>PVKB01000001.1:600000-1146905 GCA_004027205.1 Ctenodactylus gundi | reverse complement strand
CATACTATAGTTAAGTAGATCAAAACAAATTCAGAATAGTACCATATCTTTCCAGAAGAGGGGGCTAGAGAACAACATAGTCAAGCCCTCAAAAAAAATAAAAATAAAAATAAAAATAAATAAGCGGCCCTTTCTAGAGGGCTCAGAGGAATTCGACCTCTTGGCCAGTTGCTCTTGTTCTGTCCTCTGAAAGATGGAGAACAGTTCATCAGCGGCTTCCTCATGATCACTGCCTCAGTCCATCATAGAGGCCAGCTCTAATGAACACAAGAGTCACCAAGGTCTGAGTATCTCACTGTCACAGAAGTCTGCAAGATAGGACTTGGAATAGGCCCAGTTTAGCTGACAGGGGATGTCTAGCATTCTGTCCATCCTGATGGGCTGCTGTGAGCATACATCACTCTCTGTTTTTTTTCTGAGAGCTACTTTAAATGATGACTCGCTTTTCAACTCTCACAATACTTTATATCTTTAAAAAATCACAGTCCAACTGAGGCTCAGGATGATTATTGAATGCAAAAGGGAAAAGCCTGAATAATTATTAATTGTAACAAAATACCATCTTCCTCTCTTGTTAGTAAGGAGGAACACATTTCTTTCTGTTATGAGCCTGCTTGCAGCAGGCAGCACATGGAAGAATCCACTGCCAGAGACAGCCCTGAGAACAGGTGGCCGGACAGTCCCCTGACAGCTGTGAGCCCAGCGCTCAAAAAGGCATCTTTGACTGACTCTCCCACAGGCCCAGCTCTGAGCACCAGAGTCCCCGCCACTTCCCGAGACATGGAACATTGTTATTCTTCGTGCACAGAGAACACAACATTTCTGAAAACTACTAAATACACCCAGAATGTATCCACGTACTGAGGGTCTGGGAAGAAGGCTGGCCTGGCAAATGGAAGCAGTGAAAAAATCTGGAAGCATGGAGACTCCTCAGCTCTGGTGAGCGGTAGCCCCAGGGCACTGGCCCCTGGAGGAATGTATTGGTTTGCTGGCACTGCCAAAACAGAGTGCCATAGATGGGGTGCCTTCAACAGCAGAAACTTATTTTCTCACAATTATGTAAACGAGAGGTCTGAGGTCAAGGTATCAGCTGGGGACATCTCTCTTGTTGGTTCACAGATGACACTTCTGTTTTTTCATGTGGCTGTAGGTGTGTCTTTGTCCTAATCTCCTCTTATAAAGCACCAGTCATATTGGATGGAGGTTCATCTTAATTGTCTCCTTTAATCTTAATCACCTCTCTAAAGGCTCTGTTTGTAAGTATGGTCACATTTACAAGGTGCTGGGGGATAAGATTCCTACAAATGTATTTTGGAGGACTCACTGAAGCCCATAACAAGAAATAAAAAGGGAAACATAAAACAAGGAAAGGGGGGCTACTACTGGAACCCACCAGTGTAGACACTAAAGTGGGTTTGATTGTGAAAAGTGAGTAGATAGGGTTAAGGATTTCAGCTTCTACCTCCGCTGACTTTCAAACCTAGTTATCCAGCTGTGACCTCTCCCTCATGTTCCACTTCCACGTTCCTCAGAGTCTCTTGGACCCGTGCCACCTGGGTGTCCTGCCAGCACCTTACACAAACAGGAAAATGTAAACTGAACTCATTTCTGATTTCTATCATTGCCACCTTCAACTTTCCAGGAATTTATAATCCCTTCCCTCTCTTCTCAAATCTAGAATATCACCAAGGCCCTTTGCACTTGATTCTTTGTGCCTTTCATATCTGTTCCCGTTTCTTAGGACAGTTGCTTAAACATCTATTATTATCTGAACTAGTGAAATGATCCCCCAGTAGGTCTCCTGCCCCCAGGTTCTTCTTCTACCAATCCATCTACACACACCACTCACTTGGATTAATCTTTCTAGACACTGCTTTTGTAATCCCGCTGTGCTCTAAAACCTTCCATGACTCCCCAATCCCATTACCTGTACACCTAAGGAGGAAAATTACCTGTACACCTAAGCATGCTTTGCCTTCCACAGCCTGGCTTTACTACCCCTCCCCTGAGCCCTCTGAGGAAAAGTGGAAATAAATGAAACTCTCCCTTCCAGAAGATGACAGATGTCTTTGTGTGGCTTCTTCACAGCCACCTTGTCATGGGCCACATACATGCTCCTGTACCCGATATTCCCTCCTCTATCTCTCAATTCAATCTGTGCTCTAGTTCCAGCATCAGCGCTGCCCCGTCCATTCCTGACCTGTCCTGATGGCTCCCAGCATCTTACCCCACTTCTCCTCATAGTAGTCCCCTAGAACTTTCCTGTGATGCCTTTTTGCCTTCTTCACTATCTACTGCTATGTGTTATCTTACTCTACAACTATAGGTGCAAGTGCATTTTATTCCCTAGAATCCACAAAGGCAGACTCAATAAGTCTCAGTGACAGTAGTAGCAATAATAATAACCAGAAACACTCGTTGAATGTTTACCATGCACCAGGCACTGTGCTAAGGCTTTTCTAATATTATCTTACTTCACTAAAATAGCAATTCAATAAGGCAGGTGCTGTTATTTTCACATTACAGTCAAGGTGAGAAGCAAAGAGGTTAAGAAACTGACCCAAATTAACACAAATAGTAAGTGGCAGAGCTCGGACTCAAACACAGGTGTGTGTGTTCCAGAGGTTCCCCATAATAGTACCTTCCACAGAGTAAGTGCCGAGCATATGTTCATGGATTTAGACTATACCTCCTACCACAGCAATTGAAATATGTGGCAGACAAAGTAATGGTCTCTAAAGATATCCATACCTTAATCCTAGTAGCCTGTAAATATGTTATATTACATTGCAAAGGGAAACTTGGGGTGCTAATCAGAGGACCTTAAAATAGGGAGCTTATCCGGCCCATTGGGGGAGGGGAGAAAACGTAATCATGGAGTCAGTAGAAGAGGGAAGCAGAAGAGAGAACCAGGAATGACACAATGTAAGAAGAATGTGGCCTGAGGTGGCTGTGAAGATAGTGGAAGGGGCCCCTCTCTGAGCCTCTGGAAGCCGGAAAAGGCTCCCAAATGGATTTGCCCCTAGTGCCTTAAGGAGCCTGCTGCCTGTTGAGTTGATTTTCAACCAGCGAGACATACTTGCCTCAGATTTCTAACCTATGAAAAAGTAAGATGATAAACTTGGTTATTTTAAGCCACTAAATTTGTGGGAGTCTGTTGTAGCAGCAACAGGAAACTAATTCAAGGCTCCTAGCTAACCCTAAATTATCCTGGCAAGTGGGCACTGCCCTGGTTGAAAGTAAGTAGGCTGTTCTCTTTAGAACCCAAATAACTGCCTCCCGCCTCCATGACAATTCTGCCCAGGCAAAGATTACCCTGCTCTCAGGAGCACCTGTTTCCAGGGCTGACCCATTCCCACCGCATCCTTGAACTATTCTGAAAACGGTTCTACCCAGAAGGACATGAAACTGAGCAAGACACATGTGAGCAGCAGAATTCTCCAGGAAGATTACTATTACAACCAGAACGTGTGATGTTGGTTAAAAATACCATTCTACAGTGCCTTTTATTGCAAGCACTTCCCATAGATTATCTCAAGCGTGTGAGGCAGCCCGTGAGTATGCACAAATGGCAGTTTCCAGTTCACACCATGGAGTTTGGGATTGCATTTTTTGAATCAGTTCCAAGAATTTTCCTCTTAAGAGGCCCAAATAGCAGCGAGGAAAATGTGTATTTCTGAGACAGTAATAGCATGCATACTTTGGTGTTTTTGCAGTAAGTGACATGGAGCAGGCAGGCGACCGGCCGGTTCAGTGGAGGCTTGTAGCCTCATGCTGTCTTCATTAAGCCATCCTGACTGTAGCTTTGCTTAAGAGGTTTTCTAAGGTCTTTAACTATGCCCGGGCTTGGACACACACCTTGCCAGGCAGGTGGTGGTGTGGACAGACTGCTGGGGTTGGTTTCAGGATCCACATTTCTCTTATCCTACTCCCTGTCCGGCTGCCTTTAATAGATTTCCCATAATCGCCCGGACTCTCATTTCTCTGCTAATTTGCTCTCTAATTAACAGGGGCATTGCACTTAACTGGGATCGATGGGGTGCTTGTGCCCCTACATTATTGGAAACACTAACAGCTACCACCCTGCTATTTTCCAAGTGCATGTTATCATTTCTCATGCAGTTTAAGGCTGTGGCTACTATGGATTTGGGAGTTAGGCCAGTATGTTCCCCATCTGTCTCCGGCACGCATGAGCCGTGCGACCTTGGACACACTCATTAACAACTCTAGAGTGCAGCTTTCTCTGTGAAATGGGAATTTTAAAAGAGCTTCTTTGGGAGGGTGTTGTTAGGGAGTGTGCTTACAAGAGTTCCAATAGCATAATCAAGACCTCATAAAGGTATTACTGGCTCTTGTGAAGTATGAAACCACTGGAGCTCAAAAATGAGGAACGCGGCGCCCAAGCTCGCATATTTGATAAGGGACAGAGGCCGGGTTCGCAGCCAGGTCACTGCACCTGTAAGTCTGTACTTTCCACCTGGCTGCACGGTCTCAAATTTGTAACCGAGTCGTACGGAACCAGCTGCGCGCATCCCCACCCACTCATCGGAAGATAAAACAAGCTATCCCGCCACTCGGAGCTCTCCGGAAAACGCTACAAAACCACCAGGAAATTTAAAAAGTGCGCGCTCCAGCCCGCCAGCGCCGCCCGCAGGTCGCCGAGGCGCGAGCCCCTCCAGCCCCCGGGTGCAGCGTGGCGCCGCGCACGCACCGCCTGCCGGCTCGCGCCAGCCCGGCCCGCCCGGTGGCATCCCGCCCAGCTGGGGCGGAAGGCAGTGGTTTTCTTCCCGGTGGAACGTTCCCCTTGAAACGCTTCCACGAGAGCTGTTCTCGCCTCCGACTCGGGGAAGAGCTGCAATGAACACAGCAACAAACGCCCACGCCGCTAACTGGCAAAGGGGGCGGGACGCGAGCCGCCGCTCCAGCCAGCCCGGGCCAATCGCTGTCCCTTCCTGCTTCCGTCGGGGCTGTGCGGCTCCGTGCTCAGCCAACCGCAGCTTTCCTTACAACGCGCGGCGGCTGGCGTGGGTGTTGGGAGTTGAGCAGTTTCACACGCGTCGCTGGAGACGGCGCTCCGCGGCTTCGGGAGAGTCGGGTAGGAAACTGGCCGAGCGACGGCCCAGCGGGAGGGAGGGGAGCGGAGCGGCACCTGCCGTCTCGCCGCCTCCGGACCGGGGCGGGTCAGACCGGTCGGCCCGGTCTCCAGGGGGCGTGACGCCCCGCCTCGCCCGGCGGCCGCGCTTGCACTCTCGCTGCAGCTCCGACGGCGGGCGAGGCGCCGGGGCCGAAAAGAGGGGTCCAGGGAGACTGTCGTGGGGCCGGCCTGGCGCCACCGCCGCTACGTGGCTGGGAGCGGGAGGGCGGGTGGCCGGGGCAGGGGGAAGCGTTCCCATTCCTTTACGTTCGTGAGGCCCCGAACTCGGGCCCTGCTCTTGCGTGTAGCCTTGCCCCCCCTGCGTGGCCCTCAGTCCCGCAGCGCGGGCATCGCCTGGGAGCTTGTCGCGTGCGGACTCCCGGGCCCTGCCTCCACCTGCTGATTCAGAACCCGCCCTTTAACAACTCGGAGGCCCAGGAAAGTTTGTGAAGCACACACTGCTGTGTAGCGCGCGCCTTCCTCCAAAGTCTGTGTTCCCTGGCGTTAAAAGACTCAAACTTGTGGGACTCGCGGCTGCTTTAGGGCAGTGTAATCCTGCTCTCAGGTGAAGGCTGCACCAGCTGAAGCTCAGCAGGTAGCTCTCTGTTAATTACCGCTTGGGGATAATGGATGCAGGGGAGGCGGATCCGCCACTACAGTCCAACCTAGAAAAGCAAAGCGGGAGGAGTTAGATAACTCAGATACTAATAAGGCCACCCGAGGCAGACGTGACGATCAAGGGAGCAGCTTAAACAGTATGGGCTGTGCCTTTAGGAAGTTCATTGTCCTAAACAGATAACAGCAAATCGGTTTGTATCCAGGTGCATACAGATACTTATGTGTATAAATGTAAAGACGGAGTATGTGCTAACATTATAACTCATTGAAATTCATTGATGCCACACCTGAATCCTGTTGTGACATATTCTCTGAGGGAAGAATTTTGTGCTTTGGACCGAACTATCACGAATCTCTTCCAAAATGAAATGTATTTACCCATCACCAATAGCACATTTCATATGACTTTTAAAACGTCAATTATAGACATATGCATTGTACTCACACGGCCTCCATTTGAACATGATGGATGGAACACCCCATAGAAGTCCTCCCTTTAGGAATCCGTGAAGTCCTCGCAGTCAGAATAACTCAGAGGTCCTCGTGTGTGTCCACAAAGGCTCCCAGGCCACAGCACCCTCACAGATCACAGACTCGCTTTTTCAGAGTTTTGTTCTCATGAGTTTGATCTGCAAGCCAAACATTTTCATCTGCAGGCTGCACTCCACGGCCTGCGATGGCTCCAATGTATTCTGTGTCTTAAGTTCCTTAACTAGGCAGTAAGTCATGTGAGTCGTGCATACTGAGAAGCAGAGAAAGGATGGAGCAGCTCTCAAATGGTGATTAGAAGGATCATTATAACTTTAAAAACTCATTTTCAATCCAACTTCTTCTGGGTATCTTTCTGAAAAGAGTTAAAGATACTCCATTGTAGTGATTTATGCATACCCGTGTTTATCACAGCACGATTCATAATAGCTATCTTGGAAGCAGTCTGCATATCCATCACCAGGTGAAAGAAGAAAGAAAAGGTAGTGTGTGTGTATGTATGTATGTGTATTACTGTGTTGTAAATTTGAGTCATATGTAGGAAAACGGGAGTAAGTTGAGACCATTATGCTAAGTGAAATAAAGTAGTCACAGAAGTTTAAATATCAGTTTTTCTTAAATGAGAAACTCCAAATACAAAAAAAAAGAGCAAGATAAAAGATAAACAGGAAAGTAGAGTGGAAATGAAAAGGGGATTTGAGAAAAGGGAGAGATGGGAGAATGGGCAGAAGAGGTAAAAGTATTAAGATGCAATATGTATATGCACCAATTCTCCAAATTAAATGTAATTATTACATGTCAAAAACAGCAATGAAAATAATTATGGTGGGGGGAGAACAACAATCTCAGAAGAAGGAAAGGATATTTCTTGATAGACTCATTCTTGATAGACTCATTATATAAATGTAGCTTGGGACTTCATTTAGTGCAACTCCTTTCCTTGTTGTATGCTTGCCTTCTTACGTCAGGGTATATATATATATATATATTCTCTTGCTCTAAAAACTATCATTTTTGCAACAAATGCTACCTGTACATGAAAGAAAGGTACTATTGCTAATAAAAACATTACAGGTATTTTTTCCCCTTTTTTCTATTTGTGACTCTGCTGTGTCTCAAGTACCTAGAACTGAATATGAGAAACCAAAGGTGCTAAAAAATATTTTGAGTTGAGTTGAATCTTCAGTGCTTGAATTCATCACCAGGCAGAGATTATCATCGGCCTTATCACACCTTGACATTGATAACTGCCCATGTTCGTTTCTAGCCATCTCTTTTTTAAAAATCTGAAACTTTTCCTTATGCTGTGTGTTAGCCTGGGACAACTAAAATTGGTGCTATTAGATAATGCAGTTGGAGGCAGTAATGATTGTAGAAGGAGCAGCTCAGTGCTGGGAAGGAAACACATCCAACAGCATGTGATGAGAGATGTAACAGAAAGAGTGACTTAAATTTGAGCCAGTAGGAAGGCAGGAGAACAAGGCTAGCAACCAATTGTTGTATAGCAAGTTCTTCTACATGGAAACCTTTCCTCCTGGAGGGAGGAACAAAGGCCAAGAGATTCAGGAAACAAACACCTCAAAGGTCTTCAGAAGTCCTTAAACTTAGCCAAGTGGCAAGGACCCTCTACACCGATACAGAAGCAGTAAAGTGTTGCTCCTGCTAGCAGAGCTGCCTGCAAGTTTTGCAGCGAGCTCCAGAGATGCAGCTTGTGTGAGTTATTACCTATGGAGGGTTGGGCTTTTTGATGACACAGATGCCTTTGAGTCACCCAAGTTTCTGTAAGTAACCATCCCCCACGTACTCTTGCAAGTAACTCCAATAAACTCACTGCTTTGCTATGGTGGACTTGGGTGTAATCATTACTTTGGTCTGTCCTTTGTGCCCTGTCTGGAGTAAATAGACGTTTGTTCACGTCTGTCTTTGAAAAGTTTAATGCAATACCAATCTAGGATAACAATTGCTATTTCTGAAACAAAAGTTTCCAAAAGGCAAGAATCTCCAGGTATCTCTGATCACCATCCACTGTAAAAACAGCAGCTAATATTTATTGAATACTCAGTGCACACCGGGTACTATTCTCGTCGTTGTGCTAACCCTGAAAAGGAGGTGCTTTAGTTGCCATCTTTGTACAGACAGGGAGTGAAGCATGCAGAGGTTCAGTCATTTCCCCAAAATCACACAGAACTAGTAGGCACAGAGTTTTAATTCCTGTTCTTACAACCAGTGGGCTGGGGTAAAATTCCATGCAAATTTGAAAAGGAAAATAACCTAACAGGGACGCTGCTATGCTCTTTTGTCCTTCTGCTGAATAGGCCATTGGCTCACTGCTGTGGCCCCTTAGTTTACCTTGGAGAGCAGCAGCATCTGTGGTTACTCTGTCCCGTATGTTAAGGTCCTGTGCTTGTTTGGTGCTCAAAAGAGAACAGCTAGAAATGCCTGGGCACTGAGGCTGTAGGCTTTAAGTCAGTGAAGTATGGGAATTGGTAGATACATAGCCCACCTTTTCCTTCTCCTCATGAGACCATAATAGGGTGATTCTGGGTGCATTCTATAGCCTTTCAGGGAGATCCCAGAGGGATGAGTTCCCAGGGATCCAGTGTGGCTAGCCCCTCCCCAAGAAGCCCGGATTTGTCTCTGCTCACCTCCTTGCCTCATTTACCCACTACGTTTTCCAGAATCACCTTTCAGATAAACCTCTTATGTCAGGTTTTACTTTTGGGTACTCCAATCAAAACGTTTTGTATAATGTATTTAGTGGCATTTTATTACTGCAACGGATTTAGGAAGTAGGATCCAAAGTAAGTATGTTAAAGACCCCATGTACTGAAGAAA
This sequence comes from Ctenodactylus gundi, assembly GCA_004027205.1. Taxonomy (NCBI): domain Eukaryota; kingdom Metazoa; phylum Chordata; class Mammalia; order Rodentia; family Ctenodactylidae; genus Ctenodactylus; species Ctenodactylus gundi. The sequence goes on along the minus strand of PVKB01000001.1, from coordinate 1,137,829 downwards.
GGTGAGTATTACTAGAGACAAATGTCTGTTTGGTGTTTATGGAGATGTGGCTAATACAGTTCTGTACACATCCACTCTAATATCCACCTCATTTCTTGCCTCCAGTCCATATTAGCAGAACAAAAAGTTGTTGAAGTCTTCTAATAAGAAGTTCCATGGCTTTTTATTTCTCCCTGGAGCTTCCCTGCCCAAGACAACTGAAATTGCCCCAGAAGTGGACACTTCAAGCCATGTAATATAAGGAGGCCCTCGTGGGGTCCACTAAAAAACACGTATCCACCCTCCCTTCCCATACAGGGAACCTGCCTCTGGACACTGGACACACCTTCAACTTCCAGCAGAGTCATGGTCACATGCTCAGCATCATCCAGTAACTCGTGTCCTTTTCTCCTCACCACTGGCATCAGAAGAGCTAGAAGTGAAGGAGAGCAGAGACGACGGGCAGAAATGAGAGAGCACAGTGTGTCACTCACATGATTTCATATCCCTCCGGATCAAGAGATACATCAATTCAGATAAGAAACTGAAATGTGGAACAGGAATAGCCTGTTTTTATATTGTTGTACTTTTAGTTAATTAACTCAAAGTGGCTGAAAAACTATGAATTCTCCTTGAGATGTAGGTAAAACAAGTGGCAGGGAAGTGGCTACCTGCTGCAGTTATATTTGGAGAAAAAAGCCAATCTCTAACAGTTATACCCCAATTGAATTGGACTTTTTGGTTTTATATATTATACTTGTTTCTTTAAAGAGTATTCAGCATAGCCTGGGTATGTTATTAACACAGGCTCTTGCTAAAGAATTATCAGTTTCTACTGAAAAAGGAAGCATCTGAAAGCTTTTGTTTCTCTTCACCGTGAGATCAAAACAAACCCAAAATTTCTTCCCAAGTCTTCTAGGAGAGTAGGGCAGCATATATCCAAACTGGAAGAGAGAGATTCATTTCGGATGTCAGTCTACATGGATGGCTACTTTGCTCAATACATTTATTTAAAAATATTAGGCATCTTAACGTTGAAAGAATTCAAAATCTATTTCAAACAAAAACTCGGCAAGCTGAGATTCGATGAAATTCTTCAGGGAATATTTTTAGTAAACTTTACAAATAGCATTATTGGACTGCAAAAGTCACCAACATATTGTCATGGTTTTGGTAGAGCCAGATACTGTACCCAGAGAAAAAAGAAGAAAAGAGAAAAGCAAAGAAAAAGCTTTCATCATCAGTGATGTTGAGAACCATAAAATTGATAATTAGGTTTAGAGAAAAAGCCAGTGGAAGTCAAAACCACAGTGATGCATCAGCTAATCTGGAGCTAGTTAAATGTGGTGTAGCTTAAGCACCAGCAGCTATCTTTTGCTGATATAAACTGAAGGAATTTTTTAAAAAGCAAACAAAAATGATGATGAATAATAAGAGATACCCATTTTTCTTTTCTACAGGCTTTTCCAGTAATTACTTTCCAGGTATACAAAGAGGATTTTGAATGCCACACTAAATAAAAATACAGAAAATGCATAGGATAACCTGCAGACATTCAGGAAAAAGTATTAAGATTGACAGTGGAGTTTTTTTTCTAAGCAGAATTAATTTTTTCTCAAACAGTAAAGACATATCTTTAACAATGAAAACATCTATATACATATTTTCAGAGAGAGTATAAGGTGAGAAATACAGTTTGTCACCTTATGCTGTTATTAATGTCAAGGGTGGATGTCTGTGATGGGTGGCCCAACATCTGACCCCTTCCCACGGCATGGAGCACACCGCTTTCTCATCCCTTCCCCACTGTTGAGGCAGAGCCCCTTTCCCACTGTCAGGCCAAAATGCTGGGCTCTTGATCTCCTGGACTTCCTTATCACGTGCATCTTGGAAGTGGGGTTGGGAGCAGCAGCATTGTCTGATTTTAGAGGCTGCAACAGCAGGAGTTATGGCAGCACCAGGTGCACTGAGGTCAGGGATATTAGCAATGCAAACTATAATTAATCCAGAAAAGGCTAAGCCTACAGCTTCCCCTCAGATTTGTGAGTTGACCAATATCCTACAGTTGAAATCTTCGGCTTCTGAAATTACCTAGGCTTCTTTGACTGATGTAATTATTACTCTCAATGTATTGGAAACTGCAAAGTGATTTGGAGCAATTATATTCTGTATAATGAGATGAAAGTAAAATTCTGTTTCAGCAAATCCCTTTTGGGATAAGGATTCTCCAGAGGAGTCCTTTTTGCTACCAGGAGAATTAAGCGAATAAATCTGTATTATCTATGAGTTTAAGTAAGGAAAGTGGCAGTTTTCATTTGTAAGCAAGTCCTAACCCATCTTAATCAAGATTTTTTTTTTTTTTTTGAGACAGGGTCTCATTCTGCAGTCCAGGCTGGTCCTAAACTCACTATGTGGCCTCAAAACACATGGTAATTCTTCTGCCTTGGCCTCACCAAATGCAGGTATTACAACCGTATCCACCACCATGCCCACTTTATTTGGAGCTGGGGAATCGAACTCAGGGCCTATGAGCTTGCTAGGCAAGCCTTTTACAACTGAGCTGTTCCTCCAGCCCCAGTTAAAGAATTCTTAACCAGTAGCTAAGGATGTTGTGGAAAGCAGAATACCAGAGAGAGGCTTCAGTGAAAACATCTGGGAAGCTGTGAGGGACAGCACTGAAATAAGCAAAGGTCCAGGTGTCAGATATGATGCTTTACAATTTTTAACCATAACTTCTCACGGAAAAATTAAAATTCATCTGGAAATAGTTAAAAACCAACCAAACATGACAGCAACCAAGAAATTATAACACAAAATAGTAATTAAAAAACAGTACAAGAAACACCTTTCATTAGAAGATAATGGTTCTAAGCACACATTCCCTAATTAATTCTTTCAACAGAATCCGGAAGTTATTATTTAGCTTTTTCATAGATAACACTTGATGTTTTCAAAGTGTTTTATCAATAATAATTAGATGTTCTTGTCACCAACCTTGCCAAGCAGGTCGGTATCATCCCCACATAAAGGCAGACAAGGTGGCAGATGAACGTATAGCAAATTGAGACCGCTAAGCCTGTGTTAATCACTTTCCACTTCTCTACCACTCTCATCTTTAAAATGTGTGAAAAGTAGTTCCCAAAAAGAAACAATGAAATAGGCAGAATTACCTCTATTTTGCAGATGAAAACATTGAGGTTTATACACATGTGCATGATATGCACACACTCATACACCTACACTGCACATAAGGGGTTGCCTGTTTGCTTAGAAGACGGAACTCAACCATGGGCCCAGCATCCAACCACACTGAAGCTGCCCATAAAGATAACACCCAACTTCCAGAACAGTTCCCCTTCCAAGGGGTAGGACTTCCCAAGTATTTGTGACATACTGAGTTTTGCAAAATACATCCTGATCACGAACCATTCTGGGTTTATTTTAATAATGGCAGATCCAAGGACCACCAATCTCCTGAGACAACTATGAGGATCATTTTAACAGAAAGATGACATTAGCTACATATGAAAACAAAACTACTAGATTCCCTGAAGACTTCAGGAAAGCTGTTGTTGTTGAAAATAATATGAGCTGATTGGTCTCTGAGAAGAGTAATTCAAAACTAGGCAATCAAAATTAAGAAAGTTTCAATTGAAACAGAACCAACTTAAACCTATTTACAATATTTTCATCATATATTTTTTCATAAAAACAAAAATCATACAAGCATGTTATTAATGCAGTGAAATTTTATGAGACTTCGTATTTTTAGGAGAAAAATGTCAATTGTCTGTTTTATTTGTAATTTTGTTGAACTGTTAGCCAAATGTTAGCAATTATGGTGAAATATGAATAATAAAAAAAGAAAAAGTAGATCATAGCCTGACCTCCTTTTTTTTCCACACTGCATGAATTTTGGCTATATCAAAGAAAAATAAATTGGAATTAGTAACATGCTATTTTCCATTCATCTAACTGACAATTAAGCTAAGTGAAGAAAATTTAGCCTTGAAGTACATAGAACTATTCAACAGTAAATAAAAAAGAACTCAAGCTAGTTAGTGAATCTTCAGTCAGTGCTTGCAAATGATGTTTTGTTATCTTGGGAAAGCTGCTTTAGAAGACTTATTTTAATATACACTCTTTTTAAAACTTGTCCTTTCTTTACAAGCACATTATAGTAACTCCAGAAAAGTATTTGTTTTCTTTAGTTATATCTTACTGAATGTTTGATCTGAGAAAAGTACCAGTTGGAGAAGCCAAACGTGAGCTATGACAGAATTCTACAAATAGAAAATAACCTAAATTACATTGGGGTAATTCCAAAAGCAAGAACATGCCAGAACCCAACAAATCAACGCTATAGGAATTTCCCCTTAGTACCTTCCATTTTCTTTGAATTCTTTGGCTTCACTTAAGAATGGAAGTCAAAAGCATTCCATAATCCCTTTTTAAATTATTTTCTTTCTTAATTGAAGTGCTTCAGTTTGAAGCAGAAGTACAACCAGAAACTTCTCCCTCTGGGGGAATTCCTAAAGCAGTGTTACTCTGTTTGACCAGCTCACATCTGTAAGCAGCCTGATACGTTGAGCACCATTTGGGAAAGGGCATATGCCTCCAGTGGCGCTGAGGAGTAGAAATCACCAGGAACCAGGCTCTGGGACCAAACAAAGGAAGTCAGATCCATCTCCTTCCAGAGCAGCTTCACGTGCAGTCAAACACTCACACCCTTAATCTTGTCTTTCTTTTCATTAAGATGTCAGTACCTGCAAGCCAAGATTTCTAGAATCAGTTGCTAAATCCAGCGTCTCAACACGTCTGTCTATTCAACAGAGCTGGTGTAGATTGAATGTGATAACATGAGGCACTTAGGGAAGGATAAAAAAGGCTGCTTGAAGTAAGGCACCACTACCACTATTTTAAATTTCAGATCTATTTACACTTTGCTTCAGTTTAGTTAGCAATGATAATAGCTTGAGTAGGTAATGTGCCTGGTGATCTCTTGCTTTATCTGTTTGTCTATCTTGTCTATCATTATATTAATTCTCATAACAATACCCTGAAGTAGGTATCATCGCACTTTTTACAGGCCATAAAACTGAGGCCTGAAGAAGTTAAATAGCTAACTTACTAGGATTGAAGCCACATTTCTCTGACCACAAAGCTCACTCGTTTAACCATATCTTAATTAAATATGTATATTTTCTTAGTTTCCTCAGAAGGCAGGGCCTAAGACGTAAGGTTATATGGCACTATTTTATTAAGTGCAATCCCAGGGGACAGGAATGAAGAAAAAAAGAACTAGGGCAAGAAAGTAAGAACCAATGCCAGAATGCATTATAAAAGCAACCACTGCTATTGTAGTTTGCATCTGGAAAGTCCCCCAAAAGCCTCACATATTTGTGTGTTGTGGAATACCTATGGAACCATGTGCTATTAAGAGTGGGACCTCGTTGGAAGGGGTGGATCCCTGGGGTTTGGCCTGGAAGAGGAGGATCACTGGGAAATGACCTAGAAGGGTATATGCTAGTTCCATCCCTCCTTGCTTACTGTGCTTTCTGTTGTTGTATGTGAGCAGCCTTCCTCCAGCTCAGCCTCTGCTATGTGCTTCTTCCATTGCTGGCTGCCCATGAATGGACTGAGACCTTCTGAAGCTGTGAGCTAACATAAAACTTTCCTTCCTTTAGTTGAGGGTGTTGAGTATTGTGTCCCAGCAATAAAAAAGCAACAGACAGAATTGGGGACTTTGAACTTGACAAATGAGGTCATGTGGTGACTTTACCCAGCAATGTAGTTTAGAAGCTTTTGGAACTTTGCAGTAACACTTGGAAAGGTTTGAAGACACAAGCTAGAGAAGCCTTAAAATGCTGTGAGTTGAGCTTGACAGAAAATTCTGACTGGAGCTCAGAACACTTAAAAAGCCAAGAGAACTGCAGGTTGGAAAGCCTGCGCTCAAGAAGCTTCATATGGGAAGGAGGACTTGACAGTCTAGAAACTGCATGTTAAGCACAGGCAAAAGGTATGTTGGCATTTTGTTCCTTTCCTAAAGCTTTGCTTGAAAGTGACATCAAGGGTAGTGGAAAACCTAATCTGGTATAGGAAATTTGAAGGCAATTCAATGTTCAGGCTGTCACATGGATACTGCTTGGGGCTTTTAGCCAGCTCTCCACGGGAAAGCAGGAAAAAATGGCAGAGAAAAAAAGACTTAAAACTTTGCAGTTTGACAGATTAAAAAGCCTGCAAAGTTGGGGCAAAAGAGCATATGGTTGTTGAGGAGATCAGCATTAAAAAGAAGTCAAGTTGTTTCAAGTGAAGACTATGAAAAAGATATGCTGAGGGTCTTTGAGGAATCAGCAAGGATGCACCCCTTACCAATTATTGCTTTGAGAAAAGGCTTCTAGGGAATCCCACAGGACAACCTATGAAGGTGAATTTTCAAGCAGTCTAGCCATCTAGAAACTCAGAGATCACTGTGACCACCATGATCTTAGAGGACAGACTTCTGCTCAATCCATTGGCAGTTTTTGGCATCATTCGTGTGGTGCTGGCTTCACAGACATTCAGAATATTGTGTGGTCATGAAGGCTTCCACCCAGATTTCAGAAGAAAGCCTTGGAGGGCAGGCAGTATGCCCCTGGGAGAGCAGTTCATAAAAAGCTCAAGGGGCAGTGGAGACCCTAGAATTTTGGAGATTCTAGGAATGTGGATCATCTGCTGGGAAAGGGTACAGGCTGTGAGCAGAGCCAGCCCAAAGGAGAAGTTATGGAGGTTGCAGCCAGATGCAATGCCAATAGCACCTGAGCTGCCCAACGTTCACATTTCACCACAGCTCTCACAGGGCAATAGATACAGACTTATAGGATGTAATGAAATCACAGAATTTGGAGCTTGCCTCACTTGTTTTGTGCTTGCTTTGGTCCAATTGTTTTATCCTCCTGTTCCTGTCTCTTGGAATGGGAATATTTACCCTGTGCCCTTGCATGTGGGAAGTATTTAACTTTTCTTTGAATTGTATGCGGGTTCGTAACTAAAAGTTTCCTTTGAGTTTCTGAGGAGACTTTGAAATTTCTTCTTTTTTTTTTTTAACATTGCTGGAATTGTTAAGACTTTGACAGCTTTTGGAAAAAGACTAAATGCGTTTTATGTAAGGAGGTGGACATGAGTCTTCTGGTCACTAGTGGCAGAATGTTATGGTTTGGATCTGAAATGCTCCCCCAAAGCCATGTGCTTACTCCGCCATTGCTGGCCACCCATATAAATGGACTGAGACCTTCTGAAATTGTGAGCTAAAATCTTTCCTCTCTTAGGTTATGGATTTGGGGTATTTCATTTCAGCTATAAAAAAGTAACTACTTGGGAGGCTGAGACAGGACGATTGCCTTGAGTCTAAGGCCAGCCTGGGCTCCGTAGTGAGTTCAGGACCAGCCTGGGCTGCAGAACGCGACTGTATCTCAAAAAAATAAGAATAAAAAAGTAACTTATACAACTGCCGACTTCTACTAATTGCCCAATATAAAGAACCTCATCTGAAAATAGTCACGCACCTTATTACGGGGAAAAACAGGCAGAACCTGCCCACCAGTCAGCTCTTAAAAGAATTTGTAATGGTTTGAGATGTGATGTGTTCTTGATGCTTTGGAAGTAAACAATTAGCTATGTTCTGAACTGTCTGTGGGAACACGTGGCAAGGAACTGTATGTGGGCTCTAAAAGCTAAGAGTGGTTCCCATTTGATAGCAAAACAGCAGGAACCTCATCTGGGACCTCAGTCATACAGCTGCAGTAAAATGAATTCTGTCAGCAACCAATGGGCTCAAAAGACCCAAAATCCCAAATGAACACACAGCCACAGCTGACACCTTAATTTCAATCTGATAAGAGCCTTAGCGGAGGATTCTGCTATCACCTGTGGAGGCCCCTGGTCCACAAAAATATGAGATGATAAATTTGTGTTGTTTTAAGTTGCTACATTTTCTACCGATAAACCACTGTAGAAAATGAAAATAGGATGTGAGTGAAGTGTGGGAAATACTCATGTCGGTCCCCTAGAGCTGGAGAATGACAGGCTGGCACCTGGAGAGGTCGGCAAGTGAAGTTGCCTGAAACCATTATCTGTAATGGTGTTGTGAGGCGAGAAGCCAGCTGGTTGTATATTTATTCCAGGCCAGGTTGTCCCTCAGAAGTTGCTGGGATGAGACTTACCCATAGGACTCTGCCCAGAAGAACTTCCTTCAGGGGAAAGGTTTAGCGAAGAGGTGTCGAGGTACATATTGGGGTGAGGGTATAAGAGATCAGAGAAGGCATTCCTGGGAAAAGCATATGCAGAAGGAGGCCTGCTGAGTGATGAAATTGTTTCTGAAGGACACAGAAGGTCCCTATGGAGAAACAACCAGCAATAAGGCATTTGCCCTGACAGCCGACAGTTGTGGACAGCAGATACCAACACAGTCAGAAATGTCCGTCCTCAGGAATATTTGAAATTCCCGGAGACATTTTTGGTTGTTAGACTGGGGGCAAGGAGGAAGTGAGGCTCTCATGCTGATACCTACAGTCATTTAAACATTCTGTAATGTGCAAAGCAACCCCCCCCTCCATAACAAAACATTGTGTAGTTCAACATGAGCTCGGTGAACCTCAGCCTTACCCTACACGGAGATCTGAAGCCTGAGTAGCCTTACAAAGTCATCTTCTAAGAGGCAAAGAGGCCAGAAGCCTTTTCTACTCCTGTATCAGCTTGGCCTGTTGGTTTAGGCTGTCCAAGAAAAGAGGATCTTTCCAGGCACTTTGGTATTGCGTTTCCATTCACAGTAGGGCAGTAGTTGTCACATTTTATGCATCAGAAACACAGACAGTTGAACCCTGCTTTCAGTTTCTGTCCTAAAATGTAGTGTGAGACCTGAGACGTTGCGCGGACAGCAATTTCCCAGGGTATACCCTGCTGTGGTGGTGGTCGATGGACCACACTGAGAACCACTGATGTAGGACAATTCTCAGAAGGGAGTAGTTGTGAGTAGTTGGTGACACACTCAGAGCAGACAGGGGACAGGAGGAATGCACTGGAGTGTGAAGGAAATCTGGGCAGAGTAGCAACAACGCAGTGTCTGCACCATTCTTCCTTACAAACCCAAGGTACCCGGGGAGTGGGGACTCAATACAGAAGGGCTGCATGAGAATCAGCCTCTGTAGGAGAGAGCCAGAGTTTTGATCTAGCATGGAAGGAGAGAAACCCCGAAGGAAAGGCATTGCTGTGGAGAGGGACAACACCACTGGAGACTGCCAGGCTGGCTGGGTAAAAGGCAGGAAAAGAAGCTTCTATTTTTTAAACAATCAGTGAGACAAGTGGGGTGTACAGTAATGATGCAGGTGATTTCGAAGTTACAGACTCATTCTTGGAACTCGTCCGTCCGTGTGCCTTGTGAGCAAGTTGGCTGCCACTGCCAATTCACTCCTTTTTATCAAAATCTTAGGAGCCACTGAGTGGCTGTCAACTATGCAGCAGCACCACTCAGTCATTCAGAGGACCTGAACAAGCCCATCAGGCGCACTACAGTCAGTTATTTAGCTGGTAGAGACAAGGCTTTGTGGCAGCTTTACGCTGTGGCTGAAGCTTATCTACATGGCTATTCTACTAAGAGGGTTATTGAAGATTGTATCAAATTGCAGCATTTTACTGAACCCAAGAAAATGTTCTGTGGTTAGGAAGGGGAAAGAAATGACTTCAGATGCATTATATGAAAGACAAATTAAAACAGGTAATTTAAAGAAATGAAGTAAAAAGTAAAAGTGCAGAATGGATTCGACTTGATTTCTATAGAGGTCACTGGAAAAAATATCTGGAAATAAAGTATATTAATTTGACAGTATCAGACAAAATTATGAAAATATATGATTAGAAAATAGAATGTTTTCCAGCTAAAAGCAAAGAAAGGTTTTATAACAAGTTTCATTTCAAGCTGAGTGGAAAGTAGAGAAAATTCTTCATGAAACAAAAAGGAATCTTCCTTTCAGGGTAGCCTATGCTTAAGGGATTCTCAAGTTTTGAAAATGGGATTCACATTCATATTAGGCAGCCCTTCAAGGAAACCTTATGGGACAAATAGCTTGAAAAGTTAGGATTTCGAGATGACAATAATTTGGTATTGGAAGCATCTTTCACTTTTTCCTTTCTGTAAAAACGTGGTGCAGGCCTGTGATCCCAGCATTACGTACGGGAGGCTGGGCAAGAGGATTGTAAGTTCAAGGCAAGTTTGGATAATTTAGCTGCTTAGTGAGACCCTCTCTCAAAATCAAAAAATTTTTTGAAACATGGGCTAGAGATGTAGTTCAGTGTGAAGTCTCAGCTTGATTTCCAGTACTGAGAAAAAAAAAATTTACTCTTTCTTGTTGCAGAAGGTTGAAAAATACAGAATATTTCTACTCAAAAATGAGATACTGGTAGCAATAATATTCCTAAAACTATAAAGAAGAAAATTAATTGCTCCCATTAACTTTGTTGGTTTTTGTTTCAGATTTGAAAAGAGTTTCATGCTTCTTGCTAAAGTAATAGTAGTGGGATAAACTAAATTAATGGGGGGAATAATGAGGAATGCAAGAGTGTTTGAAAGCAAAAACCTACTAACAGTAATTTCAATTTCAATCCAAAGATAAACACCACTAACATTTTCACATGGTGAAACAGAATCATATTTTTGGCTCTTTTCTAAAAGGACATAGTGTATAGGGTTTGTTGCAAGACAGAAGCAGAACACTGAGGTTTAGGCAGGAAGCAGTTTTATTAGTACCAGCACTTTGACCCAGTAGATTAATATCCAGAGGCTTTTTTGACCCCTTCATCTTCCCTGTATGATACTGGGTAATTATGATTGGATGCTTTAAAGCTGCCAGACAGTGACACTAAAGTTATAGTCTAAAGTTACAGGTTGGTGCCTGAAGTTATGAGGTAGTGTTAGAGTGGACATGTGTGCTTGGTGCGTTGCTGCTGATAAGGCCAGGCTGCCTCCTTTCTTTGTTCTGGTGCAGACAAGCCCAGGCCCCTACTGCAGGTTTAAAGCCAAGATTTTGACTTCATATGGTGTATGAGGTTTGCATTACTGCAACAAAATATTTGAAGTAGCTAACTTTATAAGAGGTAGAGGTTTACTTAGTTCACAGTTCTGAAAGTTCAAATTTCAAACAGCATTGAGTCCTGTGGCCTTGTGTGCCTTGTGGTTGTGTCATCTCATGGTGTATGGAAATGGTCAGGTCGCATGATGTAGCAAGTAGTCACAGCTTGAACCAAGAAGCAAAGAGACCTGGGTGGGGCCAGACTTACTCCTTTTATCACAGCCCTTTTCTGATAATTTAAAAGCTATCCTGAGAAGTGCAAAGGCTGTTTTCAATGTCTAGTACTAAAAACAAGCAAAAAAATACTTCCTTGAGAGCACACCCCAGAGAGATAAGGACTATTTAAAGGTTCCACAGTTCCACAATACCACAGAGCCAGCCCTTTAATATATAAACCTTTGGGGGGCACAGTAAAATCATATCCAAGTCACACTAAGTAGCATAGATTGAAATCCCAGCTCTTTCATTACGAGCTTAGTTAAATCATGCTACTTAACCTCTAAACAATTAGAAAAGCATCCATTACATGGTAAATCTATCTGCCAGTTAGCTGTTGCTATTAAGCTTATGCAAATTCAGTCTTACTGACAATCTAAGTTACATAAGAAATTTTGCCTATCATTCCATTCAGTAAGCATATGTCTTGAATGAATGTGAGATGGGAGATACGAATCTGCAGTTCCCAGTGAGATTTGGTACTCAAGTATGTATGCGGGGGAATCTAAGGTTCAAAGTGTTTTTTCTATAATATATCCTGTAAACACAAGCCAGCTACTTTATCTGGCTTCTCAGCTGAAGGAAGAACACACCAGGTGGATCTTCAGTTACAGTATTTTCCAAGCTTCAGCTTAACAAGAACCTTCTAGCTCCTCATCCTGTCTGCGTGTTGCATTGCAGTGCTGGGGGAATCTGCCAGATTGTTCTTCAGTATGGTATATTTTGAGTGATTTGTATTAAATTATAATATTTAAGATATTCTACCATATATCTATTACATATTATTTCAACTTGTTGCTCTAATAAGTTGTCAGAAATTCTTAGCTTAATACAACAGAACATTTATTCTCTCATATTTATAGAAGACTGAAGTTCAAACACACTTTCATTGAGCTGAAATTGATGTACTAGTAGGGCTTTAGGGAAAAATCGATTCATTGACTCTTCCAGCTTTTGGTGGCTGCCAGCAGGCCTTAGCTTGTGGCTGTGTCACTCCAATCTGTGCCTTCATGGTCACATTGCCTTCTGTTCTTTTGTCTGTATCAAATCTTCCTCTTGTAAGGACACTCATGATTGCATTTACCTGCCAGATAATCCAGAATAAGCTCCTCATCTCAAGACCTTTAATTTACTGACATTTGAGAATTCCCTCTTACCATGTAAGAGAACATTCAAAAGTTCCAAAATTACAGTAAGAAGGTATTTGAGTCATTAGTCAACATATGCATTAAAGCTTTGTGTGGCTCCATGAGTGTGTGTGTGTGTGTGTGTGTGTGTGTGTGTGTGTGTAGGGAGAAAAGGAGGGTGAAGGAGGGAGGGAGAGGGAGAAAGAGAGAGAGAGAGAGAGAGAGAGAGAGAGACTGATAAGTGAGACCAAGTTGTAACTTGAACTGAGTACCATTGCTCCAGCTCAACTATGTTCCTAGGCACAAAGCTAAACTCTAAAGGCAAATTATTAGTTGCTCAACAAAACTTTATAATCTTCTTTGAACATACCACATGGATATGCAATTATAGTATTTTCCAAGCTTTAGCTTAACAAACAAGTTCTAGCTCCCCATCCTCTCCATGTGTTGTTTTCAGCAAATACACATTTGGTTTTGTGTGAGTAAAGATTTCTCAGGCCCCCCTTCAGTATCCATATATCTTACCCCATATGTTTGATTCCCACACCCTCACCTGACTTCTGCTAGTTTTTCAAATTCTTTAAGGTATAGTCAGTTTTACAAAAGCATGAAATTTTTAGATTTTCTAATTTTCTAATGAAATTGAACCCAGCTGTGTGTTGTGACCAGCCTGGGCTATGTAGTGAGTACAGGACCAGTGTGGACTATAGAGTGAGACTCTTTCTGAAAAACAAAACAAACAACAACAACAACAGGTAGATAGTGGGTAGAGGAGAAGTGATGGTTGGATATGTGTGGCCCAAGTCACTATTAAGAATCCTGATGCAGCAGCCACAATAATCAATCTAGTCAGAAAGCAGAAAACCTCTCAAAAGCGAGCTGGTATGGGGGAATGAAGCTAAGAATCAGAAGTCACAGGCTCTGATTCTGGCTTTCCTACTTAAAACTTCATTGCTTCACAGTTACATGGATGAAATCTTAAACTATTCCAGTGAGCTTCATGAAATAGATCAAGGGGGAAGGTTTGAGAACTGCAAATCTCAAGATAATTATGGAAAATTAACTGTAGTGTATAAATATATACACACACTTCTCTTTTTAAAATTTTAGTGTAAAAAATTCATATGACAAAATTTAACATTTTTTGTAAATAAGTGAATTCAAAATTCTGTAGCACATTCCAATTCTATAACACATTAGAACCATGGGGTTTAGTAAGTTAGTGAGCATCTATGTCCACCCCTTTTTCAGAGTTCACCCATTTACTGTCTGACCATTGCCTCACTTTCTACCCTGTCATTCATGTCGGGGCCTTTTTATGTCATTATTTTTGTGCATTTCATAAGAGGGACACCCATATATAGTTAGTCTTTTGTGTTTGGTCCATTTCACTGAGCATTATTGACTCTAGGTGGCCTCATTTTTGTTCAAACACTTCATATCTTTATTTATGGCTGCATAGTATTCCATTGTGTATAGGTACTACATTTTCTTTAACCATTTCTTTATGGATAGGCAGGTAGCTTGTTTCCATGATTTGGATATTATGAGTTGTGCTGCTATAAACATGGATATGCATGTATCTTTTTGGAATGTTGACTTTATTTCTTTTGGGAACATGCCCAGTAGGGCAGTAGCTGGATCAAATGGAATTTTCTTTCTCAGCTTCCTAAGGAACCTCCAGGCTGCTTTCCATAATGGTTGTACCAGATTGCACTCCCCCCAGCAGTGGATTAGAGTTCCTTTTTTCCTCACCCTCACCAACAATTGTTGTTGTTGTTGTTGTTGGTTTTTTTTTTTTTGAGTCCTTGGTGTAGGCCATTCTCTCTGGAGTTAGATGAAACCTCAACATTGTTTTATTTTCATTTTTCTGATGGCCAGTGATGAAGAACAGTTTTTCATATGCTTGTGGGCCAGTGTACTTCTTCTTCTGTGAAATTTCTACACACACCCTTCTTATCTTAGAATAAAAACCTTTTGATGAACAATGCTCACATATTTTTTAATAGCTGCCCTGACTTCCTTTGTGAAGGCATAACTCCGCAAAATAAAATAGATCAGAATTATTTCTGGTTTGACTTCTGCAAATTTTGACTCACTTGGAAAGTAGACAATTATCTATCTATTCCTAAGTGTTGGGTTATCTATTACTGCATAACATCACATAATGGCTTAAAACAACGTCAGCCTATTTTTTTCTAGTCATTTTGGAGGGTTGACTAGGAACTTTCCTTGTTTTGTGTTTTTGTTTTCACTGTGTGGTATCAAATGGAATGCTAGAATAGCTGGAAGACATACGGTGACATCACACAGGTAGTTGGCAGCTGATGTGAGTTGGTGGCCAAGAGCTCAGGTGTCCCATCAGTAGTTCAGGGACTTAGGTTTACCTTCAGGTGCTCTGAACATGGCAGGGTGGGCTTCCTCACAGCATAGCATGGCAGCAAGGGTTCTGTGAAAAAGAATTCACAGTGTAAAAACTCAAAATTTGCAGGTCCCCTGAATCCCAGTCTCTGCAGTTTTGAAGTGTCACTTCCACCACATCCTACTTGCCAGAGGCAACCCTGACTCAGAAGAGAAAGCTCATGTTCCCTGGTGGGGCGAGTGGCAACAAACTTGTGGCTATTCCTCGCATCAAAGCTGATGAATCTGTGGTACTGGGCAGCCTCAGAACACAACAAGCCTGAGCTACAGTAAACTGTCGAGCCAGTTTCAGTCTTGGAACTGTTTTCCTCCAGACTTTGTGCTGCATAAGAAAATTGAGTCCTGCTTGCCAAAGATATTGCTAAGTGGGCGTCCTATTACTTGCAGCCAAATGTGTCCTAAGTAATAAAGCATTCACTTGCCTCGCTGAAAATATCAGCAGCAAAGGCCAGGCCGGGATGGCTTAACTAGCAGATGAGAGTGAAAGAATTCTAGTGAATTTTACCTGAGCAGTGTGGGGCAATTTTCTTCAGACTGAGTAGCATGAACAAGTGCAGATCACCAAGAATTGAGGTTATCACAGACTGGGAATAATATAACTATGATTCTAATTGGACTCACAGGCTAAGGAGCTACAAAGGATACACAGTGAAGTTGGGTCTCTTACAAAGACTGCCTGATGATACCTAAGCAAGTCGTCTGTCTTAGTGCTGTTCAGCATGCCAACCTGCCACAAGATAAGGACATTGCACAAGAGTAGAGAGCAACTCGCTGATTATTTCACTGAAAAGTCTTGTCGCAAAAAAGTAAGCTGAAATAAAAGATATGCTCAGTGATATTGTCATTTTATATTCTGGAACACTCTCCTTAACGCCCTTCTCTTTGCTAACTGCTAACCAATATTTTGTAAGCCTGTAGCTGGCCCGTGGACCACACGGGCTAGTGAGTTATAGAGCCCAGGATCCAGGCTAGCCTACATATGATAAGTCACAAGGGAAAAAATAATTTTGCTCTGGAGCCTACTCCAGGAATTCATAGTGAAGAAATAAAGGTGCTGGCTACTAAATTATGGTTTTCTTGAGATTTTCCTGAATAATGTTGAGTGCATCTGCAGATACTATTACCCACATTAAAAAAAATTCTGTGTTTAACTAATTTGAAATTTGCTCCCAAATGAGAAAATGGTAACTGTTTAGTCAAACAAATAATTTGAAGTAAAGAAAATTTCTGTCCTATGTCCCTTTCAATTAGATTTTTCAGTGATATCAATATGACAAAGTTCTCTTTTTCAGGACTTGAAAAGTACTAAATATAGGGCATTTTAAAGGATTGGATTATATTCAGTAATAGAATATCAGAGGAGAAGAAGGAAATTCAAATGACCAGCAAATACATGAGAAGATGCTCAGTGTCATGCTTAACCATTAGAGAAATGCAAATCAAAACATCAGAATGTCATCTTAACCCAGGGAGAATGGCACATATCAACAGGTCAAACAGGGATCCATGATGGAGAGGTTGTAGGGGGAAAAAGAGCCCGTTTACATTGCTAATGGGACTGCAAACTGATACAACCACTATGGAAGACAATGTGGAGATTCATAAAAAGGCTGAAAATAAATATTCCATTCTATGCAGCAATACTTCTGGGTATTTTCCTAAAAGAGTTAAAATCAATGTATAATAGAGATACATGTATACTCATGGTTATAGCAGCACAACTAACAGTGGCTAACTTATGGAAGATGCTGAAATGTCCATCATCAGACCAAGGGATACAAAAAGCGTGGTATATGTACACAATGCAGTACTACTGTTCCAGAAAGACAGATATATTTGAGGCTTTTGTAGGTAAATAAACGCATCTTGAGACCATCATACTTAATTGAGTCAAATTCAGGAGATAAAATATTGTGTGGTTTCTCGAATATGAGAAATCCAGAATATAGGCATTTTATAGAACCAGGGGTGTGATAGTGGGAGTGAAGGGGTGAGGGATAGAATGGGAGAGCCAAAAGGGGTAGAGGAAGGGGTTGTAATGTTGATGTGATATATTATGTGCACAAAATACTTAAGCTCAGTGGAACCACTGTGTGTCTCTCTCTCACACACATACACACACACACACAGAAAACAAAGGAGATGGAGAGGAGGGTGACAATGACAGTGGTGACAACAGTGGCTAAAAGCAATTAACGATTTTATCTCATATGAAAATATGGAGTTAAATGGTTGTAGGTTGGACTAGTGGCTCTGTGATGCTGTCGATTCCCTGGGCTCTGGTTCTTTCGCTTGGCCATCCTGGACTGTTGCTTCATGCTCTCAACTTGGCTACTTCACCATCAGTGTCTTACTTATTTCCATTTCAGCTAGAAAGAAAGGGAAGGGCAAAGAGCAAAAAGCACATGGTAGTTAATTCTGGCCTCTTTTAGAGCATTTTATTAATGATTCATTGAGGAACTTCTACTTCTATCCACTTTTAGAGAGATTGATGAGAGCTGTTTACCCCTAGTGACAAGGAAATTGAGAACCAGAGTTTTCTGTCCATCCCTTCAGTTAGTTGCCCAGGGTCATCATACCAAAAATCCACAGATCGAGTGATTTGAACACAGAAATTATTTTCTCACAATTCTAATGGGTAAAAATCCAAGGTCATGGTGTTAGTTACTTTTTGCTGTTTAATACCCAACATGCACAAATTAAGGGAGGAAAAAGAATTGTTGTAGCTCAGTTTCAGAAGGTCACAATCCATTCATGGGTGGCCAACAATAGTGGCAGTACATGGCAGAGGTGGAAGTAGAGGCAGCCCCTCACAGCATTGCAAATAGGAAGCCAAGACAAGTTCCAGGAGGGAAGACAGAAGTAGCGTATATCCTTCCAGATCCTCCCCAGGTGATCCACCTCTTTCAGATCCAGCCCCAATGTTCTGTCCCTTCCAAGTTTAAGCCCCAAATCTACCACACATCTGTAATTTATAATCTATCACAAGCCCATCCTCCAACACACACCTATAATCCACCACATACTCATAATCCACCCCTCCACACCAGACTCCCATCTCCTAACAATGCATGGTTCCATAGATAATTCACAACATCCAAATACATGAAACTTTTGGGGGACATTCCACCTTCAAACCACAACACAATGTAAGCAGGGTTAGTGTCTTCTGGCTTATAGTTGCCTATTTTCTCTCATTGTCTTCACATGGTCTGTCCTTCATGTGCCTGTGGGCCCTAGTCTTCTCTCCTTAGAAAGATACCATTCGTATTGGATTGAGGCCCAACCTAGTGATCTCGTTTAATCTTCACTACCTCTCTCTTTAGAGACCCTATCTCCAAATATAATTACATTCCACAGTATTGGGGAAAAGAGACACAATTCATGATTTTTAAAACTTAACTTAGCACACAGCATCTCTCCAAACATAATCAGGATTCTGGTGGTAAGAATGAAGGAGGGAATCTACATAGTGTAAACACCAGAATACTTGCCAAACTTAGTATACTGCTTAAAACAAACAATATATAATGAAAAACTTCCCCCTATTGTTGTGAGCTACAGTAGCAAATTTGAAATATTATGGAACATGCCAGCAGGTGTTCACTATGTTGAATAGAAATTATGTTAGTCATCTTTGCATTGCTGCAAAGAAATACCTAAGGCAATTAACTTATAAGGACAAAAGATTTATTTAGTACATTGTGCTGGGGTTTCCGGTCTAAGACTGGACGACCCATTGCTCTGGGCCTCTGGTAAGGGCCCCAGATGATAATGGTGGAGGGTGTGTATTGGAGCAACTGTTCATATCACAAGCCATAGAGAGAGAGGAGAAACTGGTGGGATCTCACAAGCCCTTATAATGGAACATGTCCAATGACCTAAAGACTTCTTCTAGGCCCCAATTCCTAAAGATCACAGCACTTATTAATATACCACCCTGGAAAACATGCCTTTGACACATCAATCTGTGTGGGACACCATTCAAATTCAAACCACAGCAGCAATTACCACAAATATTGAAGATGTCTCTTTGTATTTGTTGATTCCTTTATAATTCAATGCGTAATGAAGCAGGACCAATTTTTTTCTTCCTAACTCTTTAGTATCAGAAGGTTTTTCTTTTGTCTTAGCCATTCAGTGGATTAAGAGCAAATTCTTTTGTGGATGACATCTTTCCTTTGATTTTTATTAGACTATGCATCATGTTAATTAAATTAACATAACAAAAAGCCCTGTAGTAGTATAACCTATGTCTGTCTTTGAAAAGTATAAGAAAATTGTACATATTATTCTCAATTTGAAAGTGTTTCATTAAGTAAATCACTTGATTTTTAAATTTTGCTTTGTTTTTTAAATATTAAAACTATTCTTGAGGCTCATGGCATAGTTCAATTGTTAAAGAGCTTGCCTAGCATGGACATGTCTCTGAGATCAATTCCCAACACCTCATAAAGATTAGCCAGGTATGGTTCCAGCACTGGGAGGCTGAGGCAGGAGGATTTCCATGAATTCAAGTCCAGCCTAGGCCAAATAGTGAGTTTAGCATCAGCCTGGACTTCAGAGTAAGACCATGTCTCAAAATAAATAGGCAGCAAAAAAATAAATAACTTGAACTATTCCACATATTATATAATTCACCCGTTTGAAGAGTAAAGTCAGAGTTTTTTTAGCTTAAAGTATGCATCACCCCCAGAAGGCATATTTGGAGTTCTGAAACACCACCCCCACAAAAAACCCTGTTTGCAGTTACTCCTCCACTCCTACCAGCCTGAGCAACCACTAACCTACTTGTTGTTTCTAGGGGATGTACCTATGTTGATTATTTCACATAAATGAAACAATACAATATATAGCCTTTGTATTGAAGCTATAAATATTTTTATGTTTTCAAGGCTCATCCATGTAGTCACATGTATCAGTAATTCATTCCTTTTTATGGCTGGATAATAGCCCATTATACAGTTGTTCTTTTTTTTATCTTAACATGACATTACCATCAAAGATTTTTGTATTAATGCTCTGATGCTCCAGAAAGGCAAATTTCTCCTGAAATTCTAGTCCCTATCTGTATGGAATCCTTATGAATTTTAGCTGTGCTGTGTACAAAACGCAGTATTTTTCTCTGTATCCTTTAAGGTCTTAGCTTCTAGAAGTCTCTACTCTAGTTTGAGTCTGAAATGTTCCTCAGATGCCCATGTGTTAGAAGTTTTATCCTCAGCCTGTGGCATTATTAAAAGAGATGATGGAACCCTTAAGAGGTGGGACCTAGTCAGAGGAAGTGAGGTCACTGAGGCATACGTTTGAAAGGGATATTGGGACTCTGGCCCCTCCTCTTTTTCTTGCTTTGCTGTCACCATGAGGTGAGCCATCATATTGCACTATGAACTCCCCTCAAGATGTACTTTGTGGCCACAGACCCAAAGCAACAAGGCCAAGTAACCATGGTCTGAAACCTCTGAAATCATGAGCCAGTTGCACTGAGTACAAACAGAAACCCAATAAATTCCTCCCCACCATAGAGAACAGATTTCCCCTTTGGAGAATACCTATTCTCCTGACATTCAGTTGTTTAACATTAGAGTGTAACTTAACAAATTTCAATTTCCAATACTAAGGCCGTGTGTGTGTGTGTGTGTGTGTGTGTGTGTGTGTGAACAAACCTAATGAAAGAAATTCTAATTACAAGCTTCATTTCAGTAACTGGTCACGTGGTTGTAGCTGGTATTTATAGCTACCTTCTTCTACTACCCATTCTGTATTTCCTTGGCTCTCAGCAAGTACCTCTGGAGGTCTTGGTTCTTTCCCTGACAGGGTGACCCATACCTTCATTCCTGGGCCATTTGACATCTTGTCTGGATCGGGTTGTGTAAGTTTCTCATTGACTTTAATAACAGGACATGGTAAGACTAGGAGATTCCCTAAAGAATCTCCTGCAGTCCAAACATAGTCCTCCTTGCCTCCATTATGGAGTGTTATTCCAACTTCCCCTTGGTAGTCTGGATCAGTCACCACTGCTAACACTGTTTTGCTTGCTGGTTCAGTGGTACGAGGAGGCCAAAATGACCCGGGGGAAGTCTCAACTTCCAGTTTAGTGGAATTATTGCTACAAGTCTTATTGGTACAAGTCTTCCTCCTTCTGGACCTACGACTTCTAGAGCATGAGCAGAGCATGAGCAGAGCATTCAGCAGAGCATGAGGTTGCAGGGCCACCCAAGCCCTTTGGAGTTCGTACCCCACCACAATTTATCCTAGTTGCTGGACATGGAGCTACAGGATTTAGCCCTTGCTGTGCTGGGTTTAGGAATTGTTTTGGTCCTATTGCCTTTTATCCCCTTATTCCTCCCTTTTTGAACAGAAATGTTTACCCTGGGACATTTTATGTTGGAAGTGCTTAACTCTTTGGTTTGAACAGGAGCTCACAGCTAAAAGTTTCTCTTACATCTCAGAGGAAACTATGGACTTGGAGTTTCCTTGATGGTGATGAAACTGTTAAGACTTTGGTAACTCTTGGAGAAGGACTAAATGAGTGGGGAGAAGGGCATGAGTCTTTTGGGGGCTAGGGTTGGAATTTTGTGGTTTGGATCTGGAATGTCCCCCGAAAGTCTCATGTATTTGAATGTTTTAGATTGTCTGTGGAACCGTGTGCTATTGAGAGATTGGTCCCTAGTCTGGAGGGGTGGATTACAGGCATGTAAATTCAGTTACAGGTGTGTAGTGGGGGCTTACCACACCATCCACACCTAGATCCAGGAGGGGCTAATCTACTGGGATGAGATCTGGAAGGATATAAAAGCTGCTTCCTGCCTTCCTTGGAGAACTAGACAAAACTTGCCTGGACTTGACTTCCTGTTTGTAATGTCGAGGAACTACCTCTACCTCTGCCTTTGCCATGTACTTTCACTGTTGCTGGCCACCCCTGAATGAACTGTGACCTTCTGAAATTGTGAGCTAAAATAAACGTTTCCTTCTCTAAGTTTGTGGATGTTAGGTATTGAGTCACAGTAACAAAAAAGTAACTAACACACCAATATAAACCTTTTCTCCTCTTAAGTTATCTCATGTATTTTGTCAAGGTGATCAAAAGATGATTAATACAATCTACACTAAATCATAGGCGTTTTTCTTTTAATAAAAGAAAATACACAGACATTTTATCTAAACTAGATGCATTTTTCTAGGAGATATAGACATCTTTGAATATATTTCATTTTAATTTTTTTTTAAAGAAACCTAAGTTCTTGTATGAATCTAAATTCCTAAATGGATAGTTCTGTAAATAACAAGGCTTGGGAACAAATCATTAAAGTAAAAGAACTATGAAAATACTCAGTTTTCCAAGAAATTATATGTTGAAGGATCAATATCCACATCACCTAGTCATACTTCCGAAATGAAGGAAGAAGATAGTGCTTTGAGCATCCTAATCCCTGGCTTAATTAGGGAGGAACTTATTCATGAGACATGCATACAGTTAATATGTGCCACTTGTATTTGTGAACACATCTGGCTCAAAAACAGAAGAATCTAGTAGTCAGCCCACCTGCAGATTCCCCAGTCTACACAGAAAAGGGAAGCCACACCCATCACATTTAATAACAAATTCTTCTTGCATCTGGTTTGACTGAGCTTTAAAAAGGATGCCTGTTATCAGCATATTGTGCATTCTCATTCCAGAATATTGCTTTCATTCAACTCCCAGGGGACTATGTGGGTGGAAGTTGAGAATGTAGATGTCAGAATTGATTAATCCATCATTGTATATTTTATAATGAGAAAAAAGATGAAAAGCAGCTGGGTACGAAGTAAATAAGTGTAGAACATCTGTGTATATCTAAATGAAACTGAAAAGCTTGAAAGAACATAGAACAGTGGTTAACAGGACTGGAATGCCTTGGTGAGGCCCACATGAGCAGATAAATTCAGAGACCCACCACTTGAATGACACTTCTGGGAGTCCAGTGGAGTGGAACGCATCCAAATATCCCCTAAAAGGTGCTGCATTGTGTACCCCCTTCCACCAACAAGGAGGTATAATGCTTGAGTGGACCTCTTGGGATTTAGAAACAGCACATACCACACACTTCACTGTGCAGCTCCTGTCCACTTACTAAGTGACACTTAAAGCAGCCTGCTTTGAATAGAGTCAAAAAGAGAGAAGCTCTCTAGGTGGTCTAGCTTATAAATCCCCAATTCCTTAGCATGATCAATAGAGTTTAAACTATCTGTGTGATCTGAAGAAAAAATACATTCATAGAATCGCTGCTCAGCCTCCTAGAGTTTCATTGGGAAAGCCACACCTGCCTTGAAAATAACTATTTCTCTTATGAGACACTCAGATTTTGGTTGCTACTATGCCCTAGTAGAGACCTAATACTTAACCTGTATCAGTAGTTACTGTAACAAATTACTACATACTTAGTGGCTATGGTAGGCTGAAGTATGGCCCTCCAAAATATCAAGTCATAATTATCAAGTTGTTAATGTTACCTTATAAAGAAAAAGGGTCTTTGCGGATGTGATTAAGTTAAACATCTTCAGATGGCTTGGTTATCCTACATTACCTGCATGGGCTTCAAAGTGCAGTCACAAAATGCCCTCACCTGATGGCGATAGATGGAGAGTTAATAGAAGAGGAAAACGTGTGAACACTGAGAAGACAATGTGAAAATGAAGACTAAAGTTGTAATGAAGCAGCTGTGAGTTTAAGAAAAGCAGTAGCAACAGGAGGCTGGAAGAAGTGAGGGATAGATTCTCCCTAAAGGAAGCACAGCCTTGCCTGTATATCTTGACATTAGCTCAGTGATCCAAATTTCAGTCTTCTGGTATCTTAGTTTCTTTTTCATCACTATGACTCAGTACTTGACGCCTGCCGTTTAAGGGGAGGAAACAGTTATTTTAGCTCACAGTTTCAGAAGATCCCAAGTCCATTCATGAGTGGGTGGCTAGAAAATGGCAGAGGCAGAGGGGAAGGAAGCTCATCACAGCATTGCAAACGGGAAATCATCTTAAATCCCAGTAGGAAGAGAGGAAGCTGCATTTATCCCACCAGATCCTGTCCCAGTGAGCCACCCTCTAGGTCCAGCCCTTAGTCTGCCAACCCTTCCAGGTTTAAGCCCCTAATTTGACCACACGCCTGTAATCTAATCCATATGCCTGTAATCTATAATTTGTCACAGGCCTGCCTTATACCACATACCTATAATCCACCACACACCATAAATGCACCCCTCCAGACCAGGCCCCAATCTCCCAACAACATATGGTTTCATAGACAATCCATAACATCCAAATACATGGGACTTTTGGGTGACATTCCAGATTCAAACTACAATATTGTACCCCTGGCTTCCAAAAGAGTCATGTTCATCTCCTCATGCAAAATGCATTTAATCATTTTCTAAGACTTGCCAAATTTTTAACAGTTTCAGCACTGCTTAAAAAAAAAAAGTCTAAATCCAGAGTCTCCTCTGAGATGCAAGGCAAACTCAGCTGTGAGCTCATGTGAAAATCAAAGAAAAGTTAAATATCTCCAACATAAAGTGACACAGGGTAACTATTGCTATTCCAAAAGGGAAGAAAAGGAGGATAGAATGTAATTGGACATAAACAAGTTATAAAACCACAAAGGCAAAGGTTAACTCCTGTAGCTTCATGTCCAGCACCAGGGCTAAACTATGGTGGCAGCAAGATGTGAAATCCAAAGGGCTTGGGTAGCCCCACCTGCAGTGTTGCTGATAGCCGCAACCTCTGTCTTCGCTCTTTTGGGCTGAGCCCACTCACAACCTGCAACTTTTCTCAGCTGACGATTCATGCTTCTGGCTTCTCCAAATTTTTAGGGTCTCCATTGCACCTTAGGCCTCTCCTTCACAGCTTCACACACTACCCTCCAAGGGTCATATTGCCCAGCTTCCATTTCCTCTGAAATCCATGAACCCACAACTCTTGCACTTTACAAGCATGTAAAGCCAAACTGTGTGGATGTTGCCAAGATCCGCCACCAGCTTGAGCAGTAGTCTGGCCCTCTTGTGTCACAGCTACAGTAGCTTCACAGTTCCTGATTGCTGAGCTCCAGGGAGCTGAACTCTGGCAAACACTTCTGTGTGATCTTTGGCCCCACCACTGCAGGCCATTTCAGTCTAGCACTGCACACTTTTATATCACTTTTTCTGCTATTTTTTCCGGATTTTTGCCATACAGTTGGCTAAAAGCTGCAAACAGCATCTATGTAACAGCTTTAACTTCAGGCTGCCTTGAGATTTCTTCCACCAAATTAAGTAGTGCACTACCCTTAATCTCAGTTTCAGGTGAAGTCGTTGGACAAGGGTGAACTGATAAAATACTTTGTGCTACAGTGTAGCATGTATGGTGTTTAGACCACTTGCTAATCCGTTCTCCTTCTCATCTGAAACAAGTTGAGCCTGGACTTTACAATTCATAGGTCTCTCAGTATTCTGGTCTTCTGAGCTCTGAGCAGAATCTCCCATCAAGCTCACCTCAGAGCACACCAAGGCTTCTTCAGCAGGATACTCAAACCTATCCAGACTCCTCCCACAAAATCAGTTCCCAAGGCTTCCAAACCACATGGTCAGAAAAAGTCACAGCACTGACCCCACTTCTGTGATACCAGTTTTTGCCTTACTTACTTTTTCATCACTGTGACTTGATGCCCAATATCCATAGATTAGGAGAAGAAAAGTTTTAGCTCACAGTTTCAGAAGGTGACAGCCCATTCCCGAGTAACCTGCAACAGTGGAAGCACATGGTGGAGGCAGAGGTGGAGGCATCTCTTCATAGAATTGCAAACAGGAAGCCAAGTCAAGTCCGGAAGGAAAGAAGGGAGGAAGGAAGGAAGGAGGGAGGGAGGGAGGGAGGGAGGGAAGGAAGGAAGAAAAGTGGGAAGGTAGGTAGGTAGGGAGGAAGGAGGGAAGGAAGGTAGGAAGGAGGAAAGGAAGGAAAGTAGGAAGGTAGGAAGGAAGGAAGATAGGAAAGAAGGAAGGAAGCAGCATACATTCTTTCTGTGATATCTAAAATAAACCTTTCCTCCCTTGAAGTTGTGAATGCTGGGTATTGAGGCACAGCAACAAAAAAATAGCTAATATTCTGCCTTCCAGAATTGTTCCAGAGAATAACTTCTGTTGTTTTAAGTTATTAGGTTTGTTAATAACTTGATATATCTGCCTCACTAAACTAACAGAGTGACTTAAAACAGTATACTTTACTTCCTTCCTATTCTGGAGGGCAGATGTCTGAAAGTTTTATCAGAATAAAGCCAAGATGTTGGCAGGAGAACTGGACTTCCTGGACTCTTACCACAGAACTACATCCGCAGCCTCCTTAATTTTTATTTTGACATTTTTTGACAGGGCCTTGGTAAGTTGCCCAGCCTTGCCTCAAACTCAGGATCTTCCTGCCTCAGCGTCCTGAGTACCTGGTATTACAGGTGTGTACCACCACACCCAGCTTTATGTCCTTTGTATCAGGAATGCTATTACAATGGGTTCCTCCAGGTAACGTAGGGTAAACCCGCACCACAAGATTCTTCGCCATATACAGACCTTCTTGCCATGCACTGTAAATTTGCAGCACCTGGGGATTTAGATGTGGCTATATTTAGGGCCATTTTCAATCTGCAGTATTATCTGACCACTGGATTCCAAATGAATCTGCAACCTGGTCTTCCCATCATGATCTGAGGTATTACCTGACCCAGCAAACCTTGAAGTTATGTGTAACTGCAGTCAGTCCTTAAGGAAATCAGTTAGGCTTGAGCCAGATCTGAAGACACCAACATTTTTCATAACCTTATGCTTCCTGTTCTCCTCCTTCCCCTGATATGCTGTCATATCTTCATCATCTCCTAAATAATCACCTATGAAAATTGCCTATGGAATAAAAAAATCAATGGCAGGTTTTGAGATGATTTGCATAATATTAAGGCACCTTCTGTAAGTACATTGCCCCTATTATTACAGTTCCACTCACATGGCCTGTGAGAGACAGCTAAACAGCTCCTTTCAGTGAGCAGCAGTACATGTGCTTTACTCTTTACCTCTGGAAAGACACATACTCAAAAGTATAAATAAACATCAGTTAATTGTGACCAAAGATGACCAATTTGGTCAGGTGGTCAAGGTCTTCCAACAAATAAGAATGGAAAATTAGTAATGAGAACATTTTGGGAAGACCTATATACAATGGCAGAGCAGGTTGTGCTTGCCAAAAATGGCCCCACCAATATATCCCATATTACATGCGTGTTTACATTTAAGACCTAGCACACATCTGTGACAACTTCCACATGTGAGTAAGCCATTAGAATAATTTAGCACCCACTTTTAAGTCCCTCAAGTGGCATTAGGTACAGCAGAGATGTATTGAGAGAACTGCCTTAACAAATTCATAAGCAAAGTAAGTACTACTTAGCTGGGCATGGTGGCACATGCCTGTAAGCCCAGCACTTGGGGAGCTGAGACCAGAGGATTGCAGGTTCAACCCCAGGTTGGGCAATTTAGTCAATTTAGTGAGTGACTTAACAAGATCTTGCCTCAAAACTTCTCTCTCTCTGTATGTGTATATATATATATATATATATATATATATATATATATATGCATGTATATATATATGTGCATGTATATATATATATGTGTGTGCATGTATATATATGTGTGTGTGTATATATGTATACATGTGTGTATATACACATATAATTATACATATATGTATATATGTATGTACATACATGTATCTATTTAAAGGACTGGGAATATAGCTCTCAGTGTGAAAACCCTGGATTATCACAAAAAATTAAGTTTGGGATGTATTGTTATCCTGCCAAAGATAACATACCTGTAAATTCTCAAAATTGGCTCCAAAATGTAAAATTGTTTGTTTCCATTGCAAATGCTAACAACAATTGATTGCTGCAGGCAAGTCTCTCAAAAAAATCAGGGAGGAGTAAAGCTGTTCTGGGAACGACAATGAGGCCCCTTTCCCACCCCCACCTTTACTCAGCAGGCACATGAGCAGGCTGCCTTGGCAGGAGAGACAAACTTGCCCTCACCAAATCTGATAGGCTACTTTTGTTTCTGCATGATTAATTCCCTGGTGGGGGGAAAAAAGAGAAAGCAACGAGTCTATGATAAAGTGCTATAAACTACTACCTGGTAGCAGTTTGCCTACACAGAAAACCTTTCATGATAGAGTTAAAGACTGTCCCATTCAGATAGAGATGTATTTTTTTTCTATCTGTCATATCTCTGCCAGCACTACCATCCATACCCTCAGTAAATACCTTGTTCACTCAACTACTGACCAAGAAACTAAATGTACAGAAAAATAAATATGTGATGAATTATTGCCTGTGGCCGTCACTGGCATTACCATGTATCCCATCACCTAGAAGCAGTCAGCCTTATGAAACAGGAGACTGACTGGCTTATTGAAAACTCTGTTGTAGTGTCACTTGGGAAATAATATTGTGTTAGGTTTGAATGCCTTCCTACAGGATGATACAGGCTGTGATCAAAACAAAAAACAAGGGACTGAGATGGAGTAACTGAGACCAGATTTATCCTCCCAGCTGTAATAACAACAAAGAGGCCATATGTATTTGTAAAAACAGTTTTGAAGACACTAGATGTCAGGAAATGAAGGACAGTGAACCCCAAGGAAAGGAAACAAATGTGGTAAGTCCTATGACTGCCCCTGTCTACTGGCACAAGAGCGTTTCTAGGCTGCTGTGCAGGGAGGGAGAAACCCAGGGGAGCAGTGTGAACTCCCCAGGTGAAGGAGATGGAATTGCAGGTCTGAAGACACGAAAGTGACCATACCCATGAAAGTATAGAAGAGAGAAGAGAGTTGCACTTGCAAAAACCTAAACCTCTGCAAAGGCTTCTCAGTATGCCTTCAGCAGAATGATGATCATCCATGTGTGGGAGGACAACACCGCAGGCCAAAGAAGGAGCCATGTGGTAGAATCAAAGGGAGCCGTGCCCACACAAGGAACCTCCACGATATGGAAAAGGTTCACGATCCACAGGACAACGGCTGAAAGTACTTGGATGGCTCCTACCTCAGTGGTAATTAGTCTCTAACAAAATTCAGCAAATCCTTAAAGCAAGTCCCAAAAGAATCAGTGTCCAGATCTTAAGAAATGTTAATAAAATACAAAAATATACAGCACCCAATAAAATATGTCTGCCTGTACTGCAGAGGCTCAAAAGCTGAAAAAAATTTATTTTCTCAATTTGCTTTGCCAGTAGGCTACTGAAGACAATCTTTTTTTTTCCCAGCCAAATATACCTTCATGCAACGTAAAGTAGAGGCACTTTTCTTGATGCTTTGCTTGTTGCTAAAGATACACACTTGTTTTATTCTGCAAGCACATTGCTGTATCTGCGTAGGAATTTTAGAATATTGTAGTAGAAGCAATAGTAGTCCAGACATCCTAATGTATTTTTTATTTTGCAGAATACATTGAAATCAGACTTCCCTGGGGGGATTTCCAATACTTGCCTTTCTAATAATGGCGGGGATAGCAGTTCCTCTTGCTATTAAGTACAGGACTCTAATCTCAGCACTCTGGGAATTGAGGCAGAAGGATCACAAGTTCAAGCCCAGCCTGGACAACTGAGCAAATCAGTGAGATCCTGTCTAAAAATCAAAGCTAAAATTGGGCTGTGAGTGTAGCTCAGTGTGAAGGCCCTGAGCTTGATCCTTAGTACCAAAAATAAATAAATCCCGTATTCTTTCCAACTCTTTGTACTATACCTGTTTTACATTAAAATAGCTAGAGTTATTAGTTTCTTCAAAATAAATCCAGGGCTGGAGGAATGACTCAGCAGTTAAAGCACTTGCCTAGCAAGCGCTAAGTCAAGCACTAAGTACCCAAGTTCGAATACACTGCACCACATAAACTGAGCATGGTAGTGGATGCCTGTAATCCCAGCACTCAGGAAGCTGCGGCAGGAAGCTAAGGCCAGCCTGGGCTCCATTATGAGTTCAGGACCAGCCTGGGCTGCATAGTGAGACCCTGTCTCAAAAAAAAAAAAAAAAAAAAAAAAAAAAAAAAAAAAAAAAAAAAAAAAAAAAAAAAAAAAAAAAAAAAAAAAAAAAAAAAAAAAAAAAAAAAAGAAAAAAGAAAAGAAAGAGAAAAAAGAAAAAGGAAAAGAAAAAAAGAAATCTTATTATTACCATTTGTATTAGTTAGCTATTTCTGCATAACAACCCACATAAACTTAGTAATTTTAAAACAACAAGTATTTATTGTGGAGATCTATGGGTGGGTTAGATATTTGGGATGTTTAGCTTGGTGATTCTGGCTCAGAGTCTCGTGATTAGAGTCTAATCATTATATGAGCTCCAGCAACAGTTGTCTGAAGTTTTAACTGGGCTGGGAGGATCCATGTCCAAGATGGTCCATTGGCGAGCTCGTTGACAAGATGCTTCATTCCTCACTTGCTACTGGCAATAGACCTCAATACTTCCCTGCACGATTCTCATCACAAAGTTGCCTGAGAATCCTAGCAATATGGCTTCTGTCTCTCCCTCAGAGCAAGCGATTCAGGAAAAGTATGAAGAAGAAGCTTCAGTAAATTTTATGACCTTGTCCCCTAATGTGCTTGCCATCATATCCATTTTATTCTGTTCATTAAAAGCAAATTACTGAAGCCATCCCACACTAGGCTCCATTCTTTGAAGGCAAAAGAATCCGAGAACTTGTAGACAGGTGCTATGCCACCACGGAGTTCTCCACTGATGGGAAAGCATAGCACTTGCCACGTTGCTGCACAGTTTGCATACAACAGCTGAATACCTCTCCATCATTACAAACAATTTCAAAATCTCAAATCAGCTTATCTCTTCTCTCTTGGAAACTGATCATATTTCTTTAATCTTTCTTCCATCATCCTAATTGTTCTTCCTCAAAGGCAAAGTTTCGTGAAGATTAATTTGCCTCTATTTACTCCAGCTAATACGGAGATTAAATTTGTCCTCATATTCACTATGAATACCATGGTTTTTATGCTAAATAATTATGAATATCCACAAATCTATCTTTTCTGTACATAAAAATGAAATTCTATAGTCATTTTATGGCAGAGAGCCCCAAAAGTAACTAAAATGTAGGGATGTCACTTTAAAAGTGTCAGAGTAAGAGATAGAAGGCTTTGAGCTATTTTATTGAATTCATTGAAGAAGTGAGTTAAAACATTTAAGAGTAATTTCAGTTTATTGCAAATTTTTAAAAGAAGCAATAACGTGGCTGGACTTGTTGTGCATCCATAATCCCAACTACTTGGGAGGCTGAGGCCAGACTGGCTAACTTAGTGAGACCCTGTTTCTAGTAATAATTTTTAAATGTGTGGGAGATGTAGCTCAATTTTATTTCCCTTGTCTGTCTAGCAAGTGCAAGGCTCTGGGATCAATTTCCAGAACAATTTTTTAAAAAGCAATGGCATTATTTTGCATTATTTTGACATTATTTGACCAAGAATACTTGATCAACACTTTCATACAGTAATAGTGTTAATAAGCAAGATATTTCAGAACCATTCTGACAATGCAAAAAAAAAGCTCCTGATAAAACTAGTTATGTTACAAAAATAGAGATTGTATTAACTATTTACATAAATACACTGTCATATTTGTGTAACTATACAAATATCTCAAAATGTAGTAGTTTAACATTTTTAATATAGCATGTACTTTACATGGACACTTTCAGTGGTTCTTTATAAGAGGGAAAGTCATGTAATCAAAATATGCAGTGAATGTTTAAATAAAAATATTTATTACAGTGAAAGACAAATTTCTATTCATCTCACTCAGAATACCGCCCCCCCTTGCTTCAAACAGACATAGCCCATCCTTGCCACTTTCCAAAGCAGATCTAAAAATCTTCTTTCATGAGTGTCTTCACATGATGTAGTCAAAAATTGGGTGATCGCTGCTGAGTGCTGTCACCGGAAAGGCAAGTGTGGAACATTTCAGTGTGTCCCCATGCACCTTACTTACTGAATCTGGCTTTGTAGAACATTACTCTTCCCCAAAGTCAAAATCACCATGAAAGTTAAATGTTTTGAATTGATTCAAGATATCAACTATGCAACTAAAGACACTCATGGAAAAGTAATTTGAGAACCAGTTTGGAAAGTGGAAAAAATGGTGGGGTACATGTGTTGAAAGTGAGGGGGAGTGTTTATAAGGGAATTAATGACAGGTTTTTTCGCTGTTTTTAATTTTAACTTTCACCATGGTTTTTGGTTATGCCTCCTATAGCACTCAGCAGAATGTCCAGCTTATAGCATAGTTACTGGTACTCAAAAATTGCTTGTGTTAACTAATAAATTGTTAATATAGCTAAAGGCAGTAAGATTTTATCACTTTAATAAAACTGGTACCAGCCTTGCTAGAATCATCTTAAAATTAACTTTTAAATCTCCAATTCATTTTGCTCAATTTGTGTGGTTGTTGGTTTTTTGGTTTGTTTTCCTAGATGTGTGAGTCCACAATAATTTTCAGGATTTATACACAAGATACCACAAAATATATTCCATCTCTTTATCCCAAACATGCCCAGTAAGTAAATGAACAGGAACAGATAGTAGCAAATGAAGTAGGAATGCTGAATTTTAAAGATACATCTCCAGTGCAGGATCATCAGAGTCCTTTTTACTGATTGGTCTTTTCAAAGTACTACATGTTCTTCTAACTGTACCTAATTGGCTTCCTGTTCATTGACGGGTCTCAAATTTTCTTTACTCAAAATATATTTACGTGGTTTTCCTCTTAAAGCCTGTCTGAGATAAATGATGTTATAATGTAAAGCACTGTATGAGAAGTGAGGATATTTGTCATGAATTGTTAAAGGCTATAAAGGACCACAGCAGATGAGTGGGAGCAACAGAGGGCATTCACTTGAATATAGAAGGATGAAAAAACAAAGTCATGGAGACTAGAAAATGCAATGTATTTTTAGCACTTACAAGTGAACGTTTTTTATTATTACTTGATTCTAAGTAAATAATGCTGCTAATTGTGAAAGGAGGTATGGTAAAATACTATGTAAATAAACCACACCTGACAATTTTAGAGAATGCAGTTGCTGACTGATGCAAGGTATCCATCCACTAAAAAAGTGAATGCCCAAGAGAACATGAATAACGATTTCCTCTTGAATATTTAGCTGTAATGTTATTGGTCAACTATGTTGTTTAGCACACACTTCCCCATTAAAAAAAAAGGAGTAATTTACTTTTTTCACAAAAAGCACTGTTTGTTTAGGAAATACTCAAAAATCTGAGGAATCTCTAATAATCATATCGTGAATACTATCAATATTTGGGGGAAAAATGTCACCTACACCCACAGTATTCTCCATAAATGGCTTCCAGAATCTAGTCTACCCATTAAGATGTTACAAAATGACACACTTGACATTAACTATAGTTAGCCTGGAAATTGCCTAGTCTCTGAGAATAATTTTGACAGCTCTTTCACTGGTAGTATTAGATAATGACTAGTAAGTTTTTCTAATTACACATATAGTATAACAAAAAATTTAAAATATAATTTTAGAGCTCACAAGCTCACTAAATTATGGTTGTAAATTAGATTGGAGTATTGATTTAGCTCATATATTAAATGCACATGGCATCTCTTCAAAAACATTTACACACCTTCTATCTTAGGAATGGAGGCAGGAGGGAGCGGGGAAAGTGGATAAACTGAAATTCCTCTGTCCAAAGAATTTACAAACACACAAGGAGAGAGAGAAGAACAGGGACAGAAGGAAGAATGGGGTTTGTAGGAAGACTCCCATTCTCTCTTTGTTTCTCCTTAAATATAGCTTTTTAAAAAATCAAACCTTTATAGAAACTTGTATTCAATTCTTTGAGTAAGAAGCTCATCAAGGCTTGCCCTGCTTCCTCCACTATTTAATAAAGGTAATGTGTCATTTTTCCAGAAGGATCAGAGAAGAGGCAGCACAGATTCATAACACAAGATTAGCAAAAAAGAAATGGTCTGTTTATGGAAGTTCCTAACTGAGAAGATTTGCTTGGGAATCACCATCTGGTCTAAATTTCACTGATGGGGGCGGGGTAGGGGGGCGGGAAGTAAATTGGACAATACCAGATAGCAGAATCTTTTTTTTTTTTCCTGTCTTTCTTTCTAGACATCATCTGGAAGGTGCTGATAGTCAAATATTTGAAAAATCCTCATGTGGACATTCAAAAATCAGCTACAAATGTATTGGTATATTTTCTACAAATGACTGGCTTTTTTTCTGATTCTCCAACTTGCTTAGAAAGATCACAATTTAGTAAATAAACTAGGGTTCAATTTTAAATTAATGGCCTAAGCATGATAATTGTTTTGGATATTCAACTTGATTATATACCTTTCATTAGCAATGAAAGTATTGATTTTTTAAAGTATCAACTAGAAATATGTATTGGAAATATGGGCATATCTTGAGAGGAAATTGGATATGGCACACCTTTTATTTTATACTGCATGTAAAGATTCTCCTAGCTATTCATTTAATTAAAATTAAATGTATTCCATAAATTATCACTTACCTTTTTTTTTTTTTTTTTTGAGACAGGGCATTGCTCTGTGTTCTAGGCTGGTCCTAAACTCACTGTGTAGCCCAGGCTGGCCTTGGACTCATGTCAATGTTCCTGAATGCTGAGATTATAAACATGCACACCATGCCCAATGATTACATGTTGCTGGGAAATCGAACTCAGGGCCTTGTGTTTGCAGGGCAAGCATTCTATCCACTGATCTATGAACCAAGTCCGCACTGCCTACCTTCTGTGCACTAAATACAGTGCTAGATATTTCACAAGGATTAATTAGTCTTAGAATCACAACTTTTTAACTTAGGTACACTTGATTTCATTTTAGTATTCAAAAAACTGAGGTTTTACCTTCTAGCAGATGATATCGAAATTTCTGCAAAGAATTTGTATCCTACTTTACCTAACAGAATGATCCAAAAAAGTTACTAATAGACACCAGACATAAAACAATATGTAAACTAATGCTGCAAACCTTACAAGCAAGTGGGCTGAGTTAGTTCAGTGGTAGAACATTTGCCTAGCATGGGTGAGGCCTTGAATTTAATCCCCTTTACCACAAACAAACAGGTGTGTGTCCCAAGTGAAAAAGGGATTCTGGGCTGAAAAGAGGAGCAACTGACTCACCTCCTCCATCGCCCAAGTGTTGTAAGCAATCCTGAATGTTCCCACTGATCTGAACTCTGGAGAAAACAAACTGAGAGACCATCCTGTTTTTCTCTTCTTATTTGTTTCTAGCTCTCTTTTCACTAAGAAGTAATGAAAAATGAAAAAGAAGAGGATGAAACAAGGAAATGAGTAGTAAGCTTTTTTTTTTTTCCAAGAACAATGAAGATTACAGTACTATGACACGCTATGTTTCATTGGAATGGTGTGTACTTCCTACGGAGGTAGGGTGAAACCTGGCATAACAAATTCAGAAAGACTTCCCCTACACACGTGCGTACACACACACACAAACTCAATATGTAAACGGAAAAGATAATCTTCTGCCTTATGTTATGGCTCAGAGCTAAAAACAGTCTCAGATAGCAGAACAGGACTCAAGGAATCACTTGTACTCCATCAGAGTAAATAGAATGTTTGCCTGGATGGAGCCATTCATGAGAAAAAAAATAGCATGAACAACCAGGAAAAGCTAATCTGATACATTTTAGAAAGGAAAAGTGAAAGAATAAAAACCAAGAAGAGAGAGAGAGAAGGAGAAAACGAACATGAAATAATCAGGGTAAAGAGTTCAAATCAGAAGAAAGCGTAATTTAAAGAACAGAAAGGAATTCCTCCAACTTTCATCACTGTGTAAAAAATAATAGTATAAATTGATATATGCTAGAAATCAAAATATCAAAGTAAAATTTAGAAAGTTTTGTGGATCTAAGGAAAAACTGACACTGAATTAATATTAGTAGATAAGCAGAATGCTACTAAAAATTAGAGTTCCTGACATAAAGACCTAAGATAATCACAATATAAATTGATGAGAAGAAATTAATGCAGAGAGAAACTGAGATAAAAATAAAGACAAATAATTGATTGTTCTTAATTAGAAAATTAATATACAGACCTTGAAATTTTAATCCTCAAGAGGCTGGCATAATGGCCATGTTGTAATCCTAGAACTCTGAGGCAGGTAGATTACAAATTCTAACCCAGTTTGGGCAACATCACAATTTAGTGAAACCTTGTCTTGAGAAAATAAATAAATAAAAAGGGGTGGGGAAGTAACATGAGTTCAATTCCCAGTACCACAAAAGTAAATAAGAGGAAGGAAGGATGGAAAGAGGGAAGGAAAGAAGGAAGAAGAAGGAAGGAAGGGAGAAGGAAGGGAAAAGGAAAAAAGGAAGGAAAGAAAGAAAAGAACAGACAAAGAAAAAGGAATTGTATTCCTCATATCTCCTGTTGAGAAGAGTGCAACTTTTAATGTTTTTCCTTCTTAGTTTAAACGAAGGCAATAAGCTTTAGTTTATTTATTGCCTCAAAAGTGTAATGTTTACCTGTGACTTTGTCATCAACAGAAGCTAAATATTTTCTTATGGTGTTATAATTAAATAAAATATATAAAATATTATTAATCTTCCTTACAACTTCAAAATAATGGTAATTCGTAGGCCCATCATTAGATTGCATAACATCATGCATTAATAAAGACAGGCCCATATTTCTAAATCACGAAATTTTGAAAATATTTTTATAATTTATTTTTAATATGTGTAATTGTTTCTGTTTATCCCATGCCCTTTACCATAAGTTTTTGAAAATTTATTACTCTAAGAATAATCCACAGACTATTGCACAGACCTCCAGAAGAGTCAGTGGCACAAAACGGTGTTGAGAACCCCTACAATTATGTAGAGCCTCTAGCTCCTCCAAAAGACATAACCCTGGGGGGATCTATTCAAGTAAAGCATCCTGAAGCTGAAACTATATTAACTTTACCCCAAATGAATCAGTAGCTGCAGTTGAAATAGCTGTTTCACCCGCAGAATAGAACCCGAGTGCTGACCATGTCAGAGTGAGGAGCTGGTGTTCTTGATGTCTTGGAAAGGCTACAGTGTTGCTGGCTCTTCCCCACTAGAGTGACCCAGAATTAAGTGCAGCCCAGAGATTCCTAATATTAATAAATGGCAGAACAGAGGAGAATTATACATTCATTTTTTTTCAGAGCATCTAATCTACCATCAGTACTGAGGATTTAACTCAGGGCCACCCCTGTTCTCCTACCTGCTATATATGTCTTAGTTACTTTTTTGTTGCTGTGACTCAATACCTGACATCCACAAATTTAGGAAAGAAAAAGGTTTATTTTAGCTCACAGTTTCAGAAGGTCACAGTCCATTCGGGGGCAGCCGGCAGCAATCGAAGTGCATGACAGAGGCAGAGGTGGAGGCAGCTCCTCACGACATCACAAACAGGAAGGCTAATTGAGACTAGTTGAGACCAATCCTAGTCCTCAGGGAAGGCAGGATGCAGCTTATGTATCCTTCCAGGTCTCTGCCCAGTGATCAGCCCCTCCTGGATCCAGGTGTGGAAGTTGTGGCCACTACACACCATTAGTCCTAACTTACATGCCTTTAATCCTAACTCACACGCCTTTAATCCTAACTTAACTGTAATCCACTCCTCCAGATTAGACCCCCAACCTACCAACAGCACATGGTTCCATAGACAATCCATAACATTAAAATACATGGGACTTTTGGGGACACTCCAGATCATAACCACAACAATATATATATAATTTTTTTAACAAGGTCTTTCTAAATTGCCCAGTCTGGGCTTGAACTTGTAATCTACCTCCACCTCCAGAATGTTGGTATTTTAGACATGTGACATCACACTCAGTTTCAAAAATATTTTTATTAGCAACAAAAAATACAATGAAAAATACCCCTAAATCTTTTAAACTTTTCTACCAGGAAAGGAAATGAAAATGATGACTAATCTATAGTTAGTCCTTTAGTAAAAGTATCATCCCTACTCGTGTCTCCCAGCATCTTCATTTAGAGCAGTGATGTTTTTGGAGGAGGATGATCTTGTGGAAAGTTTCTTCTCCTTTCTTCTTCTTCATGTGTGTGTGGGGAAGGTGTGTGTGTGTGTGTGTGTGTGTGTGTGTGTGTGTGTGTGCATTGAGGATTGAGTTCAGAGCCTTCACACTGAGCTACATCTCCAGCCCATTTGATTTTTGATTGTTAAGATAAGGTCTCACTAAGTAGCCAAACTTCCCAGGCTGGGCTCAAACTTGCAATCTTTCCACCTCAGCCACCCGGAGCACAGGAATTATAGGCCTGGCTGGGCCTGGCTTTTTCCTCCTTCCCCTTCTCCTTTCCCACTTCTTCTTTTTTGTCATCTAATGCAACATCAGGTCAGAATTCATACTTTGCCCAAACTTGTTTGATAATTGATCTTGAAATCTGAAACCAGTCATTCTTTCCTTTTTTACTCAAAAGAGCAATATACACATCAAGTGATTTCATATTTGTGCTTTGATCCTTGGTAATGCCTCCTGTGGGTATTTCAAATAATGTAGCTCATCCATTAAAGCTCTTAATTTGTGAGAAATAAATGTCCATTTTTTTAGAAGTTATATAGCAGCAGTGGCTTCTCTGAATTAAATTTTTAAAAAAAAAAATCCAAAATGCTAACTTCCCAACTGGACTCTTCCCAACAGCTTTCAAGCAACTCAGTTCAAGTCTTTTCAAGTTCACAACCAGCCTGACAAGATTAACTTGCCTAAAAATGAAGATCTCAAGAATTACACCTGTAACACATGTTGAACCTTCTGCCTGAAATATCCTTGCTGCAACTCTCAACTTGGACATATGTGCTTGTTTTTTTTTTTTTTTTCCCAGAGCCCTTTTGTTCAAAGCTTTAAAACCCGCAGGGAGAACTAGGGGCTTTGTCTTGTGTTTCTGTAGCACTTAAGTGATGGCCTTATGTAACACCAGACACTATTTGAATCTCTTTATATTGCTGTCTCTTCAACTAGAAGATTAGGTGTTCTATAGGGTTAGAGCCAGAGTTTTAAGTTCTCTCCAGGATATGGAATAATATGCGTACAAAATCAAACAGAGAAACCAGGAAGAATAAAATTTGAGGTAGCAAGTGGGAGGTAGAATCACGGGTGAGTTTTCGAGGCAAACTTTATTGAAGTCACTTTTTCTTTCTGATATATTCAGTTTCAGTATGGGAAGAGAAAAAAATACATTTATGGGCCAATAAGGATTTTACCAACTATAGTGAGACAATATTGAAGGAAATATTAAAACCAACAGTGCTTTTAACCCAGGCTGATCCCCCTCACATCTTCAACTACCACAGCACTGAATAGAACTGAAAGCTGTGTCCCATGTTTCCTCTTCCAGCAGTTGTCTCACACTCTTTTGGTTTGTTTCTCCCTCACACTTGTTCTTTGCTCTTGCCACCTACCATATATCCATTTCATTTTATCACACTGGGAGATTTTGACTTTTTCTGCTAGGAATCACCAGGATGGCAACAAGACCCACTGACAGGCTTCAAAATGCAGGTCTGAAAACCAAATTCTGGATCCCAGTGATGTGGAGGAAATCTGAAGAGGTGGCACTGTTTTTCCCCTCCAAAATAGGATAGGCAGAGACCAAAGGTCTTGTGTGCAATACAGAGCCCTGCCAGGGAGGCTCACAAGTTTCCTGGTCTTACATAGTCTCCGTAGTAACCTTACCTGAGCAGACAACCATCTCACCACAGGGGGAAAGCAGGTGTTAGGGCAAAATTTTCAAACTCATAGAAGG
The DNA here is from genome assembly GCA_004027205.1 of Ctenodactylus gundi. Classification (NCBI taxonomy): domain Eukaryota; kingdom Metazoa; phylum Chordata; class Mammalia; order Rodentia; family Ctenodactylidae; genus Ctenodactylus; species Ctenodactylus gundi. The sequence goes on along the minus strand of PVKB01000001.1, from coordinate 1,098,122 downwards.
CTCACGAAGCAGAGCTGGAAACTTGCAGTCAAGATGGCAGTGAAATAACAGAGCTATGCAATGTCTCGTTGTGGAGTCACTAAAAAGTTGAGATTATAATTAAGAACTGCCTGTTCAACTCAGCTAGAAGAGGAAGGAGCACCTCAACAATTGAAAAGAAGCCATGAAAGAGCAGAAATCCCTAGGATACATCAGAAGTGGAGGAAAACAGCAGCCCAGTGAGCAGCCCCAGGTCAACTGAGAGCAGCCCTGAGTCACCGGCAGACAGAAGAAAGCCTGGAGGAAATCTTGAGCCCAGAACACCTGACCAAGGTAAGCGCAGATCCTAGAGAACTGAGAATTGACATACTCCAAAAACGTGTGTGCAAGTAGTGCAAACTGCAAATGCAATGTGAGCTTCTCCTAGAAAAGGCTTCCTGGAGCCTAGATCAGAAGCAGCATTTGAGCAGCCATAACAAGAGGCAGGAGCCTTTTTTTTTTTTTTTTTAACAGCCTGAACTCTTTAAAGTAAAACAAGCCTCCGACAGGCCACATCAGAGATTTGGGGGACACTCTTAAACAGTGCCTAGGAAGAAATCAGCAAAAAGGACAGTTGTGAAAAGGAGAGAAAGGCCATTGACCCCCTAAATGTCATGGGTGGTAGTGGGAGCATCTCTGACTTTGGAAAGCCCCACCCTTAGTGGAAAAAGCCAGGACAGGCAGAAGAGCTTTGCTGGGGGGCAGGGTGTGACTATGACACCTCAAAGGCCATCGGACTGTTAGATCCTCCCTCACTGCCTACTTCTAGCACAGAACTGAGGGGAATTTCAGCTCCTCATCCTTATACCCTCATACCCATTCAGAGAAACCTTTCAGTTAGGCCTTTAAAGTGAAGTCTGTCAACAACAGAAACATGGGAAGAAGACAAGGCAACAGGACACCCACAGAAATGCCTGAGACCCCAGAAATTAATGTTGTGGGCCCTGAAATGGTGGAAATCATAGGGAAGGAAGTAAAAAAGCAAATAAATGAGTTGAACAGCCAGTTCAAACAGAATATTCTCAAAGAAATGCAAGCAATAATTATTAGCAGGCTTAAAGAGCAGCTTAATAAATAGTGGTCCTCATGGATACAAAGCTTACTGAGCATATAGAAGCCACAAATAAAAAGTTGGCTGAGGTAAATAAGAAAATGCAAGACACGAAGGAACATTTGATAGATAAGTGGAAATTTTGAAAAGAGATTAGCTGAAATTCAAGATATGAAAAACATATTTGAAAGCAAGGGAACATTGTGAGGACAGAATTTCAGATCTTGAAGACAAGGCTGAGGAAACAATTGCTATAATTAGGCACAACTCCAAAATCATAAATGAGCAAAGTAACTGGATACAACAGTTGATGGATAATTGAAAGAGAACCAACTTCAGAATTATGGGTGTGGGAGAAAGAGTAGAAGGTAGCACCAAAGGTATTAAGGATTTGTTCACTGAAATCATGCAAGAAAATTTCTCAAATCTAGGAAAAGAAATTGATTTTCAGGTACAAGAAGCTTATAGAACACCAAATAACCTCAACCAGCAATGAGACTCACCATGACATGTCATACTCAAAACCTTAGAAATTCAACATAAAAAGACCATTAAAAGCAGCAAGAGAAAAACAGACACTTTTCTCTCAAGGCAAATCCACTAGAATTGCTGCAGATTTCTCAATGCAAACTTTAAAGGCCAGGCGAGTCTAGAGCAAAAGATAGCAAATATGAAACCAGGTTAAATTGACCCTGAAAATTGAAGAACAAGTAAAAATTTTTATGACCAAGAATTCCTAAAGAATTTGCAGCCACTAGCCCTGAATTGCAGAAAATACTTGAAGGAATCTTTGAGGGAGACAGAGACAGGCAGCACAGAAGAACATGGAGGAAAAGAAACATCTAAAGAGAAGGAGTAACAAAAAAATGGACATCAATCGTTTGATTGGTATCCCACTAAAACAGTACCAGCTTTCTCACAAAGTTTGTGAAACTTCCCTCATGATTATTATTTTATTAGTATATTTAAAAAACATAATAATTATATTCCACATCGGGAATTGTTATAAAATCTTAATCTGAAACTTTTTTGATGTGTATGATTTATGAAGATATTTAGCTGGGGGTGGAGCACCAGAAGACAGTGGTTTTGACTTGGGATATTATTAGTTCTAAAAACAGTAAGAGTTGGTAAATAAGTGGTTTGGGGGGGTGTTTTCCCTGAAGCTGTCATTGAGTAGTAAAGATAAAAGATCACATAGCCTTAGTCCACTGGCTGAGGACTTAGTTGGCTATTAGTTTAACTAGTGACTCTTAAATTTTACATCTCAATTTCATGCTGTGCAGCTAAATTTGTAAGAATGATCTTACATATCCTATTTCTTCCTGCTCCTCTTTGAGAATAACTTAGTTAAAAATAACTAAGTATGCCATTATATGTATTGCTTTATGTGTGATGTTTTTGTGATATAGACTTAAGTTCATTTAATGTAGCAATCCTTTTATTCAGTCTTTGATCTAAGTTTAGCCTAAGAAATTTGACTGATGTAATGATAACCTGAGTGTCTTTTGTATAGCAACACAATTGATAGTATCCAAATCTTGGAAAATGCCAGTATTTCCAAGTACAGATAACTGGATAAAGAAGATGTGGCATATTTACACTATGGAGTATTACTCTGCCATTAAGAATGAAACAAATGAGTCATTTTTAGGAAAATGGGTGCACCTTGAGATCATTATCTCAGAGAAATGAATTAGACCCAGAAAATTAAATATTATATTGTTTCTCTAATGTGAGAAAACCAAACCATAAAAAAAGTGTAAGAGACATGGAAGAAAGTAACATGGACTTTGTGGAGAAACAAAGGGAAAGGGAGGGTGAGAAGGTGGGAAGGAGAAGCCCAGATGATCTATTTTTTTAAAAGGACCAAATGGGGGTGATAGTAGGAGTTAGCAGGGAAAAGGGAAGTTGTTGCAGGGTGAAAAGGGGGAGGGGAAGGGATTGTAATTTTTGACGTGATATATGGGCACAAAATACTCAAGTTCAATGTAAACTATGTATCGTGTGTGTGTGTGTGTGTGTGTGTGTGTGTGTGTAAAATGGAAAAAAAAGAAAAATATAGGGAACAAAGGTAGGAATAATACCCAGTGGATGAAAAAAAGAAAAAAACAGTTGGAGTTCTCTTACCATCACACTGGGGAGGGGGGGTGGGTATTGTGTGGGAATAAAGAAAACAAAGAAGAAGAAAATGATATATGAGAGGGGAAGGATGTCTTAGTTACTTTTTCATTACTGGGACATTATACCTGACATCCACAATTTTAAGACAGGGATAATTTATTTTTTCCCCATTTTATTGATATGCATATGTGCAAAGTTTAAGGTTTACAATGGAGTTGAGCCTTTTATGCACATATGTATCTTGTCAAGGTGACAAGGGCTTTCCCACTCTCCTTTTGTCCCTCCCCCACCCCTCTCCTCACTGCCACCTCCCCTACCCGACCCCTCTGTTTCACTGTGTTTTTTGTTTTAAGTTCCATAGGAGTTGTGCTCTGGGACTCATCGAATGGTCTCTCTGATATGAGGGATAATTTATTTTAGCTCATAGTTTCAAAAGGTCCCAGTCCATACATGGTGGCTGGCAGTGGTAAACACTCATGGTGGGGGAGCTGCTGGGCATGGCAGATGGGAGCAGGTGAGGTAGAAAGAGTGAAACCAGCACACATCCCTTGTAGGTCAAGCCCGAACCATCTGCCCCTTCCACCTAGGTTCCTCCTCCCAACAGCACATGGTATCCATACATAATCAACTACATGCACATCCGTGAAACTCTTGGGGGTCACTGCAGATCCAAACTACAATAAAGGGGGAGCAGCTAATAGAAGGTTAACTGTTAGGTCAGCTCCATGGAGAGTGCTGGCATTCAGTCTTGCTAGGGATAATACCTTGGGGATAGTGAAAAACATGTCTCAGAATCACCCCAGCTGTGAAGTGATGGAGTTGGGGTATTTGTACATAAAACGTACAAATTTTAAGCATTTATGCAGGAGTCAACAATTGTGGGCTATTGAAGTGCAAGGACAGAAGCTTCTCTTGGAGCTTCTGGTTACTGTAACTGCTCTGGATGGTTTTCCACAGTTGTAGTTCGAGGGTGGAAGAAGGGTCTGTGGAAGAGACCCAGATACTGGCATCAAGAAGTCTAGAGACTGAAAATTTCTTTGCAGGGCCTCACCAGCCTGTACTACAAAATTATTTACCTGGTACCAGATGCACCTTGATCTGGCCTGTCCTTTTATTGATCACATCTGAGGCAAGCCTGGAGAAGCATTCTGCATGGATGAGAAGGAAGAATTGGAATGAGAGTTTGCATTTTCTGTAGGCTGAACTAATACCTTTTTTGCATGGAGGAAGATGGAGCTATTTTGTGCTTGCGCCTTCTGTAGGCCATCATACGTATGATCATGGAGAGACAACAGGCTTAGCCTTACATTCTACTGTTCTCATCCCAAAATAAGTCAGAGCATGGAGGATAGCCCTAGCCCAACTACAAATTCACATAAAGAACAAATCGCAAGGGTTCAGGAAACATCCTGAACTAGAATCTGTCCCAAATGCACATCAATCTGGGTAGAGGTGAAAGGGCAAAACAAGCTGAGATTTCATTGAGCATGAGAAAGAACCTGCTGAAATCTGCACTAACTTTCCCAAGAGTCTGAGAACCTGTCTTTGAAATGAGCTTTATAGTGTAAATAGGGTCTGGGAGTAGACCCTGTTCAACAGGAGAAATGTGCTGTGGTCATATGAGCCCAGAATGTGTTGCATGTGCTTTCTAGGTGAGAGCTGTTTGCTTCTTAGGCAACTGATGGAGAAATCGCCCACTGTTCTCACTGGTGAAGAGCCTTGAATGGAATCAGAGACTTTCTATGTCAGATACCATTTTATCCTCTTCTCAGTTGAAGCCTGGGGAGAGGAGGAGGGAGCAGAGCATCAGCACCCCGCCAAGCGTGTACCACAGCATGAGTGGTGGAAGAAGCTGAAGGGCTCCTGGGTATAGGAAGTAAAAATCAACGTTAGCTTGAAGGGGTTTTTTAAGTAGTTGTTTTTTCTTTTTTCTTCTCTTTCTTTCTTTCTTTCTTTTTTTTTTTGATAAGAGTGTGTCTCATGTAATTTTTTTTTTTTTTTGAAACAGGGTCTCACTCTTCTTGCGAGGCTGGTTCTTAACTCACTATGTAGCCCATGCTGGTCTTGAACTCACGGCAATCCTTTTCCTTCAGCCTTTTGTGTGTTGGTATTACAGGCATGCGCCACCACACCCAGCTTACGTGATGCTGGAGAATTGAACTCATGGCCTTGTGCTTACATGACAAGTGCTCTAACTGCTGTGCTATTCCTCCAAGCCCCCTAGCTTGAAGTTTTAAAAAGAGGTTTGCGAAAAGTAGACTGCTATATATTGGGTTTGAGGTATACCTCCAAGGCTCATGTGTTAAAAGTTTGGTTGCTAGCCTTTGGTGATAATAGCGGTTGGTGTAATCTTTATTAGGTGAGGCCTAGAGGAGGAAAGTTATGTCACTGGAAGTGTGCTTTTGAAAGAGATACTGGTCTCTCTCTCTCTCTCTTTCTCTCCCCCCACCCCCTTTGCAGTCATGAAGTTAACTGTCTTACTCTGCCACATATTCCTGTAGTCATGATGTACTGTGACAGGTCCAAACCAACCAGCCAATTGACAAGGGACTGAAATGTCTGAAGCCATAAACCAAAATAAATATTTTCTCACTTGAAGTTGATCTTCTCAAGTGTTTGTCACAGCAACTGAAAGCTGATGAACATACAGACTAAGGATTTGAGTGATACGATAAGATGAGAATGAAGAAGGGTGCCCTGGGAGCCTTTCTTCCACAATTCTATTCTGGTAGGGCTGCTTTTACCTCTACATAGTCTCTGTACATCTAGAGAAGACTAGCAAGGTAGGAGCTGCTCAGCAAAGGGATATTGACTATTTCCTGACTATCTGGCAGGGTATATTGCTTAGTCAGATTTCAGCCAGTGAAGCTAGAGCAGTAGGAGATACGTAAGTCTTCCATGAATGTAAACATAATCACAGTTTTCCCTCTCCAATGGCTGATGACCCTAATCAGTTCAGAGATTATTCTGGGTGGTTTTGACCTAACCAGGAAAAAGATACTAAGATATTAAAGACATTGGCTTCTTTGGGAAGAGAGGTAGGAAATAGTGGGGTGTGTGTGTGTGTGTGTGTGTGTGTGTGTGTGAAAGAAAGAGGGAGAGAAATGCCATGAGTTCTAGCCTACTGATAATCTGCTTTTCCTAACTAGTTTCCCTGGCTGGCCTTGAACTCACAGCAATGCTTTTGCTTCAGCCTCCTGTGTGTTAGTATTGCAGGCATGTGCCACCATTTAGAAGTTAATCTTCTAAAAGTTTAGTTATTTGAAATTTAAATGTTACAGTTATGAATAACAAGCTTCTACTTGTGCCCTTGGCATTCCAGCCTGTTTGTGATCTTCCATTCCTGTCTATAATGCCCCACAGACTTTGGACTGGCTTCCGGTCATCAGTAATACTTGCAAAAAGTACATAGACTTAAGTTTAATTAAGTGAGACAGAGCGAGACCTTGTCTCAAAAAATATTTAAAAAACTGGGAGAAGCTATGTATGCACTACAAAATGACTGCTGCTTTCCTTAATCCTTCAACTGTCAGGAGAGAATTTCTCCTGAGGATTGCGAGATCCTGTATCGTTGTGAAAAAGGAATTCTGGGAAATATAGTTTATCCTAGTCAAACTGACATACATCTCACAGCCATCTCAGAGGGAAAATTGGCAGAGGTGGGAAGCATTATCAGTCATTACTGGGAATTACTAGGTGGAGTTTCTAATAGATATTTTCCACTGTGAGGAATAAGAAAGTGATTCATTTTCAAAGTCACTGTGTAAAGTTTGCTTAAAATGGCAGCTGACCACCAGCTGCTTTGTTCTATTTATTTCCTGACTCTTCCTCCTTGAGAACTTTTGGCAGGCTTACTTTCCAGGCTTTGTGCTGAGCATGCCTCAAGGAACAAAGGCTGAAGGAGAGATTCCTTACTGCCTCACCTGTGGGAGACCAGACATCCTCCAACTCAAAACTGACAAGTTTCTTTCTGGCCTTGTCTGGACAAAATTGTGTAAGCAATGTGTGGCAGAAGATTGTACCCCCTACAGTTTCCAATCAACCAGAAACATGGGGTGGGACCTGTGTACTAGGAGTAAAATGCTTGCTGTAGCCATCTTGTGTGTGCCTGCTTGCAGACATCAACTCTTATGAAATCATTATTAAAGATTTACTTCACTGTCCTTTGAGTCTCCCTGTCTAACCTTTGGTAATTTGGGAAGATGGGCTTGGATCTCACACTCACCAAAAAAGGGCCTACTGAGGAAAACAACTCTGTTGATAGGAGAGACTACACAAAAATAACCAAGCCTGGGGATATATCTCAGTGGTAGAGCACTTGTCTAGCATATATGCAATACCCTAAGCTCAATCCAGTTTGCACGAATACGTAAATAAGCCAAAAAAACACCCTACAGAAATTACGTTTTATTGTGTGTCTTTCCTCCAAAACTCAGGTAAATGTATCCTATAAGCAGCCCTCAATAAATATCTGGAATCGTAGCTTTAAATGAGTGTGGGGGAAAAAAAGGAGTTTTGACTTTTCAGTGTTTCCTGCACAAGATATTGTATTAGGAAGTAGGAATGAAGGCTAAATGACAACTGGCTGCACCCAACATAACTGGCTGTGAACATTCACAACATTTCGGTATTGTAAACCACCTGGATATTAGGCTTCACTGTGTTTTACTGACCCAGATGTTGTCTTCAAGTTATAGCAACACACCCACTTTAAAACTCCTTAATACTGTAGGTTCTAGTACATGTTCCTAGGACCTCTTGGAGCAAAATTCAAGGACAAGACTGCCACTATGCCAGAAACGTGCTGTGGAGAGATAATTTATACATGTGATCTTTACTAACCATGAGTTTGAGAAGTTAATCTTCTAAAAATTTAGTTATTTGAGATTTAATTGTTATAGTATAGAAGTCACCCTAGAACAAGATTTCTCACAGAAGCAGATGCATTTTGCATTTTATACTTATGTAAGGGTTAAGATAAACTAAAATGCATTGCTTATTAAGACTTTTTTTCTCAGTTTTATTGATATGTATAAGTGCAATACATAAAGTTCACATTGATCTTGAGTAGTTTGTGCACATATATATTGTGGGAAAGTTTCAAATCTTCCACTTCCCCCCCTCCCTCCCTATTATTCCCCACATTAAGTTCTGTAAAATAATTGTGATCTGGGACTCTCATATCAGAGAAACCATTCAGTATTTCACCTTCTGCTCTGACTCACTTCACTAAGCATGATAGTTTCAAGTTGCCTCCAACCTATCTGTCTTTATAAATGAGTAGTATTCCATTGTGTATAAATACCACAATTTATGTATCCATTGGGTCTGTTGATGGGTATTTTGGTGTCTTCCATATTTTAGCTATTGTTGTGCTGTTATGAACATGGGTATACATGTATCTCTATTATATGTTGCTTTTAACTCTTTTGGGGAAATTCCCAGAGGAGGTATCACTGGACTGAAGGGGATATTTATTTCCAGTCTTTTGAGAAACTTTCATACTGCTTTCCATAGTGGTTGTACCAGTTTACGTTCCCACCAGCAGTGCAGGAGGGTTCCTTTTCCCCCACAGCCTTGTCAGCACTGATTGCTCTTTGTGTTCTTGATATACAGCAATCCCTCTGGAGTCAGATGGTGTCTTAGTGATGTTTTGATTTGCATTTCCCTTAAGGGTGAGGATGTTGAACATCTTTTCATGTATCTTGAACTCCTTCATCTGAGAACTGCCTATTCATTTATTTTGCCCATTTTTCAATAGGGTCTTTGATTTTGAGGGGCTTACTTTTCTTCGTAAGTTGTAGAGAGAAATCAGGAAGCCAAAAAGGCTTTGCCCTGAAGACAGAGCCAGCTCCCCAGTAAGAAGAAGAAATCCATGCATTAGTCTGTTGCCTCCACCAGGATAAAGAGACTTGGCATTGGAATGCAACACATAAGTGATAACATCCTATACCTCAGTTTGAATATTCAGTCAGCCAAATATTGCAACATATAAATGATTAAGTATCATTAATGTTATCTAACGTTTATAGAAGGGAGAAACTCTTGTGCTTTCTCATGTGACATCTAAGGTCAAGCCTAGCCTAAATTTTACAGTAGAAGATACTTTCAAAAACATAACTATGTGTGATTAAAAAGATTATTAAGCTAGATGGGGCCCTTCAGCAACAAACAGATTTTGCATTATCAACCAAAACTCACCATAATACACAAATAATTGTGTTCAGAAATTTTTATTTATTTAAAAGGACAGCAGCTTCAGGACAAATTCCAGGTACTGGTGAATTTGACCAATATTTTTTAAAACCTTGAAACTCGGACCTTCCTGTGCCAGCACATTTTCCATTTCCATCCAGTTTCTTTCTCTGTTACATTTCACATTGAAATAGCAAAATGGAATCTAGCCTGCTGTAGAATGGCTAATCAGCTCAGGAGTGGTGTTATCTGAGTAGCAAAAGTTTGGGCAGAGAACGAATGACTGCAAAATACTTCATAGCAGAAGAGACCAGAACACACACACACACACACACACACACACACACACACACACACACACACACACACAAAACTGAGCTGTCTTTCATAATTATCCATTAGATGCTCTGAATGTGTTTCAAAGTTTATTTCAGAAAATTGCAAACAAAGTTAGTTTTGAGAGCGAGCCATCTATTTACTGTGTTTTCTTCCTGATCTGAGTTTGCAAAAACTTAGTGGTGTGACCTTCAGGGAAAAACAGGAAACATGCCGCCTTGTAACATCTCATTTTTTCCATGCCTTTTCATGTTATGATCACTGCTGCTCTCTTCTCACTGCTATCATTATGATATTTTTAATCAGGCTTCAGGGAGCATCACCATTATTACCAGGGAAAATAGGGAATATGAACTATAGAGAGTAAAGGCTATACAATTTGAACTATATTTAAGTTAAAGACAGTTTTGCCCAAATCTTCAATGATTCCTGATAAACCCCAAGTTAGTTAAAACAAGGAAGTCGAAGACAGTCTAGAGTTTCATCGTTCCTGTCCATGTACTTTTGCTCACGTTCATCCCAACTGCAATTCCATGTAATTTTCTTTGCTGAGTTACAAGCTATTTTTAAGGGCAGTTCAAGTCAGAAGGGGTCTGTGTGTACGTATGTTCATATGTGTACATGAATATGTATAAGTTACGTAGGCCTCAGGGATGGGACAGGCAAAGTAGACATATGTTGTCAGATATCTATAGATATCTATGGACATGTGTAGTCAGATATCTATTGTGGATGTTACTTGTATGACACATTATGGCTTCACAATATTATACTTTAAATTTTATTTTGTCCAGCTGAGTGTGTGTTGTATGCAATAAAGTCAGCACTCAGGAGTCAGGGGCAGGAAGATGACAAGTTTGAGCCCCACCTGGGCAACTTAGTGACTTAGTGAGACTCTTATCTCGGAATATAAACGTTTAGAAAGTGATAGGGATATAGCTCAGTGCAAAGGCTCTGGATTCAATTTCCAACAACTAAAAAAAAAAAAAAAATTCTTGATCTTAGTTAAAATTCAACCATAAAACGTATCTACTTATTTACAATAGAGGGACTTTAATACAGAGAATGGGTAATATAAGTGACAGAAGAGCTGAAAATGAAATAGACATCCTGGAGATCAGTACCGGCAATAAACTATTGGCAGCCCTATACTTAGCAAAGAAAACGACGAGATTACTGAAACTCGGCTGGATTTTTCCACAAGAAACTAGACCCACTGTATCAACAGGGAGGGGAACTGTCTTGTAACAGGCACAAAGCTGCTGCTAGAGGGAAAGGGAAAATACTTTAGCTTTTTTCCTCTTCCTACATTCTGGTCTCTTTTTGTATCTGACATTGGCTGACATTTAAGCCCAGTGTCTTAGTCTGTTCTTGCTACTATAACAGAATACCTACACCAGGTTGCTTTAACAACAGACATATATTCCTCACAGTTCCAGAGGTTGGAAGTCCAAGATTAAGGTGTCAACATGGCACGTTTCTGGTGAAGGCTGTCTTCATAGATTTTTAGATAGCTGACTTCTTGCCGTATCCTTACATATTGAAGAGACATACACATTTTTCTTTGTCTCTTATGAGGTCTTGACCCTCTCAGATTACGGCTTTACCTTTATGAACACGTTTAACCTTACTTACCTGCTGAAGAGTCTGTTTTCAGATAAAATAATGTTAGAAGTGTGGCCATTAAATATGATGTTAAAGTAATTAGATTAAGAAATGCCTAGCAGGTTAGTAAATCACATTTCTGAGTATTTTTGGTAAGTGAGGAAGCCATGACCTTGGGCACTACATATGGTACCTGTCCCCTTCTTCTCTGTTGTATTTTCTCTGCTCTGCTTCTTAGCTTCCATGAACTGATCAGCTTTGACTTAGCACACCCTCCCACCATGATGTTTCTGCTCTAGAGAAAGCTTACTATGAACTGAGTACCTGTAAAAGATGAGCAACATTAAGTCTTTCCCCCTTTGAATTGTTGGTATTGTATATTGCATTCGAGAAATCAAAAGGTGACTAATATAGGTGGTCAGGGTTCAACATATGAATCAGGTGGGGATGACATAATTCAGTTAATAGCACTAGAAAATACAGCAGCTTATCACTCCTACTCTACTGTAAAACATAAAGGGCAAGAAATGGATCTGAGGTCAAATGGGGCAAGGACCAGCCTGCTTTTCACAATTGCATAATGGTGTCCTTAGTTTACACACTTGGAAACAGAGGCACGTTAAGCAGGTTCACAAAGACAATACATGACAGTAGCAAGTTCTCATCCAAGGCTAGCCAGCAATGACTTCCATTGAGCCTTTGCTGTACACCCATCTCCCCTGGGCTAGTCTATTTCTACACCACTTCTACTCTTTACCTTGCAATTAATCAACAATTGCTATGTTATTTTCATCCCTGTGAGAAATATTGCATCATATTATACTTCTCCAAATGAATTGAAAGTACCTCAAGATCAAGTATCATGTAATGACCGAACAGCACCATCCTATTTCCAAGCACACCGTAGGTGCTGAGAAACTACTTTAACTGATTAATTTCTCCCACCGCGTTATCAAAGATGGCTTTATTATGTCTGGTTAACAAAACCCTTCATCCATTTTCCAAAGTGCTGTAGTTATCTAGTCATGAAGATTTTTTCTGTGGCCCCAGGGAGTAATCCATAAAAATACTGTTTATTATTTTAGATGTACTCCTGTAGAATGGCCTGTTAGTATGAATCAGGATCTTTAAATACTTTTTAATTTCCCTCTTAACTGAGTTATCTGTCAAGGTTATCTTCTGTCTTCTTCATTATTCATTCTTATTGGAAAACTGCTGTCCTCTTTTGTCATAGCTGTCCTGCAAATCCCCGACTTGGTCACTATTGATTGGCAATATGTCATGCAATTCTTTGCAGATAAAATTTGTAGAAAAGTCAGAAATTTGTTTCAAAAAGCTCCCAGAGGTAAAATGAGAAAGATTTCTTCCATCACCACCATGTTATGAAATATAGTGTGTATTTTGCAGTCACTCAGAATGTTAGTACAATGAGATATAAGACAAGTCTAAGTTTTATAGTTCTTGTATTAAAATATCAACACTATGCTACTTGCTACCTTACCGTAACTCTCCTGCCATTCTGAATCCTGCTGCCTTGGTCACAAGGTCACAAATACCCGTCCAGGTTACTTCTCCAGTGAGTAAGTACAACAGAAACCCCTTTGAGGCCTTCGGTGTAACCAGTCACTACCTAGTACCCCGCTCCTCCCACGCCGTGGCTTTATTCTCTTCCTGTCCACAAGGTTCTTTTTCTCCATTTTTATTCAAGTTACTGAAAAATCCCCAGAGGAACCGGGCTCAAAGATTTACAGGATTTTGTCCTTTTGGTGGTGGTAGAGGGGAAGCTGTTTCATCTTTCTTTTTGTTTTTGTTTTGTTTTGTTTTTTTGAAGTAGATGTGGGATGCTATTTCCCTTAAGTTTTGGGGAAGATTGGTGGTTTCTGTCAGACCCCTACTATATTTATTTATTTTGAGGTTGTATATACACTTAATTTTAAAATTCAAGTAACATGAGAGGGTAGAAAGGGCAAAATAAGCTTCCTCCAACCTCGGTAGTCTCTGGTTTCCTCCCTACTGCTTTAGATCTTCTGTATCTCCTTGCTGGAAGCTTATATTAGTCAAGATAGGGTGGGTTATGCTGCAGTAGCAAATTGAACCCCAAATTCCAGTGTCTAAACCTAACAAAGGTTTGTCTGTGCTTCAAACAAATGTTTACACTGCATTGCTTTGGAAGGCTGCCACTTCAGCTTGTGGCTTTTAGTAAAAAGATCTGGAAGGTTGGTTGCACAGAGGCTTTTCTCGCCTACTTGAATCACACAGGTCAGAGTTAATTACATGCTGCACTCAACGGCAGAAAGTCATCTTCTGTGTACTGAGGAGAATGAAGAGAACAGATACTGGTGAACGCAGCTATCCCACCACGCACACACACATTTATGTGTGACTATACAAGCGGGAGCATGCCGAGTCAGTGTCTCCCCTTGGCTTTCTTTGATTTACAACCTATGTTGTATGATAGTTTCTATTATGGCTGCTTATAATTTCTTTACCTAGTCCTTGGTTGTTAGCTAGTTAGGTTGTTTTCCAATTTCTTTCTTACTACTAACAATAGCTGCAATAAATATCTTTGGAAGAGTAATAGTAATAACTGACATGTTTTGAGACCCTGCTATGTGGACGGCGCTGCTCAAAACATAGTGAAAGTTTTAACTCATTTAATATTCTCAGTAGTCCATATGTGACAGGTGACATAATACACAGGTACTTATCTACAGTGGCAAAGCCTGTCCTCACACTAAGGCAGGTGGGTCCAGGGCCTATCAAATTCATATAGGTATTTGTGCTGATGAGCATAAATTTTTGTCATGTAAATTCCTGTGAGTGAGACATGCAGATCATAAGATGTTTGCATATTAAAAATTTTGCCAGATATTTATGGAAGTAATAGACACACTTTTTGTGTACTTTGAATTCTCCTCTGTCCTTAGCCAGCCCATTGGATGATAAGATCTACAAGCTTGATGCCTGTGTAACCTGAAATCGCCTTTGATTGGCATTCTCAGCACTCATGCATGAGGAACTCAGAAGAACAAAGAAATTTAATGCCCACGAAGTTACCTTTGGACAAAGGAGGACAATTTGTAAACACTTCCTTCTTTGTTTCTCTAGAGCAGAATTTCTATGGGGTATTTCCTAAAACTCCTCAGAAGATCTTACACAAATGAACATCAGTCACCAACTAAGTCTGTGAATAAGGTTTTTTTGTTTTCTCTGTTTTCACTATTCTGCTCTCTACTCATTTCCTGAGATCACTACCTAAATTCAGTATCTGAGGCAAAGCAAATTTTTGTCTTTCTTTTTTTTGGTGGGGGGTGGGGCAGTGGGAGGATATTGGTAGAGAACAACAGAATCTTGCTCTTCACTCCCGGTTGGTCATAAACTCATTATGTACCTCAAGTTGGCCTTGAAATCAAAGCAGTCCTCCTGCCTCAGCCTCTCGAGGCCTGGAATTACGCACATGCACTATCATGCCTGTTTTGTGTACTGCTGAGGAATCAAACTCAGGGAGATGCACTTGCTAGGCAAGCATTCTAACCACTGTGCTATGTTTCCAGCCCCAAAACAACAGCTTGGTTGTTCTTTCAAAGCATTCTAAGTGTTGTGAAGCATGGTGTACTGATTAAGATTCTCCCCCCACCCTGGGCTCACTTCATGCATTACCCTTATTGCCTACTGGTGGTTCACACCTCAGTTACTTTAAGAGCATTTTTCAAAGAAAGCTGCCTCACCTGTTTAACCATCCCCAACTCACCATCTAATCCAGTAGATTTGCAGGTGAAGAATCTCTTGCCTTGGTTTGACATATCTCTGAAGGACAATCTTAGCTCCAGAGACTTCTGTGAGATCCACCAAACTATCACTGCAATTTTATCCATGTTCAGCTTCTCCCTCTGGTCGATCTTGCTTTGCTCATTCCCACACAGGTGTTGTTCTTGAAGACACTCCCCAACAAACCTCCTGTAAAAAAATATCTGCCTCAGAGTCTGTCTACTAGGAAACAGATACTAAATAAGATAATTGGTACTAGTAGTGGCCGTGACGCAAAAACAAACAAGGTCTCAATATGTTCAAAATAAATCTTGAGTCCCACCTCACCCACTCACCTGTTTCTAGGTTTTCCCTTCCTAATGACAGTATCATAATTCACTCAAGAGCCCCAGCCAAGTACTCAGAAGCCAACTTTGATACTATTGCCATACTTTGTGTCACCCTCCCTTCTCAGCCTCTTCCCATACTACGCAGACCAACATCAGAATACATCTTTAATGCTTCTCCCTTTCCCTTTCTCCACTTCTGTCATTTGATTCAAGCTTCCATTATCTTTGATTTGGATTATTTCAAGACACTCTCAACAAGATTCTCTTTTATCACAAATTGTTTTCCAGGGTGATATCCTCGAAACATAGATCAGATCATATTCTTCTCCCTGTCTTAACCAAAGTCTTCTATGGCAGTTAGAAAGGTGTGTCAACTTGATTGGTCACAGGATCCACCTAGGGAGACTGATAGAGCACACTTCTGGCTATGACTGGCTGGGTGGGTCATGGATGCATGGCCTTGGGGGTGAGGTTCTGGTACCTTGCCCTTCCTCCTTGGCATTGTTTCCCTGCACTGCTTCCCAGTATCCATAAACAGAGCAACTTTGTTCTACCACACCCTTCTACCATGGTGTTCCTGCCTGAGACCTAGCCAACTGCGGGCTAATTCCCCCTAAAATGTGAGCCAAATTAAATAGCTCCTCCTCTAAATCATGGGTTTTGGGCATTGTGCCCAACAAAAGGAGAGCTGACTAATACATCTCCTTATTGCTTTAAAATGAAATTGGAATTTTTGGCCAGGGTTCATCAGGATTCATATGATCTGGCTCCAAATCTCTGTCAAATACATACACTTCACGTCACTCTCTGCCTTGCTTACTAGCTCTATTCTGGTTTTGAACACATGAGGTTGTCCATCTTCAGGGTCTCTGCCTTTGCTGGGCCACTTGCTACAACATTTTGGTGGCTCTCATTCTCCAATGTCACATTCTCAGAGAGCATCCTCCATTGCCACCTTATCCAGAATAGCTACTACAGATTATTTTCTGTCATATTTTCTTCCTAGGAATTATCACAATCGGTGAGGTCTTTATTTGTTAGCTGCTCCTGTTTCTCTTTCCCCATACAGTGTAAGCTCCAGAAGTGTACATATGGTTGGCCACTAGAGTCCAGGTGGTGGAAAGCCGGTCACCTTGAGGAAGAACAGCTAAGCAGAAGTCATAAAGTAGGAGCTCAAAACATAACAATAATAATAAGAAGAAGAGGAGGAGGAGGAGGAGGAGGAGGAGGAGGAGGAGGTGGTGGTGGTAGAACGGGCTCAGGAATTACTTCCCTCAAAATCACAAGCAAGTAGAAGAACCAGGAATCAAACCCATTTTTGCCTAGCGCCAAAGCTCGTGACCTTCCTTTTATGTGGTGCTGATGTCTGTTTACAACATGCTATCATGCCTCCAGTTAATTGTTTTTAAAAAATAAAAAAGCACTAATAAATGAATGGAAATAGATGTTAATCCTTCTATGGGTTTAAATTAAGGATGAAAATGGCTCTTCGAAAGTATTGGTAAAAATCTATCTGCATATTTAATTAAATTCACTGAAACACTTTCTTTTCTCAGGAACTTTAATTTCTGATTTATGCTTTCCTGTAAAGTGATATAGAAAACACTTAAAATTCTGAATTTACCACTTTCACACTAGAATTGAGAAATTATCATCAGCAGTTTTACAGTTGCAAAACCTCCAACTCAGGCTGCTTGGGATGCCAGAAGACACCAAGCAGGAAAATCAGCTAGGAGAACGTGCTGCGTGAGCATAGCAGCTTGCCTTAAAATCTCTGCACGAGCCCAGAAGCAAAAAAAAAAAAAGGTAAAAACCTGTCCAGGATGAGTATCTGATGTATATCTGATGTATTGAAAATATATTCAGAATAGATCTCCTCATCATCTCATGCTTACATTAGTTTCTATTTTGATGGGGAAGAGTAGTGATTTTACAGCCCTAGAACATGACTTGTGTTTCCCAGTTTATTTCATGTACTACCATTCACATCTGTCATATTAGAAAACTGTTTCCTCTCATCAGCTGACTGGTGTGATATCGTATGGACATGATATATTATGGGGAAAATCTTGTAAAGTGAGAGCAGGCTGTGGGTAAACTAAAGGCCAGGGGAGCAGCCATGTCTTAACTTAGGTCCTAGAGATCACTGGATTCAGGTCACAAGGTCAAAACCTCCCAAGGTTTTTGTTCTAATCTCTGAGAAATGGGGCATGGAACTTGATTTTTAGCTCTCTCAGTGATTTTTTCGCCAAAATTATATTTTCACCAACATAAAGTGTTCATGCCTTTGTCTCTCATCTCTGAAGATTTCTTCCTGGGACTTGGAACTCTCTGGAGCCGCCTAAAGCAAAACTCAGTGCGGAGAGTGGCTAAGCTAACGCCTGCCAGGTAGCTTGTTTTCATAAAACTTTAACTCTATGATGCTACTTGAATTTACATTCCTTCATCACTGCTAGCTTGTATATTGCCTAGTTGAAAGAACAATAACAAAAAATCTAAGTAAAGCAAAAGGATATGCATGGGTCAGAGTTTACACAAACCACTCTCTGAGCCTACAAGAGGATACTTTGGAAAGTTATGCTAACTCTTTCAGTTCATGAACTCATTATTTTCTCAATCACTCTTCAAATTCTCATGGCCTAAAGGAATTATTATACAAAACTTCTAAAAGCACGTTTTATAGTTCTGTGGGACAATTGATATATGGACACTTACTGGAATAATTTTACATACAATTTATCATATGATTGAAGTGAGTTGTTGGCTCTCTTTTTGTGATACTAACCATCTGGATAAAAAGAGCAATCATATAAGTACAATGGAGAGTAAAAGGAGAGTCCTCAGAAAGGGAGAAAATATTTGCAAATCATATATTTGATAAGGTACTAATCCCAGGATATGTTAAAAAAAAAAAAAAACTCCTGCAATTCAACAACAAAATCCAATTCAACAATGAGGGAAGGACTAAAATAAATTTTTCTCCAGAGAAAATATATACATGGACCATAAGCACAGTAAAAATGTGCAGTATGTACAATGGAATCTTTTTAGTCTGAAGAATGCAGACACTGATACATGCTAGGACAGGAAAGAACTTAGAAAGCATGCTGCTGAATGAGAAGAAAAATGTGAACTTCTACTTACAGGAATTACCTAGAAGAAGCAAACTCATGGTGGGTTCTAGGAACTGGGGACAGGAGGGCATTGGAAGTTATTGCTTTAGTGGGTACAGAGTTTCTGTTTGAAATAATGAAAAAGTTCTGGAAATGAATGGTGACAATTATTGCATAACACTGAGTGTATTGGATGCCACTAAATTGTACATTTCTAAATGCTTAAGATGTAAATTCTATGATTCTATTCTACCCATAACAAAATGTGCAAAGTATTTTTAAAATTAATGTATCTGGAGTGTGAACATTCTACTATACTGATGCTTTATTTGTTATCAAGGATCCAATTAGCGACTTAGATACACTATTATCTTAGTTACTTTTTGGTTGCTGTGACAAAGTATCTGACACACATCATTTAGGAAGGAAAGGTATTTTAGGCCATTCATGGGTAGCCAGCAACGATGGAAACACATTGTGGAGGCAGAGGTGGAGGCAGCTCCTCACGGCATTGCAAACAGAAAGCCAAAGTCTGGGAGGAAGGGAGAGGTAGCATGTACTCTTCCAGGTCCTGTCCCAGTGATCCACTGCTTTTGGGCCAAGTCTCAATGTTCATCCCATCTGAGTTAAGCCCCAGGCATCTGCCTCTTCAACCAGGCCCCACCTTTCATCAAAACACAGCTCCATAGGTCTCCCACCATATCCAAACACACGAGGCTTTGGGAGGACACTCCAGATCTAATCCACAACAACTATTTTAATACTTTACTGAAATTTCTCATTTTTCAATTTTTGAGGGTTGTAGTCTTTTAGAACATCATATATAGTGAGTAAAAAGATTTTTGCTTACCTTTCTTCCTTTATGTGAAAACATTCTGTGCTCTGAGAATAATTGTGTAATTAAGTCAGAGAGTGATAGCAGTATTATTCACAGGGCCAGTATGTATTTTATCACTTATTAGTCCAGTTATGGAAATTATACATGCAAGATAATACTTAATTTCTCAGTTTGCACTGTTTTGTGGATACACAATCCACCAGGAAATTTTCTGGAGTGGGTTATTACTCTTCTGTATTCATATACGATACAGTAAGTTCTTATTCTATATGATCCTTATATTCTTTAGGAACTTCTTTCCCCAGCAAAGACTGATGAAAATGATAAATTAGCTGTTGTTGCAAGAACTGTTATTTTTCTTTTTTATAATTCCACAAGAAATTTCAAAGATAAAACTGCCATGTGAACTGTAAGATTAGAAAATATCCAACCACGCTCATAACTTGCTACCAAAGATCTGTAACTAGATAAAATGGAAGAATAATAAATAATATAAAAATGTGTCTATTACTTCACTGAAATTTTCACAGTCACACAATCATTGCTTTTGCAATGCATGAAAGTCATTGTTTCTGTATTAATTTAGAACTAGTACTATAACATCTGCAATATTGATTATTTTTCTCCTAGGATCACAAAAACCACTTTAATATGCTGATGATGCTAATATTTCACTAAAGTAATACTTCTTACTTAACTATAATTCAAATAAATCACTCTTTTCAACATACTGCTTTGCCTTAGTATTCTGAGCAAGTTTACTTTAAAATTACTGCCAACCTTTGAGTTTTCCCTTTGATTACACTGCCTTTATTTTAGTTTACTTTTTAAATATAAAGTATATACAATACAAAATGAAAATATTACAAATGAATTCCCTGGGGAATAACTTAAAGGTGAACTCTGCTGACTGGTGCTCACAAGACTCTGAACGCTCCAAGGTAGAGCTAGGAGCTTCTGCTTCTATAATTAAGATCTGTGCTAAACAAGAGTCAGTTAGATCTAAATATGTTAATGCCAGTTATAATAAGCATTATAATTATATAACTTAATTAAAAAGTGTAGAAAACAAGAAATATGGGTGCAGAAAGCCAGGCTTTGATTCTATGGAAATTAAGTCAAAATGTTTTAGTTCTCCAATGCTTCACATCAGAGTTACTTAAAAATATTATAAAATACTATTAAATTATATGTAAGTGAGGCAATTGTTAACAAACAAAACTTTGGTTGCAAAAATCTAAAGATTCTGGGGGCTGGGGACATAGGTCAACAGTTAAAGTATTTGCCTAGCAAGCACAAGGCTCTGGGTCCAACTGGGTTTAAACATCAACTGGACTTGGTGGCACATACCGATAAGCCCAGCACTCAGGAGGTTGAAGCAGGAGGATTACCATGTACTCAAGAACAGCCTGGGCTACATAGTGAGCCTGGACCACAGAGCAAGGCCCTGTCTCAAAAAAAAATTAAAAGATTCTGCATTCAAATTCTTGTGCAATGGCTTAGTTGCTATCTCCATATTAATGAAATGAAAACTATAAAATGAAATTTATGTTCAGTGAGAAAAAGTGTAAAATTCAAAGGAAAAAACCTGGCTCTATTAAACATTTGATGAATGAATACATAAAATACAAACTTTAGTTTTTAAACTTTATGTATGTTTTTCCCCTATTCCACTTTGGTTTTTAAAATTCTAATCATAGATATTGAACTCGGGCCTTCACACTGAGCTATATTTCCAGCAATTTGTTTTTGATTTTTGTGTTATTTTGAGACAGGGTCTCACTAAGTTACTCGGTTACCCATGCTGGGATCAGACTTCTGATCCCTCAGAAAGCTGGAATTGCAGGTATGCGCCGCTATGCCCAGTGTTACTCACTGTTTTGATTAACCAACTAACCACCAGAAATGAATGTGTCAACAAAGTGTTCATTTTATTAAATTATAGTCCCAAAGAGCCTATTTCAACAGTGTGTTACTAGTCCACTATATGTCATAAAAAACTGAAAGTTTTTAATAGTACAAGATTTATGTTATGTAGTATATAAAATAATAAATTTGGTTAAGTGCAGAATTACAATGTCTAATAAACTTAATACATTGCATTTTAAATATTGACCTAAAATTGATAGACCTTATGAGATAAAATACTATTTTTCTTTCTTTTTAAAATTTATATTTCCATTTAAAAATAGAATAAGTTGATTTTGTTCTCTTATTTGCTTTCTTTAGCTTGGAGAGTATGTTGTTATTATTTTAACAAAGAGTGGAGGAGGAGATTATGAATATCTGAGACAGGGTCCCACTCAGTTGATTTTCAGGTTTCCCATGTGCTCAGACCCCTCCTTTGCTTTTTCTTAGTTTTGAGACAGTCTTGCTAAGTTTCCTTGACTAACCTTGAACTTGCAATCTTCCTGCCTCAGCCTCCAGTATATTGGAATGACAGGCTGGCACTGCCACCCCCGGCTTCAGTTTTATGTACTTTGACACACATACAAACTACCAAGTTTCCCAAGTGGTTATGTAGTTCACATTCCCACCATCAGTGTGTATGTATGTATGTATGTATGTACCTGTTATTCCATCTCCTTGCCAATAGGATGTCAGTCTTTTAAATTTTCAATATTTGGTAGGTGCATACTAGTACTGCATTGTATTTTTAGGTTTTGCTTCCTAATTACCAGTGATGTTGAGCATTTTACATGCTCACTTGCTATCAATACTTTTTGGTGAATTCTCTTCAAATTATCTTCACATTTTCTATGGGATTGGTGGGCTTCCCCCACCCTCCCATTTTATTGGTATGTATAAGTGCAAAATTTAAGGTTTACATTGGTTTTAGGCATTTTGTGCACATACATATCTAGTCAAGGTAACAAGACCTTCCCTGCTTTTCTTTCGATCCAGACAGTACCCACTACCATAACCTACCCACCTCCCCGCCCCACCGTCCCCTTTTCCCTTTATTTTTCACTTTAAGTTCTGTGAGATGATTTTGATCTGGGAAGTCTTAATGAGATGTAAAAGTTTTTCAAATATACTAGGTAAGTGTCGTTTATTGGTACATGTTTTGCAAACACTTTCCTCCAGTCTGTGACTTGCATTTTTTACTTTACCACCATGTCTTTTTAGTGGGAAGTTTTTAAATATTTGATAAAATCTATCTTTTTCAGTTTTCCTCGGTGTTTATTTCTGCATCCATCTAAAGAAATGTTTGCAAATCTGATGTTACTGTGACTTCATGTTAGGTTTTCATCTAAAATATTTGCAGTTTTAGCTTTTAGATTTAAGACTACAATCCATTTAAATTTAAGTTTTGTATAGGTATGAGTGAGGTAAGGGGTAAGATTCTTTTTTTTATAACATTGCTGCTTTTTCTATCACCATTTGTTGAAAAGATTTCCTTTCCTCCCATTGAACTGCCTTAGCACTTTTGTCAAAATCAATTGATCATGTATGTCTGAGTTAGTTTCCAAATTCTCTCTTCTGTTCTATTGATCATCTTTGAAATCTTTCAAGTGGCTCACTGTTAACTTTGATACCAATAATAAAAAGAACAAGTCTCCTATTGTTATAGATTCCCTTCAAAAATCCTGTGTCCTAAACCCCAGTACTTCAGTATGTGACTTTATATGGAGATGGAGTCTTTGCAGTGGTGATTAAGGCATGAGAGTAGGCCCTAATCCAATCTAACCACTGTCCTTATTCAAGTGGGAAATTCAGAGATTTATGCTTTGTATCTATACAGGAAAAATGCCATGTATACATGAGGATGTCCATCTGCAAGCCAAGAAATAAGGTCTAGATCACCTCCTTCCTTCATAGCCCTCTGAAGGAACCTCATTCTAGCCCTATCTACATGTTAATTTCAGTCTTCTAGTTCCAGAACTGTGAGATGATAACTTTCTGCTATGTAAAACACTTCTTTCTGGTACTTAGATAGGACAGACCTCATAAACAAATGCATCTATCAAGAAACTTTGGTAATAAAGGACAATATGATAATCCTGTGACTAATATTAGACTGAACTTAGTATTCCTGAGATTTGCCCATAAAGACTTCATAGTTTGTAGAATCAAAGACTAATTATAAATATTGGTAAAAGCTTAAGACTTTCTTTTTTCAGTACTGAGGATTGAACCTAGGGCATTGAATATACCAGGCAATTACTCTACCACTAAGCTATGCTCACCACCAACCACCCCGCCCCAATCCCCTACCTGTTCATTCTGTTCTCTCATTAAAATTTTATTTTGAGCCAGAGTCTTACTTTCCAGGCTAGCTTTCAATTTGTGATCTTCCTGCCTCAACCTCTCAAGTAGTTACATTACAGACATGCACCATGATGCCTGGCTAGAACATTTTTTAAAATATCATTACTTAAGTGATTGATTCTCTATGAAATACTCCCACTTTCCTCCATTTACTGATGTTCTATTATCTTTACAGTAGAGTTGATAGATATATAATACTAATCCATAAGGCATATGTTTTAGATACTTTTTCATCTCTGTGACTCAACTCATGACATCCACAGATGGGGGCGGGGGGAGTTTATGTTAGTCTACAGTTTCAGAAGGTCACAGTCCTCTTAGAGGCAGCCAGCAATAGTGGCATCACATGGCAAAGGTAGAAGTAGAGGCAGCTCCTCACAATATTGCAAACAGGAAGCCAAGTCAGATCAAGTCCCAGAAGGAAGGCAGGAAGCAGCATATAACCTTACAGATCCCATCCCACTGATCCACCCAGTTCAGGTCCAGCCTCAGTGTTCTACCCCTTCGATGTGTAAGCCTCCACTGCACACCTGTAATCAAATCCACACACCTGCAATCTACAATTTGCCACACTTCTGTAATCTACTCTATCCTTCCAAACCAGTACCCAATCTCCTAACAACATATGATTCCATAGATAATTTATAGCAGCCAAATACATGAGACATTTTCGGGACATTCCAGATCCAAACCACAATAGCATGCTAAAACATCATGTGACACTAAAATATTTCTGAAAGAAACTATTGGAAGAAGTATTTTGATAAACCTCTTAGAATAAGCGTCATGTTCTTATAAGGACAAAAATCTGCTAAATTCCAAAAGAGGGTGGATCTAAGTGTTGCTGAGATTTTTGCATTATTTTGAATTAGAGTTTGTGGAGACAGTTTTTTTGAACTATTTCAAGTTTAAGCTCACCTGGAGTTTTTCTGCACAAGAGAGGGAGGTTTACCATGACCACCACAGATATCTCTTATCACTTTTCCCTCCTAAACATTTAAATATTATAAGTCTGGGGATGCACTATATTACTACAATACCTGGAGTGCTCTCCTGTCTCCAGCACAGTTGATATCTCATTTCCTTGGTAATTTCCCTCTCAGTTGTTCTCCACACCATTCATTGAAAGTTAATCATGTGCTAGCTAACAGTGTTATTATCTATCAATGTATCCCATCTTTCTAGTTAGATTATGAGTTTCTTGGGGGAAGGAACCTATACTTAGTCTTCTTTGTCAACTTGTTTTATGATGTTTTGTAGTTATTATGATAAGTACAAAAAGCAGAATGAATCAAATACAACCATAGTACAGTATTCAGTATGATTAGACACTTAGTATGAATGAAACGGGATTGTCAATCTTGAGTTCCAAAGTACATGGACAAACTTTGGAATCTGCAGCAAATAGAATGCATACAGCTAGGTTTTAACTTCCAGGAGAAAAATGACATTGTGTCTTCTCTGTTATGTCACTGTCAGTATGTACAACAAGACTGTATGTTTTATGTATAGCTAAAGGGCTTTGATTAATGAATGTTAGTCAAAATACATTTTTGCTCTAAGTTCCCTGTGACTGCTCAATCTGTGGTTTCCAATTTTTGGATATCACAAACCAGTACAATTACAGAACTATTCTGAAGACTAACATGAGATTATCAGCTTCTTAATTGTCAAGAAAGATCATTAGGAAATATGACTATCTTTGTACTAAAAGATACATTAATATCAAAGAATATAAAGACATATATTTCAGAATGCAGGGAAATTATTTAAAATTAATGTATATAATTTCCTTTCATAAAAAGCTGACTATAGAAGTTGATGATAAGTCTTCAAATGGGAAATGTATTCATCTTCAACTTTAAGCAAAGATTAAAAAAAATATAAACATCATTTCCATGGAATGAGTCAGATCGGAAGTAAGCAGAGTCTCTGAGACCAATGAGTCCTAGCACTGGAAATGAACAGGACCCAGAAACTCACATGGGACAAAAGACCTCATTCAAATGAATGAGCGCTACACCTACTTATTTCTGAGGATGGTAGCTAGAGTCATCTTATGAATCACAGGACTTCAGGACTCTAGCTAGATGTTGTAAGAGCCACAGCCACAGATTTAGGGACCAAATAGAGAACTTGCCTCTTTGAGGTAAGAGTATTTATTATTCCCAAAGAAAAAACCCTGATTTGCCAACTGGAAAACATAACCAATCTGAGGAGAGGTGGTACCAACCCCGAAACTGTTAGAGAAGGTTTAGTTCCAAAAATAAAAAATAAAAAAGAAGATGAAAATAAGATTCCCAGTGAAGATGTAACTGTAATACATGGAGGGGAAAATCAAGACGTGTGAGTAAAATTGTTACTGTGAAGTTCAAAACACCACCAAAGTCAGCAGATGGATTTTACACCCAAAGAAACTGAAAGGAACAGTATAATCATAAAGTGCTTGAAAATATCTTTCATATCTTCAGAGAGATAATGGAAAGAATATTGCCAATTTAAGAAAATAAAAAAAGCCTACAAAAACATGGGAAGAAGGTAAGTATGAACAGAAGGATTTTTTTAAGAATTAGAAATTCTAGAAATAAAAAAAGAACATTGTCACTAAATTTTGTTTTAAATGAAAAAGAGACTTGGTAATGAACCTAGAACACAGCATAGGGGCTCCACAGAGCCCACCTGCCAGCCAGGGGACTGGTTATTCTCCCTAGTATAACCAGAGAGGACAAGCACTGGTCAGCAGCCTGGAGAAAGTGGAGAGGGGAGGGCTAGGCTGGCTGGAGGGGTGAGCAGTGCTGCCCAACTTCGGCTCTGCTTCCAACCACAGGCAGACAGCACAGGCTTGACCTGGCCTTCTTCAAGGTTCTACAGATCTGGACAGAAGCCAGAAGTGGGTGGAGAATTGTGGGAGAGTAGCCTTAGAAGATAAACACCTGACAAAACATCTAAATAAACATAATCAATTCCCAAGTGCTTTGAGAGGTCTGCGATGGACAGACTTATTTCTTATAGGACAAGCCTTCAAGATAACGCATTATCACCTGTATTTGATCTTAGCATATTTGATCTTAGCAGTCATTTGAACCATTCACATAGAAAATGAATAAAGCAATTGAGTGAGGATGACATCAGGACACTGAAACAAAAAACCTTCTGAATAAGAGCAAGGACATGAAGCAAACATCAGCAACTCTCTGAGCCCACTGAGGAAGCAGTGGGTCACAACTGGGTTGGAGGCGTGTTGCTTTTAACCCTTAAAGACAAGGAAAGCAAAGAATCAAGCCTTTATTTAAAAATTTGATTCTTATGGGACAACAAAACATTCCTTTGGATGGGCACTGGACCGATAAAATCCCAGAAGCACCCCCACCCCCCTTTTTTTTTAATCTCTGTGCATGGTCCCGAGGATGGAGCTCAGGATCTTCAGACTCAACTACGCTCAGTACTCCTTTCTTATTTTTGGTTTTGAGGCAGCATCTTGCTGAGTTGCCCAGGCTGGATTCAAACTTGGAATTCTCCTGTGTCAATCTCCCGCAGTAATAGGAGGATCACAGGCCTGCACCACCACCATTCCAGCTCCTTATAACTTTGAAGCTCTGCTGGCGTGTGGGATAAATTCTGGTGATGAGGTCCTCAGAGAGCTCTTTGACTGTATGGAGGTCAACACTGTGTTCTGTTCAGAAACACAGCAGAAACAGGTGCTCGAGGTCGCCAGAGCTGTATTTGGGAAGAAACCCTCAAGGAAGTTGAAATTCACACTTCTTTTCCATCATCCCCATCACTGTGGGGAACACTGCGGGGGGAGAGCACCTAGCCGTGTTGAACAGTGAGGAAGGAAGCAAAGAACTCGAGGAAATTTGTCTTTCTCGGGGATAGGCAGGCATCCTGCTTTTGAAACTTGGGAGGACTTCCTGCAAGCACTTGTTTTATGTTTAGATGGTATAAATAGTGACCCAAATATTAGATGGAATAATTGTGTAGCTGGCTGGGTATTCACACTCCACATTTCTGTGACCAATTTTTATTTGATTGTTACCATGATTGTTCTAAAAATGTCTTTCTTTCTTTCTTTCTTTCTTTCCTTTTTTTTTTTTTAAAGAAGGGCCTTTAGGAAATATCTTCAGGAACAATCCCCCAGTGTCTTCTTTACTGCAAGTACAATAGCTTGACTGCCATATTGCACTCACTCAATGAAGTGATGAAAAATATTGAAGTTTGTCATGAATTTTGGTTTTAGGGAAGCCACAAGTTTGGCAACCAACGCTACACAAATGACATACACACACCAAAGATTATTACCCACAGATCTTCACATAAAAAAGTATTAAGGGATGCATTGAGACAGAAGAAAAGTCAAGAAAGAAGAAAGGAGGAATTACAACAACAAATGGTAAACAAAGCAGTCGATAAAGGTTTTATTCATTTTCTTTTTTGTGAATCAAATTAACTAACTCAAAAATTTAATGATATTTATACTGATAAACAAGAATGTAGAAACAATATAAAATATGAGTTCACAGATACTAGAGGGCTAAACTTATTAAATATTTTTATTATTTTTAGAAAATACAAAATGAATAGAATATGTAAATTAATAGAAAATCTTGTTCACTGCAGGTAGAAATCTAGCTCAATACAATCACTTGGGAAACAACCTGACATTATTTTATAGTTATTTCATAAAAATGTACAGCCACTTCAGAAAACAACCAGGCATAATCTTGTAGAACTGGCCATATTATTATGCAACAGAGCACTTCTACTTCCAAATATATTTCAGGAAAATTCTTTCATCCATACTCCAGAATATGTGCATTAGAATGTTTTTAGCGTCAGTGTTCATCATAGCAAAACACCAAAAACAACATTTATAGGTAAATTACAGTTTTTTTCTTATATCAATGAAAATGTGTGAACCTCTGCTTCCTATACACTCTTTGTAAAATATACTCTTTTTATGTGTTTTCTAGTGTGTGCATGTGTGTATGCGTATATGGTGCTGAGGCTCAAGCCCAGGAGGGGTCTCGTGCATTCTAATCAAATATTGATTTCTTTCTTACAAAGATTTCAAGTTCAGAAAATATACAAAATTAAAATAGATATCTAGTTATGCATGTGTTTCTGATAAAATTACTTTGCATGTTTTAAAATATTATTGTTATGTGCTTAGTTTTTTTTTTTTTTTCTTTGTGACAGGTCCTGCTAAGTCACTATTTCCTAGGCAAGCCTCCAACTTGAAATCTTACAACTTTAGCCTCCCAAAATGCTGAGATTACAGGCATGGGCTGCCAGGTCCACTTTCTTTTTATATGTTTTTACAAACAAGGAAGCCAGGCTTGGTGGTACAGACCTATAATCCCAGAACTCTAGGAGGTGAGGCAGGAGAATTATAAATTGAAGCCCAAATTGGGCAACTCAGCAGATTCCCGAGACACTGTCTCAACATCAAAATGGGCTGGGAGCTGGACTCGGTGATGCAGCCTAGCATCCCAGCACCATGGGAGGGAGAGACAAGCAGATCACAAGTTAGCTACCTCCCTGACAAGTTAGTGCATAGATGAAACCTGGTGGCAAAACCAAAACTAAAAACGGAGCTGAGGCATCCCCAGTACACGAGAATAAGTAAGAAAATGGGCTTGTGATCTAGCTCAGTCTGAAGGCCCTGGGCTTGACACCCAACGTCACAAATAAATAATTAAAGTGAGTGAATAAATAAATAGATAAATAAATACATACATAAATAAAAAAGGCAATAGACTGATTTCAAAAAAACTAGGGATAGTGATTGTCTCTGAGGCTCTATAGAGCAGTTGTAGGTGGGGAAATGGGGCTGGGGAAGAATACACAGGCAGACACAGATTGTCAAATTATCAGTCGTACTTTGATCTTGGTTTAGACAAGTATCATAATATCATTTGGAGAAAGAAGGGTAAATAAAGTATTACTTAAAAATAAAAGGAAAACTAAAATCAAACAGATTATTTATGACCTTATGGCGACACTGAGTTACAATTGAGTCAATTTAGTTTCCCTATGATTGAAATAAAATATAGTGTGTATATAAAAATCAATGAAAGGACAACTTCAGAATTGCCAAAAGCCAAGTAGAAGAGGAGAAAAAACACCCCTAAAAATTCATCACTCTGTTTTGTGTATGTGTTTCTTTTTCACTGCAAACTATACAAAAAAAGAAAAAAATTTCATATGCTAGTTACTGGAACCCAGTTGCTGAGACTAGCAAAATCCCAAAGTCCCAAAAGGGTTAGAATCTCATCATTCTTCTTCACATACCATCTTTGGAACTGGGGCAAAGAGTTTTTATTTGTCTTGTTTGAGTCTGCATTCTTGAAAATGAAAATTCAATTGACCATAAGTGTTAATACTGTTGCACCTTATAAACACATGTCTTAAGAAGCATGTTAGCAGAAACCAGTCTGAAGATGTCACTCAACAAAAACATTTCCAGAAGCTTAACACTTAATTGGCCTTATTAGCACCATCTGCTCATCAGTCTTGCTTGTAGAAAAGTGTTTTCATCGGATATCAACAAGTTGAAAACAAGGCAGATCACCACACTTTGCTTTGAATTTAAAACCACGATTTGCCTGCCTCTTATCACGGCTTTAAATCATCACATTAAATGAGTCAAATCATAGCACTTACAGTATGCATGAGACTGCAGTTTTCTCTGTGATCCTAGGGCACGTGTCTAAGTCCAGAAGCCCTTTCCTCCCCAGACTTTGCCTCCCTCCAATTGCAGATTGCTTAGCAAGACATTTGGAGAAATCCTCTTCGTGGCTCTATTCAAGCAAACCTTGTTCACATGATCCTTTTCTCTTCCTACAAATCTGGTTGTACTAACACATCAGATGTAGAAAAGCTATACACAAGAGCATGCAGAAATTATGCTGGATGGTGATTTGAACAAAATATTCCTCTCTTTATAAAGGCATTCTTCTGACAGCCTTTGACAACTAAGCACCTAGTGGTAGGAGAGGTTACTCCAAGGATTGCTTACCTTACATGTCTACTTAGATGTTATGGCTGTGATCATAGTTTAGTGTAAAGACATTTCTATTACAAACTACTTATATTAATCATTACAGAATTCATTTCTGAATTTGGTTTAAAATTTAGGGAAAGTTAACATTAAGTTCTCTTCAGAGTTACACACCACTTTCAAACAGAAAAGTATTAACTTCAGCTGGGGCCAGTGGAGCAAGCCTGTAATTCCAGCACTCTTGGGAGGCGGAGGCAGGATAATGACAATTTCGAGCCCACTCAGTTCAACTTAACCACTTAGAGTGACCCTGTCCTAAATTTTTAAGAAGTAAAATGACCTGGGGATTTAGCTCAGCTTGCAGGCTATGTACTACATCCCCAGTACCACTGAATACATTCATCCATCGATACATACATGCACATACTTTGCCAAAGTGGCAATTTAATCAACATAAACATAATACTTATTAATAAAAATATAAACCACTGCTTCTTAACCATTTTGGCATTGGGTATAACTACTTGTATTACATCAAATTGATGATTTTTATAGAAAAATATAAAGTAACAGATAGAAAAAACAAGGCTACCTTCAGCGCTGTACCTCAGAGCGTTACTCAGAACATATCAGGTGAAAATAACAAAAACTTGTTTTAGAAAGATTATAGGCTTAAGTTTATTCTTTTCTTTTTTAATAGAAAAGCACACACACACACCCTTGGAGCTTAGAATATACTATGGCATCAGTCATGGCAATAAACCATAGCATTTTTATAGACTGATAAAATCAAAATTAAAAGTATTTAATACAAGAGTTAAAGCTCCTTTGTTTTCAATCTATAAAAATGCAAATAATTACACCTTCTTCCTAAAATTATTGTGCTAATTACAGGAGATACAAAGACCTGGCACATATTCAATAAACAGCAGCCATTATTATTATAGAGCATGTGCTGTGGTTTGGATCTGGAAAGACCTCTCAAATCCTTAGGGGTTTGTATGTAGTGGAATAACTGGACTGTGTGCTTTTGGGAGGTGGGACCTGGCTGGAAGTGGGGAATGCTCAAGTTTGCCCTGGAAAGACTGAGTCAACTCGTTGAGATTGAGGGGCATCCAGAGAAGAGCTTTCAGATGTGTGGCGCTGACTTGTAGGCCAGGCAGTGAGAGAGGGGCACCCTCCCCAATTGGGAACTTGAACTAAATATGGGAAAGAAGAACAAGCATTGTTCCAGCTTCCTGGTAGGAAAGCTCTAGCCTTGCCTGAGTCTCCAGACGTCGGTTTGCTCCTTCATGTGGTTTCTGTCTGCAATGCCGTAAGCAGCTCGCCAGCCTCTGCCATGCGCTTCCACCCTTTCTGACTGCCTGTGCAAGCTAAAAAAAACAAAACAAAACAAAACAAAAAAATAAACTTTTCTTTCCTAAGTTGTGGATGCCTAGTAATTTAACTTAGCAATGAATAACTAACTAAGACAGCATGCATTCAAAATTTGTAAATGCATATCCTAAAAAAAATGTTGAGCTTATTTCAGGATTTATTTATTTTGGGATTATTTCTCTGATTTCTGTTCCCGTAACTAACAATTTTAGCTATTTTTACAATACTAACAAAGTTAGACTAATAAAGTTACTTTCACTCTACTTTTCAGCAAAGACTTTTTTTCCTATTTTCAATATATATATATATATGTATATATGTATATATGTATATGCGATACATAATGGTTAAAATGAGCCTAAGTATTTTGTGTACATATATATCACATCAACATTACAATCCCTGAGCTGGAGGAATGTCACAGTAGTTAAGACATTTGCCTTGCCCTGAGTTCAATTCCCAAGCACCACGTAAAGCTGGGCATGGTGGCACATGCCTATAATCCCAACACTTGGGAAGCTAAAAGCAGGCATTCCGGATAGTCCAGAGTCCAAGGCCAGTCTGGGCTACACCAGTGAGTTCAGGACCAGCCTGTGATACAGAAAACATTACAATCCCTTCTCCTTCCTATTTTGGCCATCCCACGTCTTGTCCATCCCTGGGTAACTCCCAATATCACACCCATTTAGTTCTATAGAATGCCTGTATTCTGGGTTTCCCATGTCAGAGAAACCATGTAATATTTAACGTAGATTTATTAAGACTTACTAACCAGGAGGCCCAGTGCTGCAATGCTGATAACCCCAGCACGTTACAAAGTCAAGCTCAGCCTGAGCAACTTAGTGACTTAGCAAGATCCTGTCTCAAAATCAAAAATACGAAAGGATTTGAAATGTATTACATACACACTCACACACACATGCACACAGACAGACATGCTTAATAGGGTATTACTAGAACTTCATTATCACCTAAATGAAAATAATATAATGCATGCATTAGTCCTCTGCATAGCAAATACACAAGTAGTCTAAACCAATATATTCTTTTTAAGTTGCGTGATTCTTAATTTTAAAATTTGTCTGAAAACATGTATGATCTGCTCTTCTGTAAAAGATTCTCTACTTGTAGCAGTTAACACAGTATAACATTTTATCTCATATTTAAGCTTGGTTAATATTGCATTAAAAGTATAAAAATAAATATTTCAAATGTCCATTTAACTTGCTAAAATGGAAACTATTTATTTTGTATTATTTACCAAGAAGACCTAGTATCTCTGTCAAACCTAATCTCAACATCGTCTATTTGGTACTTTGGTAATGTGTAACATAAATCTAATCATGGTGACAAACATCATAATTAATCCAAACTAAGGAATAGTTTATAAGGTAACTATCCTGAATTCTTCTATAAGATCAATTTTATAAAAGACAAGGAAATGGCGGTAATTGTTCTAGATTAAGGAAGACGACTGAGGTATTCTAAAATACCACATAGGAACTGTGACTAGATCCTGAATAGAGGCGAAAATGGTCTATAATCTATTACTGGAGCAATGGAAAAAATTCGAAAGTAGAGTGCATATAGAATAATAATGAAGATTCACATTAAATTTAAATTTGATGATTACATCATTATGAAAAGTGCTCTTGTGCAGTAGAGATGCATACTAACGCATCATGATGTCTGTGCAATTTTTTTGTGTATGCCAAGTATCAAACCCAAGATTTAATGCATTATAAGCATGCTTTCTGCTACAGGGCTACATTTCCAGCCCTAGCAATTAACTTTTAAAATGGATCAGAAAAAGTATATACATACACACACACACACAGAGAGAAGCAAACATCGTGAAGTGTTAGCAATTTTCCATCGGTCTGAATAATATGTGGTCATCCACTGTACTATTTTAACATCTCTATAGATTTAAAAATAAAATTAAAAGTGAAAAAAAGCTAAACTATCTAATCTTAGAAGTACACTGGATCTTAATATAGAGTGAGTGCTCCTTCCTCCTCCTCACTCATGTCCCCTAATGGTACGAGTTGTTTGTTGGCTAAATTGGTCTGTCATTGCTCTGTGTCTCTGATGCGACACAGAAACCACTTGCACAATAAATCCACTGTGCTGATCAGTGCAGACTTTCTCATAGAAAGAGTTCATTTTCAACTGAACATGATTTATTTAATTCAGACCATCTGATGCATCATTTTTTGTCCTTTGACTATTCAAACCTGAATTAACATTATTCTAACTGAAATAAAAATTTTATAAAACTATGGAAGAAAACTTTATCAAAAATAAAAAAGCCTCTGTGTCTCAGCATTCTGTCAATTAAGGGACACAACCTGCTTCACAGGATTCCCATGAGATTAAAGCAAACAAAATGTATGAAAGTGAAAATGTCAAGCCCAAATTTATTCACATTTAATAACTATTCTTTAACAAATTTATTCACATTCAATTACTTACAATCATTATTACTCTAATTTTAATTTAAGAAGATTTTTGTAAGAAAAATAGCCAGTTGTTATACATGAGAATTCATCATTAAGTTCAAATGTATCATTTCTAGTGATAGAAAGTGCATAAAGCCTCTTAAAATATTTTACTTAGAGCAAAATGGCCTCTATTATAGATGTTGCCTGGTCAATAGAAAGCTTGCATTAGGGAAGTTCACAGACAGCATTGTACCTAAGTGCTGTAATTCACTGTACTTATAGTCTTTAAACCTAAATATTTCATAGAGTGACTCTTCTGGCCTAGGGGGATAGTGTGCAATGATTCTTTTTCCTGCTCTTGTTTTCAGCCCTAGTAAATTAAAATAATGGATGACCAATAAATGTTTCCAGATTAAAGATGGAAGAACAAAATAGAATGTTTTTGTATTAATATAAAAGATCACAGAACGAGAGAAAATATGTACCATAGGTATTTAATCTATAGTAAGGGCTATATCTCAGATACTTTCTTGTGGCTATGGCTCAATAACTGACATCCACAACTTAAGGTGGAAAGATTTGTTATAGTTACAGTTCCAGAAGGTCTCAGTCCATTCATGGGTGTTCAGCTGGAAACGGTGGTAGTACATGGTGGGGCCACTGCTAGAGGCAGAGCTGGAGCCAGAAGACAGAGATCCCCACAGCAGCATGGCAGAACTGAGACAAGACTGGGAGGAAGGGTGGAACCAGCACGTGCCCCTCCAGGTCAATCACAAGGCACATGCTCCTTCCAGCCAGGCCACCTCCAAACAGTATCCATAGGTATATGAGGCTTTTGGGGGACATTCCAGATCCAGACTACAACAGGGTATAAGTGAATAGTCAAGTCTGAGTACTTTGTTATAAACTGAATGTATAGGTGCACGGTACTGGAGTTTGGAAAGTCCAATCTCAAGGTGCTTTCACTTGATGAGGGCCTTCTTGTTACATCACAACATCTTACGGCAGAAGGCAACAGAGCAGGAGAGGGCACCAGAGGGCCAAACTTGCCCAGCTATAATGTAATCCATCCCACCCATGAATCCGGTACAGCCCTCATGGCCTAATTCGCTCCTAAATCACCTCTTAATATTGTTATAATGGCAATTAATCTTCATGAGTTTTAGAGGGAACAAAGATTTGAACTTTAGCAGTAGAAAAAGAGGGAAGGATTGCTAGAGTAATACGTTAACAAACAAGAAAAGGCGTGATGAGCTTTTCAAAGGAACTCAGATGCTGATTTAAAAATGATACTTCCTTTGAATGAGACCACTTAGGTATTGGAGATAGAGGAAAAAAGAGAAGGTGTGGAATTTCACCTATGGGAATAGAAAAATGAGTGGATTAGGAGAATACAGGATTCTTCTGAAAAATTATTAAGAGCCCACAACGAGTTAATGGTGACAATAAATTGAGAACAAGAAGCACAGATGTGTATTTGCCCCCAGCTATGGTTAATTTTGTGGCAGAAAACTGAACACACAACCAGGGTTGTGCTTGTGTCAAGGCAATATGATGAGATTAAGCGAGAAGGACAAAGAACTTGAGGATGACTGAAAATGTATGATCAAAGTGCTTGACTATGGAATTTAAATTGAGGAGGGAAGAGTCATCAACAGGAAAGAAGCAAGACAGCTACAAAAATGGTAGGTTGCACAGACTACAGGCTGTGGCTGGATCCAAGGCTGGTTTTTATATTGAGGAACAAGCTAGAAAGTGGTTGTCAGGGAATGTTGATCAAAGACTTGAGATTATGGAGTTGTTGGAACTGTGTGTAATAAGAAGATCTATCATATAGGATAAAGTGCTGAGATTTGTGGGGCTTGAGATTGTTGGAATGAGACCTTCTGAGAACTGAATGACCAGGATATTGGAAAGAGGATTCATGAGCTTATTAACATTATCAAGAATTCAAACAGGAGTAGTACAATTCAGATATTTTTAAAAAATCAAAAAATGAATGTCAGAGCTGGGAATGGTGGCTTACATCAGTAATGCCAGCTACTGAGAAGGCTTAGGCTGGAAGATCACAGTTTGATTTCAGCCAGGACATCATGGGATTTCTCAAAATAAAAAATTTAAAAATAGAGTGGGTTTGGGTGGGGTTGGAGGTGGGACTCAATGTTTTAGAACTTGTCTAGCATACACGAGGCCCTAGGCTCAGCCCCACCCCTCAAAAAAAGGCAGAAGTGGAAAAAAGGAGGGATGCTGATCAAATGGTACAAACTTGAAGTTGCAAGTTGTAGAGATTTAATGGCCAGCACAATTACTGCAGTTAATAGCAATGTGTACTCGAAATTTACCAAAAGAGTAGATATTAAGTATTCTTAGAAATAAAAACTGAATATGTTGATTAGCTTGATTGGTATAATCCTTTGTTGAATTTACACAATCTTTA
The DNA here is from genome assembly GCA_004027205.1 of Ctenodactylus gundi. Taxonomy (NCBI): domain Eukaryota; kingdom Metazoa; phylum Chordata; class Mammalia; order Rodentia; family Ctenodactylidae; genus Ctenodactylus; species Ctenodactylus gundi. Next base: position 1,061,215 of record PVKB01000001.1, on the reverse strand, counting down.
TCAAGTACATGTCAGTAAAACTGAAAAATAAAATGCCCAGATTCTGAAGAAAAGGAAGGAAGAGAAAAGAAATACAGAGGTTGGTAGGCAAAAGCAGTGGTGGAGGTAGTGAATAATAGTCTGATAACCTGGAACTCATCCTTGAGTGCTATTTTTAGGGAAGAGGCAGTAGGAATGCTCTGAAAGTGGTAACCAGGAGCAGACAGGACACTTACTTCTGGCCCAGACTTAAATGCATGGAAGAAAAATCATCTCTTAACTTGACAGAGTTAGGAATAGGCTCAGGACAGAGCCCAAGTTTTAATTGGATCAAAGAACTGAGACCAAACTTTTGAGAAAAGCCGTTGAAGATCTTTCATGAGTTCCAAAGGACATAGTGTTAAAGATTTCAGAAGTTAGGGAGAGAAGACATAAAGGAGTAAAAACAGGATGGAGCAGCATAAAAATTTAAATGGGAAATGAATCTGGTCCAGTGCTACTTGCAGTTTTAACATGAGATTGACTTTAACACACTCAAGGCAGATATTGGTGCAAGGTTTTAGTGTTGAAAAGCAAGACATGGGATTTCCTGGGCTTTCCTTACAGATGGAGGCAGAGAGGAAGAGGAAATCTTACTAGCAGTGTGAAGGGTATCCTCTTGGCTGTGACCACAGACATTAGATTCAGTGTCCTTGGACCATTCCAACCCCTGCCAGGGGAGGAGATTCTTCCCTCAGAGATATGGGTGCTGTCTTCGTTGCTCACTCATTGCTGAAACAGAATATCCAACATTCACAACTTATGGGAGGAAAGGTTTATTTTAGCTCACAGTTTCAGAAAGTCTCAGTCTGTTCACAGGTGTCCAGCAGTGGTGGAAGCACATGGTGGAGGCCTAGCCAGAGAAAATCTGTTTACACCATGGCAACAGTGGGTAGAGAGTGAGAGGAAGGGTGGAGTTAGCATATATCATTCCAGGTCTTGTCCAAATGATCTGCCCTTTCCAGGTCAAGCCCCAGTGATCTGCCCCTTTTGACAAGACCCCACCTTCTAACAGCACATGAAATCACATGTAATCCACAACATGCAAATACATGAGATCTTTGAGAGACATTCCAGATCCAAACCATGCGAGGTGTCTTGCTTGACCTCTGTTGACCAAAACAAGTTGATCAAAGGAGGAAAGATTTCTCAAGTATGCAACAGATCCTTTTAGCGCCTTGTGATGAGTAGAAAAGGCTTAAGTAGGTACCTACAAGCAGAAGTATGTCTAGAGCAAGACCAGGAGTCAAGGTCAAGGGAAAACTCGTAAGATTTTCATTAGAACTTACACTGTTCTACAGACTGGCTTGCAGAGAATATTAGGTGCTCAGTAAATGCTCTCTGAATAAACGAATCAATGAAATCAATAATAGCTTTGTTTTAACCTCTCAGAAGGCTACTTACATCACTAGGTATTTCAGTGTTTTCCCCAAAGCCACTTTTGAGTTCTTACCATCCTTGGGCTCTCTCTCCATGGCAGGTTTGGAGATTTTCAGGTAGTTGGACAGCCCTTTATTTTACTATGAAGATTTCTCCTTTAGGTAAAATACAATTCCAAGAGGAGAGGAAAAAAAGATTTCTTGATTCCTCAATCCTTTTAATGAGAAAGTAACATATGTATTGTGGTTTGGATCCAGAATATCCCCCAAAGTCTCATATATTTAGATGTTATAGATTGTCTATAGAACCATGTGCTGTTGGGAGATGGGGGCCTAGTCTGGAGGGGTGGATTATGGGTGTGTGGTAGAGGACAGGAGTGTGGAAGGTTGGATTACAGGCATGTGGTGGGGTTTACCACCCCTTCCACACCTGGAAGGGGCAGAACACTGAGGCTGGACCCAGAAGGGATGGGACCTGAAAAGGTGTGTGTGTGCTATGAGGAGCTGCCCCCACCTCCACCTCTGCCATGCCCTTCCACTATTAACAGCCACCCATGAACAGACGGTTAATCTTCTGAAACTGTGAACTAACACAAACATTTCCTCCCCTTAAATTGTGGATGTCAGGTATTGAGTCACAGCGATGAAAAAGAAACTAAGACAATATGTAAGCCTTTCTCTTTTATCTGTTGGTAACTACCCTCAGCCAGGAGCCTAAGAACCAAGCTGTCTGACAGGTTTTTCTCATCAAGGCAGATATATTCTTTGTACTGATTTCCATGTCTTTGCTGAATTCCTGGGTTTGGGAACAGGCCTGTTAGGGAGAATTTTGAAGAACTCCAGGCCAAAGGCAATCTGTAACTAAGGGTAATAACACAGCACTCCGGATAAAAGATCTTTCTAGGGCTGTCGATGACTCCTGAAATGCTCTATTTCTCCGTGTTGACCCTACCTGCTTTCTCTCAGCTGACCTCCCGTCCTTCCCCATTCACTTCCATTCACCTCATTAACTCAGTATAAAACAAAGATGAACTCATGCATCTATTTTTGTGATCATGTTATTGTGTTGCCAAAGATCAAGGGATGCATACAATTATGGTTGTCATTACATATATATAGCAGATAAACTTCATAAGATTAATTTGATTACAATACTAAACTCTATGTGTAACAGCCTTTGCTCTACACCCAATTTCATCATGTCAAACACTGTCACATAAAACAATAATTAATTGTTACTTCTGGCATTCTGAGAAAACCCCTCTTCAATTTCTTTCTGTTTCTCAGGTGTTTTGTTAAAGAGTGCCATTGTCAAATAACCGTAATACAAATGTCTTTCTCTTCATAGTGAACAACATGGAGATGTAGCTCCTTAACAACATGGAGATGTAGCTCCGTAATGGAGCACCCACTTGTCATGATGGGGCCCTGAGTTCAATCCCCAGCACTGCCAAAAATAAACAAAACAATTTTGAAATTGTTTCTTCATAACTCAGAAGAACTAAATCTACATAGTACTATTCTGTCCCAAGTAAGTCATCATATTCGTTCATTTCCAATTAGTGTTTATTAAGTGCCTCATGTGTGATAGGCACAAATGCATTCTTACCCTAAGTGTATTTGCTAAGTCATATTAGATCATGAAGTTTTCAATCCTCTTTTCTATTTTCAAAAATATGACTTCCTGTAAAATACTGTATTTTAGTTACATTACTGTGAAATTATAAATGTGATGCATGTAAATTCTGAAGATGGTACACTTTACTGTATTTCATCTAAATCTTTAACTCTCAACAATCACTGATCAAACTAACCTTCCTTTGCCCAAGCTTGATTAAAATGCTCCTTCCTAGCTCAACCTCCTTTTGTTTAGCTTCTTACACTATGTGACTTCTGTGCTGTTGGTTTTGCTTGAATGATTTAAAAACTCATGACTGAAGTCTAAATTAGATAACTGCTTCAATTAATTCACTTGCCAGTTCTTAAGAGTCAATGATTGTGAAAAGTTACTCAGGTCATGCACACACAGCCACATACAAATGTACACAATTTATTGGCAAAACAATTGTAATTTGCATTGAACTGTCTTTTCATTGTAAGGTCTAGTATAAAGAATTTGACTTTTGATTATAAAATGCCCAAGGTTAAGTTTCTGAAGTCATTAACATAGACAGAACATTTTTCCTTTTTGAGATAAAAATCAAAATCTCCATTGCTTTTAAATTCTTGGATGAAAAAATATTAAGTGAATCCTTATTTTTGAGCCACATTTTAAGATTTATTTTCCAAAGTTTAAGTCTTTGGTTTATAAATCAGTATTATACACTTGTCAATTATGTCATTTTTAAAGAAAAGATGATACTGTTAAAACAGTTATTAAAGTTGAAGAACGTTACATTTCACCAATGATTTTGAAACAATAGCAATTTTCAATTTGTATAGGGAGGTGAAATCTAACTTCCTCATAAAATAACTATTAAAATACTATATTAGGGTGAGAGGAATACACAGCAGTTAGAACACTTGCCTAGCAATAGCACACCCTGAGTTTGATTCCCCAGCACCAGGTAATAGCAAGGCATTGTGGCACACACCTGTAATCTCAGCACTTGGGACTCCAAGGTGGGAGGATTGCTGTGATTTCAAGCCCAGCTTGGGCCAGATAATGAGTTCAGGACCAGCCTGAACTACAGAGTAAGACCCTATCTCAAAAAAAAAAAAAAAAAAGACAATAGATGAACAAATACTTGTTTTTTAATATTGTTCATATCAGTAAAGCTTTTTTACTTTTGCCTTATAAACGTATTTTACAAGAAGTCACATTTTTGAAAATAGAAAGCAGGAGTGAAGAAGCAGAAGTAGAGTTTATATTTAGTAGTTATTGGCATTTTAAACCTTTAAAAGGTCTATTGATATGAACAATATTAAAAAACAAGTATTTGTTCATCTAACGTCATTTTTTTAAGTAACCTTAAGTGTATTAGCTTAAGTTTGAGCATTAGCATTTTGACATTACTAGAAAAGAAAAAACCCTTTGTTTTAAGCAACTTAAATGAGAACATAAAACAGTTGGAAGCACAAAGTTCCTAATTACAATCAGGTAGATTTTCATTTTAAAATAATAACCCCTGAAAGACCTAACAGTCTAACAAAAAATGTTAAAATCATTTTTCATCATTTTGCATTATATAAAACTAAACAATGATAAATTTGTTCTCCTTAGATGTTACACTAAATATTATTACCTTTAAGCTGCTTCAGGTATTTTTGGAGCAAGGTAAAACAAAAACAAACAAATGCATTGCATATATGATTAACAAAATAAAATTTCGAACGGAGTGGAAATATCATCGTCATGCAAAGACAGAGAGGTCTGTGGTGGAACAGACAAGATGGATGATAAAAATCAGAAACGAGAAAATTGTGGGTGTCCCTGGACACCCAGTGCCTTTCCGTCACCGTCAGAGGCACTGTGTCCAACCCTTGACTACAGTATTAATTTACTCTTGCTGCCATAACAAATTACCACCAATTTAGTGTCCTAAAACGACAGGATCATTTCACCATTTTACAGTTCTGTAGGTCAGAAGTCCGGACGAAGTTATCTCTGGGTCAAAATCAAAGTATCCCCAGGCTGCGTTCCTTTCTGGAGGCTGTGTGCGTAAAAGTGTTTTTCCTCCTGCTTTCATCTTTCTAGACTGAGGAACATGTGGTACTTTCCTCCTAGTCTGCTTCCTCCATGTTCAAAGCCAGCCACAGTGGGTGGGTAGAGTCCTCAGGGCACACCTCTCTGACTCTTCCTCACTGGTCATTCCTTTATCTGATCACAACCAGAAAAGGTTCGCTAATTTTAAGGACTCGTGATGACATTGGACCCACCCACTTAACTCAAAACAATCTCCCCATCTCAAAATCCTTGCTCTCCAGCACATCTGTGGAGTCTGAGATCAGGATATAAACCTCATTGGTGGGAGAAAGCTGATCAGCATTCTACTTAACACAGCTGCCCAGAATATATTTTGCAAATGATTTTTAAGGTAAATATTGCTAACTTTTCTCAGGTTATCCAAAGTTGATGACTTCTTAGTGGATTACAGAAAAATAAATTATTCGCAATGTTTTTTCACAGTCATAAACTGTTAAATGTCACCCAAATAAAAAGTTTGTGAAAGCAGAAACGCAATGAAGCCCAGGATATGAAGTTAATGCAAAATGTTTATTTTAGTTAATTATAAATGTTATGAAACCAATTACCAAGAATACAAATTACACTTAGCATGATTTTTATTTAATATCTATATTATCTATATTTATACTCATATTATCTCACAATTTTTAAGGCAGAAATGTGATTGAAAGTTTGGCGTTTAGTTATGCATACTCAGTTACTAGAAGGGAAAAATGTATTTGTGGATTATTCTTTCTGTAGATAAGAAAGACATTTATAGATTTTTTGCTCATCAGAAAAGCATAGGATAATTATTCATAATCTAGTATTTCTTGTTAATATATCAATAGAAAAAATATGGCTCTCTCATGTTAGTGCTAAAGGAATTTACTAGACTTCCATTTATAGATAGAAAGCTTGTACTTTGAAAGGCTACACCTGTGCACCAATCCCCCCCCCCCCCCCCCCCCCCCCCCCCCCCCCCCCCCCCCCCCCCCTTGCACTCCTAAGAGCTCCAGGGCAGGCCGGCTAGAGAGCTTACTCTCCATGGGTCCACGCTGTCACCTATGCCTACAGCTTCTTCTCCTCTTTCCTGCTAGTTTCTAACTTAGGCTACTTGTACCATCCGGCAGGTCCTTTGACTTTCTAATCTTGTTTCTTGTTCTGTTTTCCAGCTCCTTTCACTTACTCCATGCTTCATGGATTTAACAAACAAAGCTAGTAAAATGGCTTTTAGGATAGTATTAATCAACCATGGCACTTCTGTTTTGCTTTGTTTTATGTGGATACAGTCAACCAAACCAACATGATGCAGAGGGCTTGCGCTTTGGTTTATTTTGTTTAATTTTGAGTTCAGATTTATTTTTTATGATTGACAGAATTGTTAAGAATGGAGGTTGGGTGGGTTTATAATAACTGTTTTATAATAACAAAACAATTCCAGATCTGCTTTTTTAAAAATTGCACAATTGGTAGTAAAAAATTCAAAGATTTACACATACTCTCAAATAATAATTATTCCTAGAATATATATAAAAATGATGGAACACATAGCCATCAGAAGTATGACAGGCATACCTTACAAGCCTAATCTTTTTTCTTCCTCAGTCTTTACAGGTCAACAATAAGAATAGATGGCAATTTAATTTTTAAAAAATAATTTTTAATTTAGCAAAACAAGATAAAATTGACCCTGAGTTTCTCATGAAAATAGCTCTGTGGCAGTAGAAGGCATTTATAAGATATCACCCAATTCTTAGAGAACAAAAATCAGTAATAATACCCTTGGCACTTACAAAGAAGAATCCAAGTGAAGATTTCTTTAAAAACACAGTAGCGGAGTCTTTAAGAAATGCAATCCTAAGAGACAGAGGATGAGCAGTCACTGGGTGAATAAAGTGTATTTTTGAACAAAAATTGATGAACAAGATTTCTGTTTCGATATTAAGATAATATTTGATGAAAAAGGTGTATAGTAATAGATTTGTTAGACTGCTATTTATATCTAGTCTCTGAAGAAGAAATCAAGTATCATGAAAATGGATCAAGTGCTATGGCCATAGGTCAGTGTTTAAAACCCTTGTCGAGCATGTTGAAGGCCTTGGGCTCAATTCCCCAACACCACATAAATATTAGCTGGGCATGGTGATGCATGCCTGTAATCCCAGAACTTAGAAATCTGAGGCAGAAAGATTGTGTGAGTTTGGGGCCAGCCTGGGCTACATACGGGGTTCAGTACAAGTCTGGACTACAAAGAGAGACACTGTCTTTAAAAAAAAAAAACTCAAATATACACAAAAAATCCATTGTTGTATGGTTCGCTATCACCTTACATGAATTGTATAAGTAGTTCAAGGAGTCAGATTCTATGCTATGAAAATTAGAAAAATTGTAGGTTAAGGCGGCAACAACTAAGTCATCCTCCAAGGAAGCACCGTTTCCCACATCAGCGTTACAATGGTAGCATTTTTTATTTTTTGAAAACACCATGTACTATTCTACAATACTATGTCACAGAAACTAGATATTATTGTCTAAGTATATACTGAAAAATAATAGTAATTTTAAAGATTAAGTATGCCTTCAGATCAGTATTTTGTTAATCTGTGTCCTCAGTTTTTAGGACGGTATATGGCACATTTGTTGACAAATGGTTTAAACTTGAGTGTTACCCATAAGGCCAGATGCTAGTAAAAGCCAAAACAAGAAAATGTTTAAAATATTTTCTTTTTACTCAAAACTTCACATTTAAATGAATTAGTTGACTTTGTTCATCAAATATATATCTGTATTATTAACAGTTTTGAATAATGAACATATAAGTATTTTAGATAATTACATTTATAAATACTGAATCTCATTTGGATTTTTGCAAGTGCATTCCAATTAACACCTGTATTCTTATAGCCATTGATCCCTTATCAATATTACCTTCTAATCACTTCCTGGCCTGTTGACCTTTTGGCTAAGATCGCACAGTGTAAACTGATCCTTTTCCACCATGCCTTCACCATTCTAAATACCTTTTCTCTCACCTAGATGACCTTAGGAACTTCTAACTGATCTTCCAGCCCCTACCTTGTTCCCTAAGCACATCAGACAGATCAAATTCTGTCACACCATGTTATTCTTCTGCTCAGAGCTACCCAGTGGCAGTAAACAACTGTCATGAGCTTTCTGCCTTCTCACTGAGGATCAGCCTAAGGATACACAACCCCCCAAGCTAGGCTGCCCCTAGCTACACATTTGACCCAGCCTTTTGGGAGCTTCCTCCTTGTTAACTCTCTTTCAACTCCTCGCTCTGGTCTAAGATTTCGACCTCCTCAACTAGGACACTTCCTCTGCATAGTACACTCTTTCCACTTTTCTTGAGAGTTCTGCTCAAAATAGTCTTGTCTAGAGAGCCTTCTCTCATCTTCTCATCTAAAATAGTTTCTGTTTGAGTCCTTCTCCTGATCTGCTCCTTGCGTAGGACTTACCATCACCAGACATGTACATACATGACGGTGTCTTCATTTTGTCTCCCTCGGTTGCAGTGTAAGTTCCAGAACAGGGATTCCTACTTCACTTCACTATTCTAGAAACAAACCTTCTTCTTGCTATTCTTGTAGTGCGCAGAGCTCCTATTCCCCCTGTTATCCTGTTCTCCCCTGCTGGGGTAATGTCTCACCAGACACCCCACGGGTCCCTCCCGATTCACTCAAGCTCTCCTTACACGATACCCACAGACAGGCCTGGCCCCGACCACTTGCCGCCATTGTACATCTTCTTCGTCTTCTTCACAGCACATAGCACACTGGTTTCACTCACTAGAACATAAATTCCTTCTTGTTCACCATTGCACTTTTAGTATCTAAAAAACGTTTCCTCCATAAATATTCATTAGATAGATCAATTAATAACTTTGAAATACTTTAAACATTTTATATTTGTAGGTATAATGCATATTTACAGTAAATATGTGTATTCTCATGGTGCTTGACCATTAGGGATTTCTGTTTTTATACAGGTAAAGCAATTGAAAAATACAGTAGCAAAATATTTTATGACAATATAGATAAATAGGGTTCATCGTATGGTTGTTGGTCCCAGAGTAGTCAAGAGAAAGTACAGAACAGATAATGTTCTTTTCACGTGTCCTTCTTCTGTGAGTACCCATCCTGCCTTCTGCCCACCCCACTTCCCTTGGGCCTTTCTTCTCCTTCACTCTTCAGTTGAATCCCTCTAACAAGTGTATGTTGTAGTGGGTATCTAACGACTAACCAACATCTATCTATTCATGATCAGAAAGTCAGTCTTACTAAATCTTCTCCTCACATACAAATTGTTTTATTGAAAGTTGTCTTGGCTCACTAAGACATATGTTTTTAAGTAGATCTACCATCCTTAATAAAAAATTTTAATTTAATTCATTAAAAATCTACTGCCTTGATCTACTTCATGTATAGTATAGATAGGCTAACAATTTTTAAAGAATAAAGCTGAGGTGAGTCAACACTATGACACCCTGAGGTGGATTCACTATAAAACTTACGTTTCAGGATCTCTTATTTGCATGAGACTCCTTGGGAGAAAACACAATCACGTGCATCTGTGCCATTTTTCTTAAAATCACCTCTGTCATTTACATTTTCATGAACATGTATTGATTGTACATATTAATTAATTGTACTGATAGTTAAACACATGCAACCATGGTGTACTTCTCAAGACAGGGTAACTCGCACTTCCTGTCCTTATCATTTCTTTGTGTCCTTTGAGCTCCTCTGCTTTAGATCTTTATAAAATAGGTAATTGATTATTGTGAACTGTAGTCATCTCGTTTGGCTCAGGAGCACCAGAGCCTAGGTCCTCTCTCTACGTGCATTTTGGTATTCACTATGTAACCTCCTGTGTGATTCTTCCCTGGCCACTTGAAACAGCTGAAAATATGTTTCAAAGTTTCTCTGAAGTACAAAGGTATACTGCATGAAGTGGCTGGCTACTGTACTTCTAGGCAGAGGCTAAGATTCTGGGGTGACACATTTCCTGAACAGGACAGCATTAAGGATGAAGGTCACATGGAGTTTCAGCTTGTGTTTTTAAAAAATGTTTCTAGCTGCAGCCTGGAAAATAAATGCATTTTAGGCCAAATTTTCCATTTGCTTATATATGTGAAGTACCTTTAAAGATTAATGAGGTGTGAATTTAAGGATATATGACAGAACATACTGTTCTGTATTTTATTTATTTTTCTGTAATAAAAATGATACTCTTTTTATTTTTTTTCCTTTTCCTTTCTTTCTTTCTTTCTTTCTTTCTTTCTTTCTTTCTTTCTTTCTTTCTTTCTTTCTTTCTTTTTTTAAGACAGGGTCTTGCTCTGTAGTCTATGCTGATCTTGAGCTCACTATGTAGCCAAAGCTAGCCTTGGACTTGTGGCAATCCTCCTGCCTCAGCCTCCCGAGTGCTGGGATTACAGGTGTGTACCACCATGCCCAGCTTTATGTGGTACAGGGGAATCAGCTCAGGGCCTTGTACTTGCTAGGCAAACGCTTTAACCACTGTGCCATTCCTTCAGCCCCCTATTTTCTTTATTTTTTAAATATTGGTTTATTCCAGTTTTTTTTTTTTCTAACTTTAAGGATCTCTAGAAATAGCTGGGCATGGTGGCATGTTTGTAATCCCAGCACTCTGGAGACTGAGGCAGGTAGATCTTAAGTTTGAGTTCAGCCAGGGCAATCATGTGACTTAGCAAGACCCTGTCTCAAAGTTAAAAAGGACTGGGAATGTAGCTCAAGGCAAAGGCCCTGAGTTCAAACCCAAATGCTACTACTACTACTACTACTACTACTACTACTACTACTACTACTACAAAAACAAAACAAAACAAAACAAAAAAACCTTTAAAAATACGGAACAAATTTTATCTTGATTTTTCTCCCCTTTAAACCCCTCCAGAAACCAAATTTTGTCATTTTTTTTTTTTTAAGACACAGTCTCACACGGTAGCCCAGGCTGCTCCTGAACTCACTGTGTAGCCAAGGCTGGCCTTCGTTCCACAGCAGTCCTCCTGCCTCAGCCTCTGGAGCTGTCGGATTACAGGGTGCACCACCAGTCCCAGTTTATGTGCTGCTGGGGAATCAAACTCAGGGCTTTGCATTTGCTAGGCAAGCATGCTAACTGCTCTGCCATTCCTTCATCCCTTGATTAATATTTTTAATTAATTTAAAATTTACACAAAGAAAACAGTGTTTTGGAATTAAGAAAAGCCAAAGAAATATATATATATGTTGAAACTGTAACGAACTTCCTTTTTATGTTTATTAGCTAACAAAAGTTTTATTAAAACCACTCAGAATGGAAGAAGTTGGAATGGATATACACTGTTTAGTGGTATTATCCACTTGGAAAACAATATGGTATACTTAGTAATGACAGTTACATAAACTTTTACATCCTTTGATCCAATGCTCACACTCTCAAAAATGTTCAAAGGCAGCTTAAAAGAAGGAAAATTTTCACAAAATGATATTCATACAGATTATCTAAAAACATGGCAGCTGAGAGGGACTGGTGATATCCTAGGGAGTGAGGCACTTGCCTGGAAATGTTTACTAGAATATACTGTTTATTAAGAGAGGTCCTAAAGCCTGGTGTTCATCTCTGAGGCTAGCGGCTTCAGAGTAAAGTATCTCCCTGGGCAGTCTAGAATCAATTTGTAGATTCTGGTGTCTGGATAAGTTTAATGATGGGAGAATGATAGTCTTTTATTATATGTGAGATAATTATTAGGTTAGGGTTGAATTAGGATTACATTCTGGCTAGACTGTAGTTAGGTTGTGACACTGTAATAAATCTTTAAATAGTAGATTTTTGTAAAATTACTTTTGGTAGGACAAATGATGACTAAATCAAATTACTTACCCTGACATACCTCAGAAGTTGATGGAGTTGACGATCTAATAGAGTATCTACTTTATAAGGCATTGTAAGCTTATACTTTAAAATACAATTCTATGACAAAATAGAGTGTTATAAAATATATTTATTTGATTATTTTAAACAAATATGTCCAAAAGGCACATACATTGGCAGGAAGTATGTTTATATCTATTAATATGAACAGTTTAGCATTTGTAGTATACAAAAAGTTCTCACAAATAAGAGGCAGATGGCTGCCGCAATAAAAGTACGCAATGGGGGCAGGAAGAATGCTCAGTGGTTACAGCACTTGCTTTGGCAAGCGCTGAGTAACTGAGTTCAATTCCCTGGCACCACATAAACTGAGCATAGTGGAACATGCCTGTAATCCCATCAGTCAGCGGGCTGGGACAGAAGGATTGCCTGGGCTCCATAGTGAGTTCAGGACCAGCCTATGCTATAGTGCTATCGTATACATACTATTTTGTGGTAATTTGGGTCTGAGTAGCTTTGTGTGTCCTGAAATTTTAGTTTCATGTGATGGTGAATTATTAGGACTTACCCAACATAATTGTGCCTTTCCTGTAAATTTTCTGTGACTTGGACCAATTATTTTCAGTTTGTTCGACAGATAAGCAGATATAATCTTTTAGCACTTTAGTCACATTAATTTCTTAGTAAGGCTCAAGGATATTACTTGGTTTCTAATTTCAGTAACATAGAAAATGTCAGAAATCCGTGAAAAGTTAACTGACAATTTTTATTCTTTAGAAAAGGGGAGAAATTAAAGGGTGAGAACTGTTAAAAATTCCCAAGTGATATCTAAGGATTAAAAAATACAACCATTACAAAATGTTATATATCAGACTATGAGGTTAGCAGTTTTTAAAATTATGTACAGTGGATAATTTTGGGTAATTTGTATAATATCAAGATCAGAATTAAAACTACCTAATAATAACAAGGATTTATTTAGAATTGGTTATGTGCCATGCACTGTACTAAAACTTTGTATTACCTCTTTTGAATTTTTACCCTTAGCCGTGTTAATTAATCACAACTAATTTCAGGTGAGGGAACAGGGATTTATGAAGTGCTACCTCCAGACTCTTAGTCATTATGTGTACTGCTTCCAAGTGAGTCGGAAAAGTGAGAAGACAATATTTTCAGTTCCTCCTTCTTGAGTTTGATCTATTACTGCCCAGTAGCCTACACCCTAGTAAAAGTGATGAATCTAACCAGATGTGCTGATCTTACAGCAGGCAACATTTCCAAAAAGGAAAATCCTGTCTGGATATCCATGTAAGGTGCTAGTCTAGGTATCACAAATCTTTAGACTTACCCTGTCTTTAATAACACCTTTAATAACACACTCTTTTAACGTTAGCCTTTGAAATAAAATATTTATTTAATTAAAAATGACTGGACTGCATAAAATCAATGATATAAAATAACTAATATGTATATCTATAAATAAGGTACAAATAATATAGAAGATGATTTTGATGTTACTTCTCACTGAGGAACTGGTGAAATTATCATCAAAGATATTGCTCTGCTTAATAGATGATGTATCATCTTGTGTGTGTGTGTGTGTGTGTGTCTTTGTGTGACTCATGTCAATCAATATTTCACTCCAGTCCATATCAGTCTCATATGAGGATAATAATATAAGAGAAAGGAATTTTGTTTCTGCTCATAATCAATTAAAGTTTATTTGTCATATTTGTCATTCAGAAAGTAGCAGAACAATGTACAGTGTCAGACTGGAGGACCAAGTGTGTGTGTGTGTGTGTGTGTGTGTGTGTGTGTGTGTGTGTGTGTGTGAGTGTGTTTGTGTTACCGGGGAATCGACCCCAGAGCCCTTGCACTGAGCTACACCCTCAGATAATATTTGCTTTTGAGACAGGGTTTTGCTAAGTTTCCCAGGCTGGACTTGAACTTGTGATCCTCATATCTCAGCCACAGAGAGTGCTGAAGTTCTAGCTCAGCACTTCAGGTGTGGCTCAAATGTTTCACCCTTGACAGGCCAAACTGAGATAGTGCTGATAAGGGAGATGGAACTTATTAGTTGAGATAAGCAGGAATACACAAGAGTTACTGGAGGAAGAAAGAATGAATAAACTTCATCTAGTTCATGCATGTTAAAATAGATTTGGCAGAAACAAGATTTTATTGTCAATCTGTTCACAAAATGATTTGTCAAAATGTGTAATGTCATTAAGTCTTGCCTAAGTTCACAACCCATGGATTTTATTCTTAGATTTGATTCAAAGTTGTTAGTTATTTCTTGTCCCAATAGTTACATGGGTGAAAAGAAATATGATAAACTTAATTTTTAATTGAAATGTGAACACTGATGGGCTGTCATTAATTCAAGAAACATTTACAAAATGCCTACCTAGGCTTTATTGTTGATGAAACGTTATTATGGGAACAAATAATTTTTTTGAAATAAGGTCTTGCTTTTTAATTCAGGCTGGTCCTGAAGTCATTGCGTAGCCCAGGCTCCACTGGAATTCACGGCAATCCTTTTGCCTCAGCCTCATGAGTGCTCCGATTAAAGGTGTGTGCCATCATGCCCAGCTAACAACACATTTTAAGAGTAAAATATATTCAGAACACATTACAAATCTCTTAAGAATGAGGACACATTATGACAAATGCTTTGTTAGATAACTGTCATTGTGTGAATATCATAGGCTATCCTTACTTAAACCTACATATGAAAACGTAATGCACATCTATACTCTGCTACATCTGTTGCTTCTCCTACAGACCTGTGCAGAATATCACTGTATCAAATACTGTGGGAAATGTTAACATAATGAGGTTTGCTTATCTAAACGTATCTACATATAGAAAAGGTAGTGTAAAAAATAAACAATAGTTATTTTTTGGCCCCATTACAATCTTATGGGACAGTTGATGTATATGCAGTCCAGCACTGGTGGGAATGCTTTTATGCAGTGTATGATTCCTGTGTGGTTTCTATATATGTTCTATGTGTGTTGTGTGTGTTCTACACAAGCTGCTAAGGAAGAATTGAACAAAGTCTCTGACTTACCACTTACTACAACGTATAGCAAGCTTAGCTTATATCACTGGAATAAAATTTTTATTTAGAACTTAAATTATATTTTATGATCTAAGACAAGATGAATTTTGACATATAATTATTAATATTATAGCTTACTATATTAATATTATAGACACTTAATCTTTAGTTAATATGACAGATAAACTTATTTACATTTTCTATTATAAAATTTCCACATTTTATGCTTTGAAATTCTTAGTCATTCATATATTTGGTATACATTCTTTATATACTTTTCTAGATTTGAATGACTTAACTGTCATTCTATTAAAATGTATGAGATTTGGTGGGTAATGATTAAGACACTGAAGAGATTTTTCCAATATCCAGTTTTTCCAGCACCATTCGTTGAATAATTTTCCTTCCTTCTGTCTTCCTAACCTTAGGGTATCTGTTGAGAACACCTTTTGTTTTTTTATTTAACTGATTGATATATATGTTACATTCATGGGGTCACAGCTTCATAATGTTGTTAGTGAACACCATTATTATGGTAGATTTTTTAAATTAGTGTTGAATTAAGATTTTTAGGATTTCTTTTAAAAATATATGATGTATGCATGAATTTATGGATGGATATGTAGATAAAATGATAAGTCAAATCTGGCAAAATGTTAGTAATTAGTGAAATGTGAATAAATAAGTTACAAAAGTTAAAAAATTCTGAAATAACTAAATATGCCATCACATCTATTGCTTTAGCTATACTTATGTGATACAGATTTAATTTCATTAAGTGAAGCAATTCGATATAGACTTAAGTTAGTTTATTGTACCAATTCACTTACTCTGTCTTTGATGTAAGTTTATCCTAAGAAAACTGATTGATGTAATGATAACCTTTGAATGTACAAACATTTACCTTCCAGTACTCAACTAACACATTTGAAATTTAACTTTTTAAATTTTTTTCTCACATTTACTCGCCTTGTGAATTACATTGTTATAGTTCTTTTCTTAGGTGGACTGGTGGGTAGCACCAGGTCAATGAATCTCAACAAAGATATAGCAAAATATAGAAAAAAAGAGCTTTTCACAAATATCCCAATAAGGGGATCTGCTGGACTCAGAGAAGAGGCATCAAGATTTGACCACTGCATTTCATTCTAGGGGTAGGAAGCTGAGCTAAAGAGTGGTGATTTGAGTGAAATCAGTCAGATGCAGAAGATTAGATATGCTAAGTATCATATGGTTTCTTTGATTTGGGAAACCCAGAATATAGGCATTCTATACAACCACATGGTGTGATGGTGGGAGTTAGGCAGGGTAAGGTGGGTGTGGGAGGGCCAAAATGGGAAGGGGTTGTAAAGTTGATATGATATCTATGTGCACAAAATACTCAAGTTTATTGTAAACATTATGTATTGCAGATGTATATTTATAAAAATCATGGGGAAATAGATTTTTCGGATTTAGTTTAGGATTTTTAAATTTTCTACTTTAAGAATTTTTTGGTTTCGTTTTGGTTTTAGAATTCTATTCCTCTAATAAAATGAACTGGATATTTTAAAATCAATTTTAAATTCTGAATAGATTAGAAAACATGAAAGCTTTCCATTTCATAAAAAGCTTGATGAAGTGACATGTCTGACTTCAGCAATTTTCAGAATAATATTTTAGTAACTTTTAAAGTGTGTACTTTTTGGTTGGTTGTTCTTGGACAACTATAAAAAGTTTGGATATGAGAAAAAATTGATTGATTTTAAGTCTGCCTTTCAAAAATACCTTTTGAGTGTAGTTCATTCTAGCCAATTTTTAATTGACAAAATTGGCATTATGGTGTATTTTTCCTGATTTTTAGTACCATCTTATGTGCTTATTCCTCTAAAAGTTAATATCCTTTTAAAGTATAATACATTTAAAAAATCTTACTGGTAAATGCTTACATCTTTATTTCTTTTATACTACAAAGTAATACATTATTTTCTTATGAGTTCCACTAAAATATTTAAAAGGTCAGTTAATATCCTGAGTTCATTTACCCAAATAACCTATAATTTTAGGTGACTCCATTTTGTTTTTACACTTACAGATTTAGGATTCTATCTTATTTTTAGTGAACAATAATAACTAATGACTATTAGTAATAACTAATAAGTTGGTATTGCTAAGGACAAAAAGATACGGACAAATTCAACAGACATTTAGGAGACAAAACAAAGGGCTGGGTGTAAATTAATGTGGCTTGGCATTTATGGGGATTTGGGCTCAACCTGCAATACCACATGCACACATGATTTGGGTTCAGTCCTCAACAAGGCCCCTCACAGAAATATGATAATTGATTGAATGGTGGGGTGTGGGGAATAAGAGAGAGAGAGAGACAGAGACAGAGATCAAGGAAGACTTCTAAGTTTCTGGCTTGGACAAAACTGGATTTACAAAAAGCCGTTTCCCAACATCATATGTAAAGTTGTCTATTCCACCATTTTGGTTTATGACAGGTGGTACATACCTGTAAACCCAGCACTCAGGAGGCTGAGCCAGTTGAGGGCAGCTCAGGCCTCATAGTGAGTTCAGGACCAACCAGGACTACAGAACCAAGACCCAGTCTC
Organism: Ctenodactylus gundi; assembly: GCA_004027205.1. Classification (NCBI taxonomy): domain Eukaryota; kingdom Metazoa; phylum Chordata; class Mammalia; order Rodentia; family Ctenodactylidae; genus Ctenodactylus; species Ctenodactylus gundi. The sequence continues at coordinate 1,043,596 of PVKB01000001.1, read as the reverse complement.
AAAAACAAAATAAAAACTACCTTGTACTAAATGGAATCACAGAATTTAAAGCACTGCTGAACTATTTGGTTTAAATAAAATCAGAAATTCAAAAGAAATTCACAAATTTTCATTAGCATGAATTATGCTTTAAGTTTCTGCAGTAATATATTTTAATTTTCTAAGCATCTGCCTTGTCAATATGGCTGTACTTTAAGAGCAACTGGTTAAGCTGAAAGAAAACTATGCTCACCAAGAACCCATAGTATTCCTGGGACTTTAAAGATGAGTATATATAGCATATATTACTGTTCTGAAATTCCTGGCTCAGTGGACAAATTCTTGCACTCTTTGAGTCATCCAATGTGTATTTTCTTCCTTGCACTATGGAAATCAAATCAGTAATGTAAACCTGGATTAGGAATGAGATTGACTCTGCCTATTTACAGTCCCTATTTAATTGCATCTTCTTTAAAAATTTAATGCCCCTTTTCCCCCCAGTTCTGGGGATAGACGTCACACTGAGCAGCATCTCCAGCTTTTTAAAATTTGAAATTTTGAGACAAGGTCTCACTCAGTTCCCCAGAATGGGCTCAAACTTGCAATACTCTTGCCTCGGCTTCCCAGGGTGCTGACACTACAGATAACGTGTCATCACACCTGCCTCAATTCATCCATTTAAAGTGTACAACGAACTGGTTTTTAGTATATTAATAGATACATGTGACTGTGAGTACAGTCAATTTTAGAATATTTTCATCATCTCAAAAATAATCCCAGTACCCTTATCTATGCATCTTTCCATACCATCTTTAAACAAACTATATTAATCTACCTTCTGTTTATACAAAATTCTCTATCTACATAGGTTTCTGCTTCTAATAAAAACACGTAGAACTATGAAATATGCAGTCTTTGGTGATTGGCTTCTTTTACCTAACAATTCTTCTAGAGTCATTCATGTTGCATCATGCATAAATGCTTCATTCTTCTTTATGGCCAAATGATATACCATGGTATGGATATCACATTTTGTTTAAGTATTTGTCAGTAGACAAACATTTAAGTTGTTTTTACCTTTTGATGATTCTAAATAATGCTACAATAAACATCTCTGCACAAATTTCTGTATGATATGTTTTCATTTCTATACCTAGAATTCCTGGGTCATATGGTAACAAAATGGTTGCATAATCATTCGAGCAACTCTTCCACTTTCAAAAGTGGCTACACTATTTTACCTTCCTGTCAGTGGTGTATGAGGATTCCAATTTCTTTGTAACTTTTGTTTGTTTGGCTGTGGTAGCTGTACTTTTCACATGGAAGAATTTTTTTTTTTTTTTTTGCCAAATCAAGGTCATAAAAATTTACTGTCTTTTTTTCTTCTGAGAGTTGTGTATGTTTCGCTTTTATGGGTAGGCCATTGATCCATCTTAATTTTTGCTAGTGTGAGATTAAGGCCCTAGTCTTTTGCATGTGGTATCCAGTTTTCCTAGTACAATCTGTTTAACAATAAACATTGGTTCTTCATCAATGTTTAATCTGTTATATATGAGTATTCTTAATTAACTGTAAATTAATTGAAGAATAAGTACTTGTCTCCTAATTTTGCACCTTTATATAGATAAAGCTAATTAAGCTATCAGTATTTAGATATTGCTTTGTAATATTGTCAGTAATAATAATACTGTATTATTATTCAGTAATACTAAATATTATTGAGTAAGCTAATAGAATACAGTTCCATTTTTATTATAACTTAAAATGTATGCTGCCCACAGATATATGGATATTTTATTGTTGTCGTTCATTACCTAACCTGCATTCTATTCGTACTGATTTTCAGATTATAAAATGAAAAAATTTTCTTATGTCTAATACTTTTTTATGTATATTATCCCTTAGAATGTATATTTCTTTCTTTCCTATCTCTCTGTTATCTGCTTGGAAATTTACTTAGTCTTCCCTAATGTTCAAATTCATCTTTTTTGGGAAGCTTATGTCAGAACTTCCATGTATCTCTGCTACTTTCATAGTACCTTTCATACAATTTATTATGATTGTACTATTGTATATTGTACTATTGTATATATGTACTATTTAAAAAACTATTTGATTTGGTCTTCTGGATTGATAGCTATAGTAGGAAAGGGACCAGATTATTCATTTATATATTTACAGTAATATGAATATTATACATTCTTAACAATTTATCTGTCAAATTCAAAATTTTTCTAAGCAGCACATATTCTTCTGATGCTTATTATCATCAAAACAATAATACACCTATTAATATAAAGAATTAGAGTTATTATTCAGAGACATACTTAACTCTTTTCATAGTAAGTAGTTATATCATCGTCAGAATAGTTTTCAAACTAGTTTCTTAGTGAGCATCCTTTACATTTAGAGCCAGCTTTCACAACTAGAGTGTTTTTACAGTAATACTGTAGGAAAATGGAAACCCAAAAGATTTAATGTAAACAAAAGAGTAAACATAAAACATTATCAATTCTAAACTTCCTAGGGAACGCGAACACTCAGAATTTACATAAAGCCTATGTGCATTAAGTTTTTAAAACTAAAAATACTTTTGCATATATGGTATCAAGTACTACTGGAACTCTTTTGAATAATAATGTAAGCTGTTTCTCCTTACCTCATGCCTCAAGCAAAAGTTAGTCAAGATACATATAAAAGTTAGCTTGTCTGGATGGGATCATGCAGAGTCATCTAAATGTTCTAAAGAAAGCTCGTGAATGTTGACTTTAGAATTAAAAGGTGATTCAGAGAAAGCTACACAGAAGAATATAAAAATTCAACAGCATAAGAGAGAAAATGATAAATAGGAAACATGACTACAAAAGAAATTTGGCTTTTGGCATCATTTTTTCAAAGAAAAAAAAACTATCTTAAATGACTAAAGAATGTTTAAAACAGTATTTGCAAGATGGTGTAAATTATGCCCCGCCCCCTTTCCCCAGTTTGTGCAGGGTATCAAATTGAAATTGTGACCTCATTCTTGGTAGGCAAGCACCATAAACACTGTGCTGTTTCTCCTTCCCAGGGTATAAATTGTAAGTAAACTTTTGTATTTAATATTTTTAGGGAGAAATTCTTACTCAGACCTGATTTTGTTCACTGAAGACTATTTTGGTACAGCCAAGCCCTTTGGAGCTCATATCTTGCCTCAGTTTACCCCAGGTAGTAGATAGGGGACACAGGATTTAATCCTTGCCCTGATGGGTTTAGAACTTGTTTTAGTCAAATTGCCTTTTATCCTCCTAATCCTCCTTTTTGGAATGGGAATGTTTACCCTGTGCCATTTTTTTGTTGGAAGTGCTCACCTCTTTGGTTTTCACAGGAACTCACAGCTGCGTTTGCCTTGCTTCTCAGAGGAGACTTTGGACTCAGACTTTTTAAGAGTGTTGAAACTGTTAAGACTTAGACAACTCTTAGAAAAGGGCTAAATGCATTTTCCCTAAGGAGATGGATATGAGTCTCTGGGGGGCCAGGGAAAGAATGGTGTGATTTAGATCTGTAGTGTCCCTCAGAAGCCTCATGTACCTATGGATACTGTGCACTGTAGGGAGGTGGGGCCTGGCTGGTAGGGTGGATACCTGCAGCTTGACCTGGAGAGGCATGTACTGGTTTCACCCTTCCTCCTGGACTTGGCTTTGCCCTGCCATGGTGTGAGGAACTGTCTCTGGAGTACCAGCACTGGTTCTGGTTCTAGCTGTGGCTCCACCGTGTGATTCCACTATTTTCCAATCACCCACCCATGAATGGACTGTGACTTTCTGAAACTGTAAGCTAAATAAATCTTTCCTCTTTAAAGTTGTGGATATCAGGTATTGAGTCACAGTGACAAAGAAGTATCTAAGACACATCATAACTGCTGTGTTATTTCTCCAGCCCAGGGCATCAACTTGTAAGTAAAGTTTTGTATTTAATTTTTTTAGGAAGAGAGAAATTCTTTACTCAGATCTCCTGATTTTGTTCTCTGAAGATTATTTTTCTTGATGTTTTTCCTATTGTTACCATTCCTTCTTCTGGAATAAGAAAAGGTACGAGCTATTTTCTTTCTTTAATTTGGTGACAAGTTCATTATTACAACCACAGTATCAGATTATTAAATAAGAGCTCAGAACATTTATACTACAGATTCGTAAATATTACTTCAGTGACGAAACTATTAGTTTTCTTTGGACTTTTATGTGTTAACCCATTACACACTTATAAGGATGTGGTTTATGGTAAGGCTTTTGTTACTTTATTACTGTAATTTTTAAAAGATCATTAAAGCTACTTTTCCATAAGCAGAAACACCAACAAATTTTAAATATCAGACTTCATATAATTCTAATTGTTCATATTCATCAAAATTTGTATGTAAAGGAAATATGTAAATAGAAATATCATTGCTTTGTATTTTAGCATTAAAATTCTTCTAGGACTAATCAGTGATAAATTGTTTTGGATGTCATTTTCATGATTAAAATGAACTTGCACTAGATGCCAATATAGAAAAATAGAACCAGTACATTAAAAGATAGCATTACAAAAGAACTGACTTTTACAATCCTACTTCAAATAGTAAATGTATATCTATTCATTCAATGTGATCCCTTTCTGTCAGACATTTTGAGATTCCCAGAATGACAATAATTATCATTTAGCTACTGTATTTGTCCAAACACAATCACAAAATAGGTTGTGTATTCTTTGTTGTATTTATAAAGGATAGTAGAAACAATTATTTAGTGAAAAATCATTTTATCTCAGTATAATTTTGTTACTCATTTCTTAAAGTGCATATAAACTTATTTTCAATCCTATTTGTACAAACATTACTTTCAGATTTGTGCCTGTTTAGAATCCAATTTTAAAGATTGTAATGTTGTGATATCTATGTGCACAAAATGCTTGTTTATTGTAAACCTTATGCATTGCATATATATTAATAAAAATGAGGGAAAACCAATTTTAGCATTAAACATGGAACTATTATATGAAATTATGTATGCAGTTATACTAAGGAATGATCAGCTATCTCTAGTAAAGAACCCATCATGGCTTAATCATTTTTTTTATTTCATCCTAGATTATAATACTGAGACATAGCCATGTTTATATTACTAAAAATTACTTTGCTTGATGGTTAAGCTTTTTCTTCTGATCTACATTTTACTACTTATCGTAGAAAGACAATTAGTATCTTAATGTTTTTATATTTGTTTTTAAAAAAAATCTCTTATGCTAATTTCCCTTCCCTGGAATATCCCTTATTTGAATAGAAGTTTTCTCAGTTGCTCTCTATAAAATAATTTGGGTAGTAGAAATTGTCACCTTGTCCATGTCTAATACATTGGTACCCTTTTTCTCCTTCAGACTGCTTTTGGTAAACTCAACAGTTGCCATATCAGTTACATTCAAAACAGGAAGTCATGTGGTCTTCCTTAGACTCCTATTTTTCAAAACTGACTCACCTCCCCCTGTTGGTTAGTAGCAGAATTTCCTTAGGTTATATATTGAATTGGTAAAAAATAAAAATTGGGGGTGAATAAGCTTTGGCTCTAGTCAATTTTATGTGTAGCTAATGTTTTAACAAAGCTAGGGTTTATGTATCTAGCACCAAAAGGAACTAGCATGTCTAAATGTGAAAATTTTTATTAATGCATTTCAACTTAACATAACATGTATTTGCTATACATGGCAAATATTAAGTGAAATAATAATGAACTGTTTAAATTTTATCAAAGCATTTTAAAGACATCTTTATCTTTTTAAAGATTTTCCAATCTATTTATATGCCTTGTTTAATCCTGTAGACAATTCATTTCCTCATTTCCTTTTTAAATTCTATATACAATTTTAAGTACTTTCATGTATGAGATGGCAAATAAGAACCATTTACTTTCAAGAATTATTTACTTGGCTAGAAAGAAAAACCTTATTGAAACTGTATTTTTTGGGGGGAAGGGAGTTTAATTTTTAAGGAGGATCTTGTTCTTAGAATTATTACACTGTAACAGACAGTAATTTGCTTTGTTCTACTATGACTGATTAATAAACACTTGTTTTAAAATTGAAGGAAAGCTGGGAAGAAATAGACAAAAACATCTTTTGCTTCACATTTATTATTGTGCTGTAACAGAAGTGTTAGAAAATGTTATACAGAATAGTCACAGATATAAACATAAGTACAGATAGATCCACTAGGAAAGTAATTTCTTCTCATAACTTTAACCATATTTGACATTTCCCCCAACAAATACTTTCTTTTCTATCCTTTACCTGAAACTGCACCATCTCTCTCTAAAATACTCCAGGGCTTCTTCTAAAATTCACTATTTCACAGGCAATGAGAAATTTCTAACGTTGTTTTCCATTTTCTAAGGGAAAAATAAAGGAAAACCTGTAGACTTATAATGAAAAAAAAATTTACCTACAGTCCATAGGAGGAAAAAAATTTATAATGCAACACAGTACATACAGTATAAAGAAAATGATTATTTTAAAACATGTATCTTTACCATCTATGATACTCTTAGATTTTTAAATTCTTTTCTATATTTAAAAAAATGCTAGACACAAATGACTAATTTCATGATTACAATGGTGCATGACCAACGGTTTAAACACTGGTCTGGAGCAGAAACTTTGACAGGTAGATGTGAATGTGCACTTAATATGAGCTTAATAAGCCTGCCTTCCAGTGTATAACAGACCTCCTAATTTTGTGTTCTCTCTTCATAGATAAAAATAATTTTTAAACCCATGTTTGCCTCAATTATTAAAACATTTATATAGCTTAACTTTCTGGTTCATATGTATATACACACACACACACAGACAATTTATTTATTTATTTATTTATTTATTTTTGAGACAGGGTTTTGCTCTATAGCCCATGCTAGTCCTGAATTCACTTTGAAGCCCAGGCTGGCTTTGGACTAATGGCAATCCTCCTGCTTCAGCCTCGGGAGTGCTGGGATTACAGGCTTGTGCCACCACACCCAGTTTATACATATACATATTTAGATTCTATGAAGATATAGGCCTTTGTGAAGATTTATGACTAAAGTAATTATACTGAAATCATATTTTTAAAATCCATCTTTTCAGGTCTCTATCTTGTTCAGTGAAACTTGTAGCTTAACATATAACCTATCACTCTGATCTAGAAATATTATTAAGGCACAGGTATACAAAAACAGTATTGTTAGGTCATAGGAGTCTAAGTGAATGGTATGGATAATAATATCTATAAATTTAGAAGACATTCTTAATTATCGGTGAAAAGGATTAATGACAGGACAACACTTACTCTTGAAGATCAGAATAGGCCAAGGTGATAAAAACATTCATAGGGAAAAACTCATTTCTAGAATCTCACAAAAAACTGCTAAAATAGGTTGAGTAAGCTTCATAAACTATCATATTTGATTAAAGTTCTTACTTTAAAAACTTGAAGTAGGAATATATTTACAGAATTTCAAGTCATCTGTTAACTTAATAGTTATGCCCTCAAAATCAGCATCCTTAAGAATTTATCAGTTTAAGTCATCTAAAAGCAATTATCTTAAATATGAAACAAGTCCAAAATAATTTACAAAAATTCATACATAATTTCTTACTTTTTAAAAAATTCCTATTATAATCATTAACAAAAGATAGGTGGCAGGCACAAAACAGATGACTTTTCTGATTTTATTATTCCTATCACTTTACTGTACGTGGCACTTACCTTGAAGACAAGTATTATTCAAAAATAACAATTCATAATCTGTTAGTTGTACCCAATTTTTGGCAATGACATTCAATATAAATATTAGCTACTACTTTAAATCCATTTACATTTTAAATTAAATCTTCTGTAATTCAGCAATTAAAAATACATATGGGAATTCCAGAATATTCTCAAAAACTAATACTCAGTCATGCAACTCATACCTTAAAGCAGGAAGGCAATATTAGGTCAGATCAAAGATTTACTGGGCTACCCTCCAAACAAACATTGACAAATTAAAGATATTACAATGAAATATATGACCACCAAAAGTCAACTTATTTGGGACATAAAAAGTTTAAAAATGTAAGAGAAAAACTGATGGTGTTTGGGACAATAACTGCTATGCAAAATAGGGAGAAAAAGGCCACAAAATCAAAAAAAAATTATTATTGATTTTATGTAAGAACTTTGATAGTTACATTTAGGCAAGCAAAATACTGATTTAATGTGGAAATATTTATATGCATAATTTAATTGTATAATCAGGAAAAAATTGGTATAAACGGTATGTAAGTAAAAAAACCTGCAAAGGCAGATTTGTCTATTTTCATTCCTTATATGAGGTGCTCAGGCCTCTCCAATTAGCACTGAGGAAGTCCTCAATACATATTTAAGTGAGGGAAGAAACTAAAGGATATTTAAATTTTAAATTAAAAATTCAAATCGACTGCTACACAAATGCCAGAACTTTCCACCATGGAGGGTATAGCTGCAGTTACCTAGACATGCAAAATTACTAGTTCACCAGTAACATTTACGAAAGTATACAGGAAGACAAGTGTGCTTCCATAAGCAAAATGAAATGCTGGTATTTTGAAGTTGAGTAAAAAACATATTCCGAGTCATCTGTATGTTACTTAAAGCTGTTAAGATCGAGTAAACTTACACTGAAGAGATTACTGGACTTACTAAGCAATGTTTAATTATTATTTATGGTTATAAATTATCAAGATTGTCTTGTCCAAAAAGCAAATGAAATATGCAGATTTGTAATAGTAGGCTTAGTGTACAGCTTCTAGTTTACTGGAATACTTACTGATATTTAGTTACTTTAATTTAAAGGTCTATTTTTCCAGTCACTAGGAAATAACATTTCTCACATTGTAGTTTTCACAATCATTTTCAATTGGCACACCAAGTACTCACAAGGTAACAGATGTAAACAATAAACTAAATGGTTAATTAACAAATCCACGCTAAGCCTGACCTCAGCTTTCACTGAACCTTTTCTTCAGAAGAGTAAATATAAATCTAGCTTTTGCTTTGCTTGGCAGCAAACTGAGTAGTGACCAAAGTAGCCATATGTAGTAGTCCGACTAGCCTCAGAAACACACAGCATTGAATCACTGTGCCTCCCACACATTTCGTGTGTAATGAATACTTGGTGAATGAAATTTTCCAGAAGAGCTGCATCTAGGCAGAGCCAACCAAATTCTCGGTCTTTAGTTCACTGAAAATACCATATATTTTGCAAAATAAATAAAAAAGCTAGGAAGAAAAATGCTGAAAGATTCACGAAAGCAAAATGAATTAACTTTCAATGGATATGATCACATGATCCACTAAACCACGGTACTCTAGCATGCCCTTTTAAAGAAACCTAAAAGCAAATAATTATCACTAGTTCATGGGTTTCTGGTGTGTTGGGCTTTTACGTGATCTCGTTAGCCGGAACTTTAACAACTTGCATTTTTCCAGTTTTCACCAACTTTTAAGAAAGTTCTTTGTAGCATATAAATATCAGGTGTATACATAAACACATTGTAAGCACACATTAAAGAACAGAGTTCAGAAACAAGGGGAGGGTGTCAGGAGCTTTCTAGCACCTGGACACACCTGTCCTCCTGGAGCTTATATTCTACTGGGGAAAGAGAAATATAAACAAGGAAGATACGTGGAATGACCCAAGGGTAAAAATAAGAATTTGGAGTTTAAACAGTGGCCATGGGAACAGAGGGATGACAAATGAGTAAATCCCTGAAAATGCGGGAGGGAGCGCCATGGATACTTAAGGAGGCAGCTAGACAGAATTAGAGCCCTACGTGTAGGAACGCGAGGGCAGGTCCCCTCTTCCGCCCGCCCGCGCTCAGGCCCCTCCGAGCCGAGGTCACGGCTGCCCCCTACTCCCGGCGCCAGAGGTGTAGATGGCGGGGTCTGCGCTACAGCAGAGGCGTGACAGGGTCGTGCGCAGTTTCCTCCGATTCCTGAGGCAAAAGATAACCTACTGGCAAGGCTTCCCAGTGGTCCATCTAAATGCACACAATTAAAGCTGACTTAACGGAATTCTTTAATAAAAATTTCGTCCTGTTTGAATAAAATCGCCTTACCTACTCCATTTTTTTTTTTTACCTGAAGAATAGCTCTTTTGATTTACACAAATACACTTTAAAGTGTGAAACGAGGAAGCCACTCCTTGCTTTAGAGTAGGTGACCCCCGGCGGCACGGTATCCATCGCTTTCCACTCCAGCCCCTCCGGGCGCCAAGGCTTCAGACGCGCCGGCAAGAGCATGTCCGCAGCCGCGGGCCCGGGCTCGGCTCCTCCCCCGCCCGGCTCGGGGCCGGAGCCGCCTCGCAGCCACCTGCCACCGCTCGCACAGCGTCGCCTGCAGGCCTCCTCTTGACAGTAGGGAGGGATCAAGGCCATCGCCAACCGGGTCCGGCCGAGCCAAGCGCATCCCCGACAGATGGATTCCAACTCGCGCCTGCTGGCGGGCGCCCTCGCCTCCAAGGCCCGCGCTTGCTCCGCAGAAACGACACCCCAAAGGGCGTGAAGTCCAGCCTCGCTGACGGAGACGAGCTCACGGTCCACCCGTCCACCGGCTGCCCGGGCACCGGCTGACAAAAGCTCCGTCGCCGCCGCCTCGCCGGCGTCCTCCGCGCGGCAGCCCGAAGCTCACGATGGCGAGCCGGGGCGCCGAGCGCCGCCCGCCCCTGTCGCCGGCCGCGGCCTGCGAGGCCCCGCGGGCCTGAGCCGCCGCCGGACTCCGGCCCCGTTCCGCGCAGCCTCCGGGAATCTCGAGCCCGCGGGCAGCCGGCCCCGGGCCCAGGCGCAGGCGCCGCAGCGCAGGGTCGATAAAGCGGGCCGCCTCCGCGGCCGCCATGAGCACAGCGGCGTAGAGAGCGCTGCGGCCGCCGCGGCCCGCTCTGGGCCCGAGCTGCGCGGCGGCGCGGCCGAGAGGCGAGCCCGGGCGGCGGCGGCGGCGGCGGCGGCGGTGGCGGAAGTGGAGTGGGGAGAGGGGGTGGCTGCGAGTGTTTGGCGCCGGCGGAGGGAGTCATTCCTGCAGCTGCACTTCCGGTCGGCATTTTGTTCTGAGAGGGAGAGACGGAACGCGAGAGAGGCACACACGGGCGCCTTCCCCCGCCCTCCCCCCGCCGGTACCGACTCCCCCGACCCCGCCAGCCGCAGGGAGGGACGCCCCGCCGGCAGCAGGAGCGGGGCGCGGGCCCGGCGATGCCCCCCGGTAGCGCGGCCCCGGCCGGGTGTTTGTGAGTGTTTCTATGTGGGAGAAGGAGGCGGAGGAGGAAGCGGCAGCCGCGATTTGTCTCCTCGCTGCTCTCCCCCCGGCGCTACATGTCCCCCGCACTGAGCCGACGGAAGAGGAGCCGTAGCCACCCCCCCGCCCGGCCCGGATTATAGTCTCGCCGCCGCGGCCTCGGCCTCCCCGGATCCCGACGCCGATTTGCCCAGGTAAATGCCTGCTCTTTATTTCGGCGGCGGCGGCGGCGGCGGCGGCGCCAGGTCCTCAGCGTCCCTGCCCCGCGCTCCCTCCCGCCGCTGCCCCGGCGGCCCGGGCCCTTCCGCGGGCGCGTCGGGAGTTCGCTTCTCCGCGGCGGCAGCCGCCCGCGGTTGCGGGGGTTTTGTCCCTCTCCCGCCGGCTCCTGCCGCGCGGCCGGGGAGGCGTAGGCCCGGCGGAGAGTGCAGGCCGCGGGCCAGCCGTGTCTACTTGAGCTCGGGGATTAGGAGAGCTCCGGGCTGCGCGGAGCGGCGGCCGGTCGGTGACAGGCCTCGCCCGGGAGCGGAGCCGCCGCCAGGAAGGAGGCGGAAACAATACAACTAATGGCAAATGTGCCCCGTTCGTCCCCATATTTACAACTTTCCCAGTCCGGGAGCGGGGAACGTCCCAGGGAAACAAACAACCCCCCTGCTTCCCCTGTGACCCCATGAAGGGAGGAAGTAGTTTCAGTTAGTGAAACAAATGTAAATACTGGGACGCGAAAACAGTGCTCATTCTTCTCTTTGTAAAACTTGTTTAGACGTTGGAAAGTTATTGAAGACTCGCTCTCTTTTTTAAAAGAATTAAGTCGTCCACATGAATATCTAATACAGAAAACCATAGTGTAGAAGTGGCTGCACCCCCCTCCCCAAGAGCCTTTATGCTGTTTGACAGTGTGTGTTGCACATAGACTTTTTATTCGAAGACTAGTATAAAGTACTTGACAGGTTTACTTTGCTACTTTATATTTGTATGCGTTATGTAAGGGCAGTTTTTAAACGACTATACATAAACACAGGTACTTCCTGACTTGAACGTGTACAGCTTACAAAGAATTTAATAATGTTATAAGCGTTATGCCGAAATAAGGATAAACCAGTTTTCTGTGAAAGAATATAACTGAAATTACACTTAAAATCCTTGAGAGGCTCTTAAAAAAAGAATGTGGAAGGTGCCATCCTTTCATGTCAGGGCAGATCTTCTTGAGGTCCCAGGATTGTCATTGGCTGTTTGTGCCATGATGTTTGACTGTGTAATGAGAGAGGTGTCATTTTAATAGGTCAAATGTATCTGTAAATACTGGAGAAAAATATCGGTTCTATCTTAACAAGTTCTAGTTCACGAGAAGTTAGACATTTAGAGCTTGTTTGTGGAGGCCGTAGTAATATAGGTTAATGTAAAGAGGAATCGCCAGTTTTAAAAGTCTTTAGTCGTACAAGTAGCATAAAAAAATAAATGCACTTGTGTTAGACTCTTGGTACTTTCATTTCGCTGAAGGAAACTGGTTAAAATGAAACAGAACTGCTTAATCAAGTGTCTTGTTTTACTAGTGGATGCTATGTTGGTTCAGTTTTTTGCTAGTAAATTAGTATTGTCGCTGTAAAACAAGTAAACTTCACAACGTTATTGTTGCATTTAGCATCTTATTTACAATAAATTGTTTCACATTTCATACAAACGTAGGGATAAATGTTAAAAAGACTGAAGTTAATATAGCTGTCACGTACTAGGCATGTTTTTAATGCTATAAATCCATGTAGTAGTCAGTAGCGTGTCCGTGATTTGTATTGGTCAGGGAGCAGTTTGAATTTTAAAAAGCCTGAAGCTCCTGCTGAGCCCCAATCCCGGCCTCCCTCCCTCCCACTAATCTCCCATTCCTGTCTTTGTGCTGCCTGCTCCTGTTAGACACTGTTTGCTGTGGGGCCTCAGGCCTACAGCGGGTGGGGTTGCAGGGATTGTGGGTGGGGGGCATGCCAGGGACAGAATGCAAAAGGGGGAGAGTCCTCGCTTGTTGAGAAAGCTGAGGGTTTCGGTTTGTGTGTGGGGGAGGGGGGCATAGGTTGGCATGAACTAAGGGCTTCATTATAAATGTTTAGAAGGCCCCCATGTGTTTCTGTAATTGTCTTTACAACTTTTATTTAATTAAAATACTAAAATGTGTCAAAGGAGGGATGTATTTCCACTAAAGATAATGGAAAGAAGAGTTCTTGCTTACTTTTCATCAGAAGCAACTTAATTGGTAGAGCTTTATAGTTAAGACTTATGGAGATACTTGAATCAATGTTAGACACCACCTTGGTTTTTTTCTTGAGACTTTGCAGTTAAATTACAGTTCATTAGTTCCTCTCAGTTTATTTCCCCAATTCTACATATGTAATAACTTGTAAGTAATGCAGATTGTGTGACAGTTTATTAAAATAGCACGAACATTTCCTTACAGTACATTGAAAAATATTTTTGTTTGGTTCCAGCCAATTAAATAGGTCATTTTTAAAAGAGAAAAATGGAAAACTTGAACTTTAAATTTTTGATAACTTAGTTGGAGAAAATAACTTGTATTTCACTAAGGTATAATAGTCTTGTATTTCTTGTGTAATGATGAGATGTTCACCAGTAACTAGGCTTTCCTAGTGAAAAGAGACAACAATTAAGTTTTTCCAGTAATCTTAAAATTTTTGTTACATTATTTGGAGAAATATTTCCAAGTGTGCCTCAAGGAAATCTCAGTAGAGTGATTTGTTTTGCTTGTGTCTGCAGAATTACCAGTAACTTATATAACTTGGAAAATAATTTTAAAGTAACTAATGACAGTCTAGTAAGTCAGTAGTGAACATTAAATAATTGTTTTGAGAAATACATATAGGATGCTTCCTTTTTAAAATCAGTCATTTATTATATCACTGCATTTTTAAACTTGTGCTAGGGATGATAATTATATATACTAAAGACTAAAAATACTTTCCAAGAAAAACTTTGAGGATTTTTTCAGGGATGAAAAGTGAACTTTTTTTCCTATGGTAGTAAATAATTTTAGTTCTTCATGTTGATACTAAATTTTAAAAATATAAACAAAACTATACCAGTTAAAATATAATAAAAATTTGGAAACTGAGCTACGAAACTCAAACATGTAGTTTCTAATGCTTCCTAAAGTAATTTCATATTTGAATTTTTGGTACTATCATCAAACTCAGAAACATCTGACTGGTCTGTGTTAGATTTTGACATAGCCTAGTGTATTATTACTTTCTCAAAAGACGTGTAGGTAATAGGAGAAGAGTAATCAAAAGCTAAGTTTTGAGTTTTATATAATTTAAATGTTTTTTCTGTTGCTTGTTAGATAAAGCATAATTTGTAAGTAATTCTTGAATTTTAAAATAATATTTCACTTTTATATTAGTTGATTAGTTGGTCTGAGGTAAATAAAATTTCTTTTAGACAGATACAACTTTTATTCAATACATTTACTTGTGATAAAATAGGAAATTACTAAGTATTTTTATAGAAGCTTGCTAATCCTGCTAATTAACTGTTTTGTTGAAAATATTTAATATTCTAAGCATAGTGGTATTATGGTCTTACAACATATAAAGATCATTTTAAAAGGCACTTTTAAGGCAAAGTTTTTCCAGTTTTCATCAGTTGTCATTTATATTAATTATTTTTTAAATAGGTCCTTTCTCAGGGTAAACTGAGTCCATTTATGTTCTCATATTCTTGTGAAAGACATAAGCAGCATGGTTTTTCTTTTTTTAAAGAAAAACTTGACAGAGACAATGTGATTTATTTAGATTCATGTAGAGTCAGTTGGAGAAATTTTCTGACAGTGGATTTTAGTTAGACTAGGTTACTTTCAGATATTGTTGAGTGCTGATTTTGGAGATAGATATTACTCTTCAGTGCTGAAGCTGATATCTTGTGTGACTTTTTTTAGATAAATAAGTTCAAGATACTTGCCTCCCTTCCCTTTTTGGCAAGAATATCATTTCTTTGGTATTTTTTTTTAAACTCTGGGCACTTTGTGTATATGTGTTTGGTGATTGAATGATTGACTTTATTTTCATATATCCCTAGTAAGACGTGTGAGTATAACATTTGTAGTCAAGGATATGTAATATCTCCTGAAATGTTTTGAGTTTTTTTCCCACCATTTTTATTCATATGTGATACAGAATGTTTGCAGTGAAATTGAGTATTTTGTGCACATATTTATCACATTAACTTTACAAGCCCTTCCTATTTTTGGTCATCCAAACCTTCCCATCTCCCGTAACTTCCACTATCATGCCCATTTGTTTATATAGAACACCTGTATTCTGGGTTTCCCAAATCAGAGAAACCACATGATATTTAACATACTTAATCTTCTGCATCTGACTCATTTCTCTCAAGTCACTACTCTTTAGCTCAGCTTTCTTCCCTAGAATGGGCTGCAGTGGCCAAATCTTGATGCCTCTTCCTCTGAGTCCAGCAGAGCCCTTTGTTGGGATATTTGGCAAAAGTTCTTTTTTTCTATGTCTTATTGTATCTTTATTGAGATTCTTTAGCGTGGCTTCACCCACAAGTCCACGTGAGGAAAAAAAATGTAATTTATAAGGCTAGAAAATGTGAAAAAGAAAAAGCTAAGTTTCGAATGCCTTAGCTGAATATTAAAGAATAAATATTTGTACATTCAAAAGACGTTCAGGTTATCTCCTGAAATGTTTGATTTTTTTTAAAACTTTACTTAAAATTATTAGAATGTATTTTAGAGTTTCTAGTTGATTTAAAAGCAATTTTAAAAATCATGTGTCTTAATTTTAAAGTCTTTACTGTTATTTTAAAGGATAGTATTAGTGCCTGGAATAATGTGCCCAAGTAAACTAATGAAAATGATTTTAGATATTTGTCATAATGTAATTTTATTTGGTGTAAATTTGGAGTCAGTTTTAAGGAGTTGAACTTTATCAGTTGGTATTAAAACATTCTTTCTATTCCTAAATTAATCATTAAGAGAGATTATTTTATTACCATTGCCTTCTAAGATTTTACCCCATAAGAGTTTGAGGTCTTATTTACAGGAATTGTGTTTATGTGCTCCCAACAAAATTAAATACTTCCAGCAGTTTCTGTGAGGTAGAAACATTTTTTTTTAAACAACTTACAGATAAACTAAGGCTGGGAAAGTTTAGAAAATTGCCCAGGCTCCATTTTCCTATCATTGCATCTTTCGTGCCCCCAGAACTGTCCAGGGCCTTTTTTTCCTTTTGAGACAGAGTTTTGTGCTAAGTTCCACAGGCTGGGCTCAAACTTGTGATCTTCTTGCCTCAGCGTCCCAGAGTGGATAGGTTACAGACATGCTCCCCCATGGTCTTCTGATTAGTGAGTGAATAACCCTTTTATTTTTATTTCTTTTTTTTTAATTGACAATTAAGTTTCCCAGTCCAGACTTGAACTTGTGGTCCTCCTGTTCCAGGCTTCCAAAGTGGAATTTTTCTTTATTCTATGAAGTACAGTGTGAAGATAACTGTGTAACAAAATTGAGATATCAGTTAAGTGATTAACCCAAGATCATACAGGTAGGAAGTACAAGAAAGCCAAGAAAAGACTTAAGAATTGGTACCTTCCTTTACTTACCCAATAGCCTTAACGCTGTTTTGTGTAGATGATTTGAACTGAACCAGCTACCAAGTGAAGTTTAGTTATATTATTCTGCAGACATGAAAATTGAAGCTTGTACTTCGGTGGCAAATCTATCAAGTGTAACTGTTCCAATCCAAATATATCTCATTTGTGGGCTGAGCATGTAGCTCAGTGTTAGAGCACTTGCCTGGCACACTCAAGGCCTTGGGTTCAATCCCCAGTACCAAAATAGATTTAAAAAAAAAAAAAGATAAAGGTATCTGATTATTTCCCATTCTATTCCCCTTCTCTTAAAGTTTATAATATAATTTTTTGATGAAAAAGGTAGGCTTTGTTATAAAGCAAGCAGGCTTTGTGTAGCTTATAAAGAGATCCTCAAAATATTTTTTTTTTCTTTTCTGTGTTGTTTATAATCCAGGGCCTCTTGCATGCACATACTACTCTGTCCCTCAGGCACATCCCTGGTTCCCTCAAAGTAATTCAAAGGGAAGAATTCTAAAATATTGGTTTGTTGCAGTTGGCTGGTTTATTTAACTATTGCTTAAAACTTTATCACGCCATCAAGTATGTTTGTACTGATAGACATTTAAATAGGATATTGTTTTTTTAAAATACACTTACTGTGGGACATGTTAAATATATGTATGTTTCTATGGCATAGGTTTGTTAAAGTTTACAAATCTGCTCTATTTTCATCTTATTGTTATTCTTGTTACTTTTTCTAAAAGTTTTAAGCTTAAGAAAATTCCCAGAAACATAATAAAATAAGTTATATAGGTAAATTGTTTTGCAATTTTAAATGTGTGAAACATAGTTTAACGCAGATTTGCCAGATTCCTCTCTGCATATATCTCTCCTTTGTCGGAAAGGAAATACTTTCTCTTACAACATCCTATAATAGTTTTTCAGGAACATGAAATTGGCAGTATTAATTCATTGTTAAAAATAATTCACTGTACTTTTACCTCCTGAAAATCTAAAAGCCTTGACAAATTTTGAAATGCTGAATTTTTGTTAGACTTAAAATATTTAGATCATTTGTCTTCTTAGTTCTAAAGGATTAAGTTCCATGCACATGAAATGCACATTTATTTGACCACTTAAAAGTACATGTTTTAGATACTTAACAATGTCCCAAACACTAGTGTATTATCATAATTTGCCCTATTTAAAAATATTAATCTTTTTGGATTATACCTATGAATTTAGTTTATTTGCAAAACAAAATGTCCTTGAAAGTAATCCTAGCCAGGAACTACTTTACTGAGTTTTCTCAGTACGGCTTCTTGGTAGCCCTTTCAGGTATATTAAAATATGCTTTTAGGGTTTTTTTTTTTTATCTGATAGGATTGTAGATTCCCAGTTTCAGCTACAGAAGTTGATACCTGACTGTAGGCTATGTGTGATTTACTTTTTCCTGATAATAGCCAAGTTGGAGTTCTACAATAGCCAAGTTGGAGTTCTACATTATTATTATTGCTGCTCTTTAAAAATTGATGCGAATGAAATTTTTTCACAAGGTTTTATGCCTAAGAGGACTCTTAGATTCACATTTGAAGTGTAATGGTTTAAAAACCACCGTTGATATTTTCTTTTCGAGGAAAGAATAGGAATCCAGTATTTATCCCTTAACTCCCTTCAGGTTATCCTGACTTACGTGATGTGCACTTCTCATTTAACTCTACTAATTCTTTTGTTCTTTTTCTTCTGTATCATTTGTCTGTGTCTGTTTCATCTTTCTTTCTAAATGAATCTTTACATAGCATGTTATGACCAGTTTTTGTTGTAATGGGAATGATCGTGTAATTTCTTTTTAAAATGATACTTAGAGCAGTTCTGAAATCTTCATTAAGTTCAAAATATTGCTGATGAAAAAAGCACTGATACTAACTATAAAAATGTATGTTTGTGTCGTGTTCCCATTACTTTTCTAAATATCAACTCAAGGACAAGATTTTTTTTTGGTAAGGAGAAAAGTAAAGCATAGACTTTTTTGTAGTGTTCGTATTCATTTATTCCATTTCATAGTGTTTGTATAGTTTGTTACTTGTATCCCTTGATAAAATAATTTGTTCCTGGCTCTGTCAACTATACCCTTGTCCTATTCTAGATTTTCAGGGAAATTGTGTTGAGTAAGTTAGTTTGAATTGAAGTCTGTATTTTTTTTTTGCGATACTAGGGATTAAAGGCCCAGTGTCTTTAAATCTAAGATTAATGAATGGCAAGTATATTTCTGTTAATTTCAAAATATAATTCTCCTGTTTAATTATACTTCTTTGGATCTTCCTGCCTTAGAGGTAAAAATATTTCTTCATTTGCATATGTTTCTAACACTACATATATAACATAACTTGTATATAAAAATAAGTCAGTAAGGCATGGTGATACATACTTGTAATCTTTTTTCCCCCACATTTTATTGATATATGTACATGCAAAATTCAAGGTTTACAGTGTAGTTGAGCATTTTGTGCACATACGTATCTTGTCAAGGTGACAAGGGCTTTCCCACTCTCCTTTTGTCCCTCCCCTTAACCCACCCCTTCCTCCCTCCTCCCCCTCCCTACTCCCCTCTTTCACTTTGTCTTTCATCTTCAGTTCCATAGGTGTTGTGATCTGGGTCTCTCATATCAGAGAGACCATTCAGTGTTTCACCTTCTGTTTCTGACTTACTTCACTAAGCATGATGTTCTCTAGTTTCTTCCATTTGCTTGCAAAAGCCTCCACGCTATTGGACTTTATTGGTGCATAGTATTCCATTGTGTATAAATGCCACATTTTGTGTATCCATTGGTCTGTTGATGGGTATTTTGGTGCCTTCCATATTTTTGCTATTGTTAGTTGTGCTGTAATGAACATGGGTGTACGTGTATCTCTGTTATATGTTGTTTTGGTCTCTTTTGGATATATTCCCAGGAGGGGTGTCGCTGGATCGAAGGGGATATTTATTTCTAGTCTTTTAAGAGATCTCCATACTGTTTTCCAAAGTGGTTGTGTGAATTTACATTCCCACCAGCAGTACAGGAGAGTTCTTTTCTCCCCACGGCCACGCCAGCACCGATTATTATTTGACTTATTGATGTAGACCATTCTCTCTGGGGTGAGATGGTATCTTAGCATTGTTTTGATTTGCATTTCTCTTATGGCTAGAGATGTTGAACATCTTTTCATGTATTTGTTGGCCTTTTGCATTTCTTCATGAGTAAACTGTCTCTTCATTTGTCTACTTTTCAACAGGATCCTTTATTTTGGTAATCTTAAGGGGGCTGAGGCAGGAGGATTGTTGTGATTTCAAGGCCAGTCTGGGCTACATACAAAATTCAGTACCAGCCTGGACTGCAGAGCAAGATCCTATCTCAAAAATCAGTAAATAAAAGAAAAATTAACAGCTGAATTCCTTTTTGAGCTGTTTGTTAGAACTGTTAATTATAAGAAGGGTTCTTGTTCTGGTCCTTTGGACAAAAATGAGGGTAAGATACCCAATTATTTTATTAAGATAGACTTAGTTTTTAAATTTTTTTTGCTAATTTGGGTATTTTGTACAGTAAAACAAATAAGTGTAGTGCAAAATGCAGTACAGCACATTGAGAATGCTGTTTACCTAAGTGATTTGATGCCTGAATAAAAAAATTTAGTTTTATTAATGTATAGTTTAGTAGTAAAATTCACTGTTCAAGTATTCAGCAAGATTAGTTTTGACAAATAACAACCTTGGAACTACTGGCACCCAAATGGAGTATTTCCATTATCCCAAAAAATTCCCGTTTCTCCCTTTGGAATCATTTTTGTGTGTCTACTCCAGCCCATAGCAACCTGATCTGATTTCTGTCCCGTAGTTTTGCTTATTCTAGAATGTCATGTATATGGAATCATATACAGCCTTCCATGCTTTCTTTCACTTAGCTGAAGACTTCGAGATTTGTTCTCCGTTCATGTTTCATGTATCTGTAGTTGTGTGGTGCCTGAATTTTGAAATTGTTTATAATGTATTCTTTATTTAATTTTGGTGTTATTAAGAGTATTATTAAAAGAAATCCCTTGAACAGCCTTAGCTATTCCTCTCAGAGCTTGGCAGCAGCCTTTTCAATGAGTGTTTTACTTGCCTGTTTTTGCCCCTTCCTTGAGTATAGTTTCATTGAGATCATTGCTAAGTGGCATTTATTTTCACTGGTAAATACAGTTAGGTTAAATACTCTACTAAACAGGTGAAATAGGTATTAATCTTATTCATTATAAATAAGTAGCATCGTGATTTTTCAATATTTAGAATGTAAAGACCAGAACAAGAAATGAAGGAATAGTGTAGTAGCTACTAAAAATTGAGCTTACATTTTGCTTTGATGCTTATAAATTTATGTTAACTATGGGGAAGAAGAATCAGCCTCTTGTAATGATTAAAGTGAGACAAGTATTGGTATGTACTAAGGGGGGGACAGATAATGGGAGCCAATTTCTGCAATTTTTTTTTTACTCTCTCTTCTTGCCAATTCTATTTTTATAATAACTGTCTCTTTTGGGTTTCAAGATATTTTCTTCTTGTTTTCTTGTTTTTGTCACAATCCCTATGTCTTTGACCTCTCATATGTATGTATGTATGTATGTATGTATGTGTGTGTATGCATGTATGTATATATATAGGTGTTTCTGAGGCAAAGTCTTGCTTTGCAGTCCACGCTGGTCCTGAACTTAAAATATGTAGCCCAGGCTGGACTCAAACTCCTGGCAATCCTCCTGCTTCAGCTTCTCTAGTTCTTGGATTACAGGTGTGTGCCACCACACCCAGTTTATGTGGTGCTGGGAAATCCAACTCAGGGTCTTCTGCTTACTAGGCAAAAGCTCTAACAGCTGTCCTATTCCTCCAGACGCTGATCTTTCATTTTAGACTCTTTTTGCTAAAATAGTTCTTCTCTGAGTGTCCCTTTAAGTATTCATATTCTAAAGATAATTCTACAATCTTTAGTTCTATTCACTTTTTGTGTTGATCACATTTATTTGTTGTTTTTGTTTTGCGGTACTGAAAATGGAGCCCAGGGCCTTCATGCTGAGCCACATCCCCAGTCTGTTTTTTTATTTTTTATTTTGTAACAGGGTCTCAATGAGTTAATTTAAGTTGCTCAGGCTAGGCTTGAACTTGTGATCCTCTTGGCTTATCGTCCTAGAGTGCTAGGAATAAAAGGCCTGCACACCAGGCCTGTCTATTGTTCATGTTTATTCACTTGACTTTCTGTGAACTACTTGTAAGTTGATGACTCACCAATTTTTCTTCTGAATGTATTTCTCTCTTGAGCCCCAGATCTAGCTGTCTTCCAAGAACATTACAAATACTAGAAATTCAAAAATACTAAGCCCTCAGTCTTCTTTTCTCAGCCATTCTAAAACAGAAAGAAAACTACTTTTACATAAAGTAAGTTAGCGTTTTTATCACCAACTCATTTGCCTAAACTTGGAACTTGGAATAAACCTTGACCCTTCTGGTTTACTCTGCCTCCATTCTTCTTGTTCATCCAGTTCCTACCTTTGTAATACTTAGTTAAATGTAACTTGAATTTTTCCCTCCTCCAGTGTTGTGATTCTGAGTGTGGGCCTAAACATAAAACTTGCTGGGTTGGTTAATTTAAAACATTTTTAAGAAAGATTTAGAGCTAATTGTAACATTAAGAGTGTATTTAGTGTTTCGATGCTTGTTTTTGTTGTTGGGCTTTGGATTTTAAAATTAAGATGTAACATAGTATACAGCCTGCATGCAACATCTTCTTTAAACATTTCCATTATATCTGAAGTCTAGGGCTTTTTGGAGTCTGTAATTACCAGTGGGAGCAAATTCAGCCTTACCTTTTCATACCTTGCTTTTAGAGTACCATATTTCCTGGAGGTGTTTGTTCATTCCTATACTCTGCATTTATGTATTCAGGAACAGGGTCAGAAGGTGGGTTTATGTGAAGAAAGGTAAGGAAGAGTTTTTTTAGTTGATTTTCCTACACTGTGGTAATGAGTTTACTGAAGTAACATTTTCACTTTTGTTGTAGATAGCAGAAAACTAAAGAAACAAATGCCATAGTATATGAAACCATTCATTTGCTAGGCATGAAAACATTTTCAATGGCAAGAGTTAGACTTAATGTTTTGACTGTGTTACTTGTTTGTGAGTGTGGAAATTGTTGTTCATCGTTTTAATGCAACCTTAGAGTGTTTCTTAGAATAAGGAATTTTCCCCTCCACATCCTAATTTCAACAGAAGAGTTTGATTAGACTTACTGGGTTATATAACATCTCATGTGTGAAGGGAATCATAAGATTTAATGTGATCTTGAAAATTAAACATTTTATTTTGAAGTAAAGACATAATATGTGCTATGTTACGCATTTTCTAGCTGGTGTATATTGGAATAAATGGGATCAACCCAAAGATAGTGTACAAAGGCTTGAGGGAGATATAGTCTAGTGTCAGTGGGTTGTCTTTGGGTCATAGTAAGCACTCAAGAAACATTTTTGTTGTTGCTTCAATTTTTTTATTTTTTATTTTTTTATTTATTTATTGGTAATGGGAACAGAACCCAAGGCCTTCACACTGTGGTACATCCATAGTGTTTTGTTTTGTTTTGCCCAGGCTGAACTCACTGAAAGTTCTCCCTTCTTAGCATCCTGGAATGCTGGGATTCGTGTGATGACTTCATACCTGGCTAAGAAACAAACGTTGAGTAAATAAATTTGAATGTAGTTTAATTTCAGGATATAAATTGAAGATGAGTGGGGCTTGCTAAATAATGAGCAGATTTTATGGAAGAAAGAAAACATGCAAGAAAAGTTTTTAGTCCTTTCTAATCACTCATGGTTCCTGTTGTCTTTCAGGAAACCTTTTCACTAATCTTAGTCCTCAGATGAGGGAGTCTAAAAAGAATTTAAATGGTTTTTGTCCAGCGAATGTGTCACTATCCTATGTCAAAGTTCAGTGTGTGACTGATGTGCAGTAGCTGTTGAGCTATGCTTGCCAGCTATACTAATTATTATGTGGTGTGATGATTCTGTTGTAAATCAGAAGGTAGCCACCCAAATTGTAGTGTTGTTTATGAAAAATATCATAGTTCAGTAGTTCTCTTAGGGTTTTGGAAGCCAAAACTATATGTAATATTAAGGTTAAATTGTAGAATTTATAATACAATTTAAAATTTTAAGGTTGAAGATTTCTCTTAATTTTTTCATTGGAGAAGTGATGTGAAGAAAAACCATGCTGCTTGGAAAATGTTTTTTCTACTAGATTTTTAAATAAAAATAGGTGAATATAGTCATAGCTAAATGTATGTATTTACATATAAATGTAAACATGTATTTACGTATACATTGTATAAAATATAGATATTTTTCTTTAAGATTCTATCAAAGATTTTCCTAGTCTTCTATATATAATACAGTTAATGTCTTGTTAGTGGATGGACCATAACTTACTCATTGTACTATTGGATAGTTTATTTGCTGTCATCCCTTTTTTTTTTCTTTTGGTAAAAAAAAATTCACATGACACAAAATTTCACTTTTTTAGTAAATACATGAATTCCAAAATCTGTAACACATTAGGACCATGGGGTTTGGGGAATTAGTGAGCATCAGTGTCCACCCCTTTTTCAGAGGTTCACTCCGTTCCTGTCTGACCTTTGCCTCTCTTTGTACCCTTCCATTCATGTTTGGGCCTTTTTATATTATTTTTTGTGCATTTCATAAGAGGGACACCATCTATAGTTAGTCTTTTGTGCTTGGTCCATTTCACTGATCATTAATGACTCTAGGTGGCCACAGTTTTGTTCAAGTACTTCATGCCTGTCCCTGTCTGTCTTTATGACTGCATAGCATTCCATTGTGTATCGGTATCACATCTTCTTTAACTGTTCCTGTATGGATCTTTCATCCTTTTTCTGTATAAATAATGAGACAGAGAGGATCTTGATATACACAGTATTTTTTTAAAAAGATCTGTTTTTTTTTTCCCTTTTGGGACTTTATTAGAGTAAAATTCTATAAGTAGAATTTGATTTTAGTTTGAAGTACTTGAATTTTTTTTTTTTTTTTTTTTTTGTGGAACTGGGTGTCAAACCCAGTCCTTACACACGCCACACAAGCACTCTGCTGCTGACTTATATCTCTAGCCTCTCATTTAAATTTTTAAATTTTGAAACAGTCTTTCTAAATTACCCATACTGACTACAAACTTGCTGTTCTCTTGCCTTAATTTCCTAAGTAGCTTCCTTTATAGGCTTGTGCCAGCATACCAGACTTAAACATTTTAAACATTTTTATGACTCTTAATATGTATTTCCAGAATAAATTTTACCCTGTCTTAATCTGTATTTTCATTCATTTTTTAATTTATGCAGTAAGTTCATTATATTGTTAATATAGAATACAGTAGTCCTATTAAAGTTATTGCTGGGTCATTTAAGTGCTCTTCTTCCTAATGTTGTTGACTGTGATCTTTTTCACCCTTACGATGATAACATGACAAGTACGGGTTTTCAAACTGAGTATTTAATTTAGAGGTATTATATATGAAATCAGTGTGGGAACTCATCTAAATGAGTTACTTGCCAAGTGACAGTTATTAACCCAAGTTCATTTCTTCAGGTAATTCTTGGGTTTTACAATTTTATGTATTAGTCAAAATAAAACTAAAAAAAAGAAATTTTAAAATTCTGAAAGAAAATAGTAATTCTAAGAGCAAATAGTTACGGGATCATGAGTTGTAGGTTGTTGTTTTCTCTCCTGAGAATTGAACCCAGAGCCTTCTCATGAGCCATATCATACTCAGCAGTTTTTATCTGCAGAAAGTAGTGTAGAGATTCTGAGTTGGGACATACCAAAAAGAAAAGTTGGGGTTGGGGCACGTAGCTCAGTAATTAGAGTGCTTGCCAAGTGTGTTCAAGACCTTGGGTTCCACCTTCCAGCACCACATAAAAATTACCAGGCAGGATGGCATACACCGTAATCCCAGCTCTTAGGAGCCTGAAGCTGGAGGATTCATTGAGTTTGAGGTCAGGCTGGGGACACGTAGGGAGTTTAGAACCACTAGCTTGGACTAGTACAGAGTGATTGAGACCTTGTCTCAAGAAAAAGAAAATTGAAACATTTGGTAGTGTTACATAGACATGGCATTGATCTGGTATTTATTCTGCACATCATACATTGGGTGTATTTTGTGTCTCTACTCAGGAGCTATTGGGCATTGAAAATGATGAAAAAAAAAAACCTCACCCTACTCATCAAAGATCCAATGTGTAGTGAAGCTCATAGGCATACAGGTAAACAAAAATCATCTTCAGTATTTAAGTTTCGTGATCTAGATGAAAGTAAGGATGCAATAGGAATACTGAGGAAGTCACCTGATTCAAGACCACTGTGGGGAAGAGGTAAACCAGGAAGGCTTTCCAGCTCGAGGTGGTGTGTCAACTAGATTTTTAAGACTTTTCTTAAGACTGGAGAGCCTAGGACAACAGTTTGATTCTGGAAACTGCAAATAGTTTAGATTTTTATTACATTATAAGCTGGAAAAAGGCATGCCAAAGAGATTTGGCGCTACAGAAAATGACAGGGTATAGATTATGATGGAATGTACATGTTTTACTAATGATTCTTCTGTATCTTAAAAATCAGAGAACCATGAATTTTTAAATAGTAAGCTATTATTGAAGTATAGTCAGAAAAAAAAGATGCTGAGTGGGCCAATTGCTTAACTAAGTAGAATGTAGAGAAGAAAATCTATTAATAAATACTAAGAGTAGCTTGGTTACAGTTTAGAGGTTACGTTATATATAGGTAAATGGGGTATGGGGGAAGGACAGTAGTCAGAAATAACTTATTGAGTCCTAGGTTTCATAATTGTATATGGAGGATGGAATATAATTTAGCTCTGTTTTGGGTACCTAAGAATACAAATACATCCTACCAAAGCTCATGTTATTTTGTACATTCTTGCAAATGGGAATAGATGTTGAACATTATTCAGTGGCTTGGCCAAATTGTGGGTATTAGTGCTTACTTGGAAACTACTTTCCAGGCTAACCTAGATTTTTTTCAGTCTTAAATTAGGGTTAAAAGTAGTATGGTAGGTTCATTGTTTTTTTTATCTATTTATAAATGTACATGTCTTAAATTACTAAAAGATGGTTATATTTCTTTAGTGCTTCATTTTTTCATATTTTCACTATATTATGAACTTACAATACCAAAATGAATGTTTTTTATTACTGTTTTCTGTTGTGCATGCCTGTATCAGGCATTCCAGATATATTTGTTTATCCAGCTTAATTGCAAGATTATCTTTTGAGTTGTATGCAAAGTCCTACATATAATGAAATCTGGTAGTGAGAATTATGTTACTTTGATCATAAGTGGATTCTCCTTATAGTTACTATTAGAGGTCTAGTGTTTAAAATCATGTGAGCAGTTATTGATTGAATTAGAATTAACATTAGAGATAGAATTGAGAGATGTGGTTAATTTTGAAGGAATAAGGAAATT
This sequence comes from Ctenodactylus gundi, assembly GCA_004027205.1. NCBI lineage: Eukaryota > Metazoa > Chordata > Mammalia > Rodentia > Ctenodactylidae > Ctenodactylus > Ctenodactylus gundi. Next base: position 1,016,199 of record PVKB01000001.1, on the reverse strand, counting down.
TGCCAAATGCTAGGTAGGACATAGAATTCAGGAAAGAAGTTAAAGTGGGAGATCTGTAAGTGATATTTAGGAGGAAAATGGGTAAAAATTACTGTAAAAGGAAAAACTCCCCACTTCCCCTCCTTGCACACAATTTTGCCACAGTTCATAGAATAAAATCAGAAGTTATGAGCTAACAGATCTGGTCCAAAAGCAGTCTTTCATTTGTAAGTATACTTTAAAGTCATGTGACATCTGGGACATTAGATAGATACTACCTATAAGTAATATGAATGTTTAGAACTGTGCTGTACACTTAAAAGTCCTCAGCAAATATTTGTAATTTCTGTTAACATCTAATGTCTAAGCTTCTAAATGGATGTGAGAAAAAAATATACTGTTGAATATATTTCCAAATAGAAATCTGCTAATTTGTGATATCTGTAATAAAATTAGAGGGTATTTGATAAACTTAAGTTTTTTTCTGGTATAAAAAGTATTTTAAGTATGCCTTCATAACAAATTTAGCCATATACTTAAAATCCAAGTATCTGAATTATAACTTGATTTAAACTTGATTGAACTCATTTCTAGTATCTAAAAATGATCATGCCACCAAAAGTCTTTTCCTACACTGTACTATCATGTCTGTCTATAAACACTATATACCCAAAAATATAATATTGTGTTCCCTGTATTTGACAGCTAATTTTGTATTTTCCTGACTCACATTTTAAAATCAAAACATTTACCTCATTTGCTCTTAAGAACTGTCCTAGCCTTAGCCTTCTTTCTTCCTGTCATGATCTTCAGTTTTTTTTAACTAGTGGATGTGGCAGGTCAGAATCACCTAAAAATTTTTCCCTAGACTAAAATTCTTTTCCTCTTCTTCCAGCTTCAATTCATATGATCTCTTTTACTTCTTGGTGTGTGTGTGTGTGTGTGTGTGTCTGTGTGTCTGTTTGTCTGTCTGTCTGTCTGTCTGTGTCTGTGTCTGTGAATAAATTAAGAGTATGGATGTAGTTGTGTGTTTATGGAATACTATATAAATGTACAGTTCAGTATTTTTCTAATGTATTGCTCCTTGTCTTTGGGAAATATGTTCTATGTTCCTCAGTGAATGCCTGAAACCGAAGATAATACTGAGCTCTGTATGTACTATTTTCCTCTGACATTTACATGTCTGTGATAAATTGTTTATTATAAATTAGTCACAGTGAGAAGTTAATTATAACTCTAATAAAGCAAAAATAATTATAACAAGTTATATGACTGGCCTCCTAGAAAATATCTTGTACTGTGCTTTAAATGTCATCACATTGCCCTCTGATGGTATTTAAAGGAAGCCCTTGATGGTGTGCCTTTGATGCATCAGAATGGCCAACAGCATCACTGTTTTGCTTTGGCACCGTTATTAAGTAAAATAAGCTTTATTTGTACACAAATTTTGCAGTACACAGGTGATCTGATAATCTGGGCAGCACCTAGTTGACTAGTAGACAGGTAACACAGGAGGCATGGATGTGCAGGATAAAAGGATCATGGGATAGGACAGTGTGAAAAAACAAGGGTACAGGATATAGAAGAGGAAGGATAGTGCATGCTCTTCATAATGCCACATAATTTAAGGTTTATAAATTGGTTATATCTGGAACTTTTCATTTGGTGTTTTTAGACTGTGGTTGACCTCAGGTAACTGAGTAAGGAAAGCAAATCCACACATAAGGAGGAACTACTATGTTCCAAATTTTGCATCTGCAATTGTCATTATTTAGTTCTAGAACATTTTCATCACTCAGAAACCTCATGCCCTTTAGCAGTCACTCTATGTTTTCTTGCCTGTGCTGCCACCCATTGTTATGGATTCCTTATTCATATGAGTGGAACCATATATTGTGGCCTTTTGACTGTGGCTTCTTGTACATGGTACTAGTTTTTAGATCTGGAATTCCTCCTGAAACTGTGTGTTTGGAAGTCAGTTCAGTCACAAGGGTTAATCTGTTGATTTCTTAAACTCTTAAGAGGTGGGGCCTAGTTAGAAGGGATAGTTGATTAGTGCTTGACCCAAAAGGCATGGGTCACTGGGACATTACCTGGAAGGATATAAGCCAGCTCTGTCCTTTCTTGCGCTTTTGGTTTTCTGTGTCTTACTTTTTTGTTGCTGTGACTCAGTAACCCACATGTGTAATTCAGGGAGGAAAAGTTTCTTTTATCTCACAGTTTCAGAAGTTCACAATTAGTTCATGAGCAGCTAGAAACAGTGGAAGGACGTGGCAGAGGCAGAGGAGGAGGCAGCTCCTCACAACATTGCAAATACGAAGCCATGTCAAGTTCCAAAAGGAAAGAAGTAGCATTAATTCTTCCAGGTACGTCCCAGTGATCTGCCCCTTCTTCGTCTAGCCTCAGTGTTCTGTCCCTTCTGGGTTTGAACCTATATCACACACCTGGAATCCATCCCTCTAAATGAGGCTCAGACTCCTCACAGTGCATGGTTCCATAGATAATCCATAACATCCAAATATATGAGACTTTTGGAGGATATTCCAGATCCAAACCACAATAATCAATACAGTATTTCACTTTATGGCTGAACAGTAGTTCGTTTTTTGAATATGCCACTTGTTATATTTTGTTAATGGTTATTTGGGTTGTTGATTATTATGACTAATGTTGCAGTGAAGATTGATACGCAAGCTTCTCTATGCATATCTTTTGGGTACATACATAAGGGCAGAATTTCTAAGTCATATAGTAACTGAATCACTCTGAGGAACTACCAGATTGATTTATACAGTGGTGTACTGTTTTGACTTTCCTGTCAGCAATGTGTGAAGGTTCCATTTTCTCCATATCTTTGGTAGTACTCATTATCTGACTACCCACTTTTTTAAAAAATGGTTCTTTTTTATGTATTCTCGATGAAAGCCACGTATCAGGTATGGGATTTGTATGTGATTTGTAAATATTTTCTTCCTTTTTATGGGTTGTCTTTTTTTGTTTTTTAAACTTGCCTTTTGCTGTTTGTGCTCTGGATGTTATATCTGAAAAATTACTCCCTGATTTAAGGCCATGAAAGTTACTTTTCCCCCCTAAAATTCATACTTCAGTTTTCCTCATTTTATTAGTATATAATGTGATACATAATGGTTATAATGCACCCAAGTATTTTGTGCACATATATATTGCATCAACATTACAACCACTACCGCTTCCCATTTTTGTCGCTCCCATATTCTTCTCTTTCCAACTCACTGTTGCCCCCATTTGGTTCTATAAAATTTCTGTCTTCTGTTTTCTTGTATTAGAGAAACCATGTGCTATTAACCTTAGTTCCAGCTTTTATATTTGTCTCTGATTGTGTTAATTTTTGGTTGTAGTATGCAGTGTAGGGATCCAGTTTCGTTCTTCTGTATGCTCTGTATTCTATTTGTCTGTTATCATTTGGCATAAAGATTATTTTTACCCACTGAATAGTCTTATGCCCTTGCCAAAAATCAGGTGAGTCCTGGAGAAATAGCTCAGCAGTTAAAATCCCTAGCACCACATAACTGAACATGGTTTTGCACTCCTGAAATCCCCACACTGTAGAGGCTGTGGCAGGGAGATTGCCATGAGTTCAAGGCCAGCCTAGAATATCTACTGAGTTCAGGGTCAGGCTGGACTGTGGACTACAGAGCAAGACTCTGTCAATCAAATCAGATGAATATATGTGTTAGAGTTTATTTGTAGACTCTCAGTTTCTTTTTTGTAGTTTGGGTACAGAGAACTGAGCCTAGGACCTTTCAGTTTAGCCACATCCTCAGCCCTTATTCATTTTGAAACAGAATCTCAGTAAGTTCCCCAGGCTGGGCTCAAACTTAATTCTTCTGCCTCAGCCTCCTAAAGTGCTGGGTTTGTAGGCCTGCAAAGTCAGGCCCAACTTGGACTTAGTTTTATTTCACACCATTGGTTCATCTGTCCTTATGCCAGTGCTAAACTGTCTCTAATACTGTAACTTTGTATAGCAAGGTTTGTAAATGGGAAGTGTGACTCCTCCAACCTTGTTCTTTTTCAAGATTGTCTTGGTTATTCTGGATGTCTTTCATTTCCATATGAGTTTTGGGATTAGTTGGTCAGTTTTTATAAAATAACTGATCTTGATAGGGATAGTGTTGAATCTGTAGATGTTTTGGGGACTATTGCTATTATAACAATATTAAGTCCTCCAAACTATGAGCATAGGGTTACTTTTTAGTTTTTAAATCTTAATTTCTTTTAACACTCTTTTGTTTTCATTGTACAAGTATTGCAATTTTTGTTAGACTTGTTCTAAGCAATTTTTATATTGTAAATAGATTTTTAAGAATTTAATTTCTGTATTATTAATTGCTAGTGTTTGAAAATATGATTGACTTATGTATTGATTTTGTGTCCTATAACTTTGCTGGATCCAACTATTCTAATTCATACTCTTTTTCTATGGAAATTTATGTTTATTTTTCAGTTTGATTCATTCCTTCCATGATCTGCTTTCCAAATACATGCCAGCAGTAGTTAACAAGACAGAATTTTTGTGTTTGCATAATCCTGTTCCTTTGTGACCTAAACTTTTGCACATATGAAAAGTAAGATTAGCAGCTCAGGAAAAAAAAATTGTAACTAAGTTATCCGAACATCTTCAGTTAGTACTATATGGCTGTAGCATAAGATTAAAATTTGAAGACAGTTATGGTACTTAAAAGCAGTTGTAGTTTACCTGGTTTACCTGTAATAAGGTAACTCAGATATTGTTGAGGGAATAAATGCTTAAAATGGCAAATGCATACAAAAAGATGCCCATCCTCACTAGCAGTTAGGGAAATAAATAAAACTATAATGAGCCTATAGTGTGTTCTGTTGATCAGTAAATAGGACAAAATTTGTGATGTATGCCAAAAAGTGCTTGGTTAGTTTTTGTTGCCCGTTCTCAATAGTGTTATCATTGACCTATAGTTATAATATATACAAAGATTGGTAAGGTACTTCCTGCCTTTTTTTCTTAAACATCAGGTGCTTTTTGTATATTATTATTATTGTACTTAATGCTCTTAAAGAAAAGCTCATGAAATAATACTTTATTTCACTGATGAAGAAATTAATGGTTATTATTCTACTATGAAGAAATTAATGGTTACAAGGGTAAGTAATTTGCTCATGATTACGAAGTTTGAAACAGGAGAAAGAATTTGAACTTAAATTTTTCTGGTTCTAAAACCTAGTCTTGCAGTACTATATACTGCTTCTCTGCTACCTTTTAGGAACTTAAATGCAAGTTGATTATGTTAAACCTAATACTCCTTGGATCCTTAACCATTTAAGAAAGATTTAAAGCAGAGTTTTTAAATAGGATTTTGATTTTACTTCAGAAAAGTTTTTAAAAATGAAGTCACCTATTAATTTTTATGTGTATATATTACCAAGTTCACTTTGATTTCAAACATTTCTTTGGTCTTCATATTAGGAAATGGACTCTGGAAATTCTAGGAGTCAAGCTTTGTATCTAGAAGTGAATAAACAGACTCAGTAAAAGAATCCTGGTAGACTTCCTTTTAGAGTTTTAGGCCTGATGATACAGCTTAATTAAAGAGGGGGTAGATAAAAGGTGAAGTGCAAAATACCTGAAGTTGTTTTCGTCATGTTAAAGACTCTTCTGTTAATTTTTTCCTGCTTAAAAGAGTAACATGATTTCCTGAAACAGACTTAAAACTTAATATCTATTGTGTATTTTTTAACTGAGTCTCAGGAAGTTTTACAGTTTCTTACTGTTGTATCTTTCTTTGAGAATCTCATATTTAGTGCACACAATTGTGTTGAATTAGATTTGCTGAGTTTTTTTGAACAGTAGAATTTCATGAAGGTCATTTATTAGTTCAAATCTAAAACTTTGGGTGTTGTGTACTGTAATAAAGGTAAATTTTTAAACAGGTTTAAACTGATAATGAACTACCAACAAAAATATTTTTTTCTAAATCTTTTGTTAGAGACATACTTGGCTCTTAATTTTTAAAACTTTTTAAAAAAATTTAAGCCTTAGTCTCTATTTCTGTTACAGTTTATTTTTTAATTTCAGGAAACTTTTTTCCCCATTTCCTCTTCTTTTATCAATAAAAGCCTCATTTGCCATGTTCTTTGTAAACGCATTTCTTATTTTTATTAATTTTTATCTTTTAGCCCAAAATGAATTAATTAAACTTTTTGCCCAAGTTATTGAATGTTACTTTTTTTTTCTGTGTAGGACCTAAGGATTGAATTCACCTGCTAGGTAGGCACTACCACTGAAGTACATCCTATCTCTCTTTATTTTTGTACTTGAACATAGTCATCTTATGTTGAGCAAAACTGACCTGAAATTTGCTTTCCTCCTATGTTACTCTTCAAATAGCTGGGATTTATTTACAGTCGTGTCCACCCTCCCACCCCCCTGTCCATGCCTGGCTGTTACTTTTCATGTACATGTATGCATACAGAGTTGAAAACCTGCTCCTATTCAAAGTCAGTCCTAGATTTTGTCATCAGCAACAATGCTTGCAGATGAATCAGGTGTTGTTTTCTGTGTCCTTTGTTTAGATTGTATTGCAGAGTAGGGATAATGAATGTCTTATTTGAAAATTACATTTCCACTACTTATACATTGTTTACAGAATCCAGAAGGAGCTAAACAAATGAGTCATTTCTGTTCCTGTATATTTTCATTAAAGCCTTTAAATTCATTGTTACCAATAATGGTGATAATACCTATCAGGAGCTTATTTTGAATAACCTACCTGCATTATGTAGTATTTATGATGATCTTTGAAACATAATAATATCCCACTTTACAAATTAGAGAGTAAAGCTAACAATATGTTTCACCCAAGAAATGAGAGAGGAAAGTCTCACAGGGAATTCAAAGTCAGTGTAATTAACAATGAATATATGTTCCTTCTGAATTCTTAAGACTCTTAAGTGCCTTAAGGTCAGGAACTTAATGTCGTGCTTACTTTACTTTGAGTGTATAGCCAAGTGCCAGACATACGGTATATGCTTTTTTTTTGAAACTGAATGAATGAGATTGTGAGAGTCTAATTTATTAGCTTTAGCTGTAAGTCTTCTAGAAGGAAGACTCACTTCCTTTGCATTGTGTCATGTTTTGTTTTGCCTTCGAGTATCTTTTTTTTCTGTCTTTGGAATCAAATCTAGCAAGTTCCTGTTTGTGAAGTTCTAACATAATTCCATCTTTCTGTATTGCCTTTCTTGACTCCTTTAAGTAGGACATGTCATTTTCCTTTCTATCCTTACCACACCTTTGTTAATGAATTATCTATTGTAGTCACCTTCTGCTCCCTAACTTGGGAGTCTTTTATATGTCAGGAAATGGGAATGTATTCTTTTGAGTTAATCAGCATTAAGTACAATTTCTGGCATACAGTAGGTACTCAATAAATATTTGGGGTGAATTCATATAAACATGCTGAAGTAGACTTGCATATAAATACTGAGATGTTTATGTAAATGTCTTCTTCAATTACTGCCATTTGTGTTTTGATTTTTTGGCTGCTCATTAGTTTGTGAAAAAAAATCATTGCCCTAGACTGCTTCCTTGTAGAAATACATGTATTCAAAGAGGTATTACAGCATCCCAAGATGGCTACTGGCATTTTCTACAAAATTTTCTGATATCCTTACCTGAACTCACTGTGTAGCCCAGCTGACCTCAAACTCATGGCATTCCTGAGTGCTGAGATTATAGGCTTGCACCACCATGCTCATCTGTTGTGTGCAACTGGGAGATCGAACCTTGGTTTTTGGGCTTCCTAGCAAGTTCTCTAATCACTGAGTTGTGCCCTCTACCCCCTTAGAGGAAAAATTCAAGAAAGGAAGTAAAACATAAATCATCGAAAGATGTAATCATGAATCATTAGCCAGATGCCTATTAATGGAGAAGTTTTTAAGAATGTAGAATCCTTAAATACAAGATGTAAGTCATAATTATAGATTCTTACATAATGCCATCTACTGCATAGGTTGATAGTAAGGTTCATTGGAGATGATATGGATAGACATATTTATAAATAGGATAAGTCTATATATTAGTGGCTGCAAAGGGAATTTTATTAATGAAGCGTACTATAGATTACACGATTTAAAAATTTAAAAATGTGTTCAATGCTCGTTGCATCAGCTAATAAAAACTAATATTTTTATTATCTTGGTTTCTGTGAGTAAAGAATCTGATTGCTGCTTCACTAGTTGCCCTCATAATCAGGATGTCTTAACACGGCTATGGTCTTCCTGCAGTCAGGGTGTCAGTGGGTGCTGTAGTCATAGGACTTCACTGGTAGAAAATTCGCGTGTAAGCTTGCTTACTTGGTGGACCACAGATTGCCTCTGGATAGTAGCCAGATGTCTGAACTCTTTGCTACTTGGCCTTTACCGGGATTAAAGGCATGCACCAAGATTTTTTGCATAATTTTAATGCATAGAGAATAAGTTGTCCAAAAATGTTTAGTCAGGAACAGAAATGTATAGTTTATCAAGGGTAAGTTAGAAAAGTAATAGGAATATGTTTGAATAATATAACTTTTAAGAGACACTGTAACTGCAGTGTGTAGATCTATGGCATCATTTACCTCTTGCAATGTATTTTTTTGTATATTACTTCTAAGGTATAAATCTTTTCCTGTTGAAGATCCACTAGTAGAGATTTTTACTTAAAAGGATAGAATTGGACTTAGATAAAGAGTATGTTCTTACAGTTTTTCATGTATGAATGGGTCAGATTCCCCTGTACTTTTTCTGTCCTGAATTTTATTGAGAAACGTGTGTGAGATACAGACTTTCACAAATTTGAGAGAGACAAACAAAAAATACTTTAAAGATACCTGTTTCTAATTTACTTTTCATCTTAGTATATTTTCTATAAAAATTTCCATTACGTGTCAGGGAAACATACTTCTAAAATTTATCTCCAAAATTAAGAGTTAATGGAGAAGACAGAAAACAGACATGCCTTACCACATGATGTATGATCATACAGTGAATGTTGAAATTTTTAAAAAATTGTTATAGTAAATGACATATTGCTGTGAATTCTCCCTCAGAATACTCCCCCTTTTGCTTCGAATACAGTTTTCCCATTGCTCTTGCCATACTTGGAAGCATTTCTGGAAGTTTTATTTGCTGTGGCTACCTCAAACTTTTGAATTGATTCAAAACTTTATCTTTCATTGCCATTTTGACTTAGGTAGAGCTAGAAATTTCATAATGCCAGATCCAGTGAATGAGGTGGACAAGGACACACGGAAATTTTTTGTTTGTTTGTTTTGTTTTACAATCCTTTTCATGCATTGAATGGCACTGGCTTCTGCATTCCCCACATTTTGGTCATACCTAGAAAAGACTGACAAAAGAGGGCTTCCACCACTGCATTAGAAAGTGAAGGGAATGCTGTGTTACTTGTGTTCAAAGCAACAGGGAGTAATTGGTGGATGATTATTGGCAACTTGACTTTGTTACAGTAAATTAAAAAAAAAAAAACTTAAAACACATTGTAGTTGTAGTTTTTGATCAGCATTTTATATTAACACATTTTCAGGCTGTAGTAACTAAAACATCTATATACCATCACTGGTAAACCACTGGAAGAAAACATTCTAAAGTAAACCCTTTTGGGCTGGTGGTATACTCAGCTGTTAGCATGCTTGCCTAGCATGCACAAGGCCCTGGGTTTGACTTCCCAGTCCCATGTAAAAGTCAGCTGGGTGTTGTGGCACATACCTGTAATTCCATCACAGAAAGATTGAGGCAAGAAGATTGGTGTGACTTTAAGAGCAGCATTTACTGTATAGTGAATTCAGGACCAACCTGCATTGTACAGTGTGTAGAGTGAGATGCTCTCAAAAAAGAAAACGGAAGTAAAATAAACCCTGCTATCAGATCTGTCTCTGCATGTTAAATATTATACTCAAATATATAAAATATAACAAGTAATATATGCAACGTGTATATGAATTGTGGATTATGATCACTCCAGAAACGAAAGTGACAATAATGTATAATAATCATGGTAATATTTATAATTATAGTCAATACTATCATAGTTGGGGTTTTTTAAAGACAAGTTTTAACAAGAATGTATTTTTGTTAGGTATAATATTTTCTACTGGTTATATATGACCTCATTGGTTACTTTTGTTACTAGATTTCTACTGAGAATGATACTTTCCTATTAAAGTAGCATTGCAGTGGCATTTTATTATGATATTTGGGGTTTGGATATAGTTCAGCAGTGGAGCACTTGTCTAGTATATATTATGGAGCTCTGGGTTAATAACACTAAAAATATGAAAAAAGTTGTTGCCAAATTATTTTGTTTTATTGTATGTTAGTAGTTTATGATTATTGATGTACAGAAAGAAGTACAGTAAAACTTTGATCAAATGTGTTTGTCTCTCCCTGCAGTTAATTTTACTTTAACCACCAACCTTGATCAAATGAAACAATTTACTTGACTTCATTGCAGTCTGGTATTAGAAAATTTTGTTACTCTTCGTATTACCTTAAACAGAAGATGTCAATACTTAGCGATTTCTAAATCTGAATATTTGAAAAGGGGCATCAAATTGAAGAGTGCTAGATTGTAAGTAATTTTTAGAACTTTAGACTTTGCACTCCTGAGGGAATTGTTTTGGGGCAGTGTCATGTAGAGGGTAGGTCCATGAGAAATCTGGGTAGCTGTCTTCTTTCCACCAGCTCCCAAGATAGACTTTACTGCACTGTTAGGTTTCAGTGTAATACTGAAAATGCTGTGATGTATTTTTTTGTGCAAGTAGTGACTGGTAGATGTGGCTTCCACTTGTGATTTCATCATACTTGTTCAGTTTTATCAGATGACTCTAGTTTAAAAAGCACTGCTCTGAGATACTCCCTCAACATCTTGTTAAATGCAGATTGTGAATCAGTAGACCTGGAGTAGGGTTTGACAGTCTGCATGTCTAATTTGAAGGTCATACAATACTCCAGGAGAGGTTCTAAACTGCCAAATTGTTGTGTAGTTTTTATTCCAAAAGAAGGACTCTATCAGTTGTATAAGATATTTTGTTAGTAGTGTCTCATACACTTTTTTTCTTCACATAATCCTCAGAATACATGTTTATTTTGGAAAATTCAGATAACCAAAAAGGACGAAATACTAGCTGACAACAAATGAAAGTTAAAGCTTTAAAAAAAAAAATGGAAGTTAACGCTTTAAACATTATCATGTACGTTCTCCTACCTTAAGGGGAAAAATGCTGGGTGAATGATAAGATTAAAACTCAAATGAAGTTGCCCAGAAAAGCCCAGAAAAAAGTATCAGAAAATGTACCAGTTAAGATTAGAATAACAGAATTACAAGGACTTTCTCCATTTACCTGCAACTTAAAAGTATTTAACTGCGTTTCCTATCTTTACAGTAAGTAAAAAACTCTTCTCCAAAAATACCTCTGAAGATAGATCAGGAAGGCAACTAGATTAAATAAATACTTGACAGTTCATCTGAAAATCATCAAAATTTTGATATAAAGATAGTTCACACAGCTGAAACTACAAATGCTAAATGAACAATTTAAAAAATTTAATTTCTGTAAACATTTTACAGTTTGCCAAATTAGGGACCTGCCTCTCCTGAAGTGGTTTAGTTAACTGCCAGTGCTGATGAAGCACAGAAAATCAGTGTATTCTTTTATTTCTGGTCCTAGTGTGTATAACTGTCTGAAAGGCAATATGAGTAGCACAAACATTCATGAATATTTAATGTAATGACAATAGAATAGAAATACTATATAAACTCTAGCTGTCACTATGTAAAATTTTTGCGCACTAAACCACAATCTTGAAATTGTTTTGATCTGGTGAATTGAGATGAGATTAGAGTGTGCTTTAGTATTTGTCCTGCAATTTTTTAATCTTACAAATGGCTTTTTCAAATCAAACTATATCTAAGTTATTTTACATGTAGTAACTGCATTGTATTAGGTCCTTGTTTTTATGTTTTTAGCCCTTTTTGGGTTATTTCCCGTTAAATTCTTCTTAATCAGAAACCAGTCTTTATTGAGAATTAGCTCTCCTAGAACTTAAGCCTAGTATCTATTACAGATTTTTTGAGATAACCTTGTGAGTGGAACATTTCATATCCAAGACTTTCACAAAGAACCTAAAACTGGGACTACAAGGAAATTATAGTTTTAAGAAATAGACATTCAAGATATTTGACAGATGACCCAAGGACTTTAGGTAATTAAAAATGGTTTGCAAGTACTGGTTTTGCTTTTTCTCTTTCATGTCGAAAGTTGCATCCAAAATAGTACATCTGAACTGCTGTCTGGTTTAGTGTCACACTGCAGCTACTTGAAGTTGTCTAATGCTTGATTACCCGAAATGCCCTCAGAGTTTACCCGGGTTTGGTGAACAAATACGTTCTATTGAGAATTGATCTAGTGTTTTTTTTTTTTTTTTTTAAATGATACTAGGGGTTGAACCCAGGGCCTTGACACTGAGCTGTTTCCAGCCCATTTTTATTTTTATTTTGAGATAAGGACTCAGTAAGGTGCTACATTGCCCACATATGGTTTGAACTTGGGATCCTCCTGTCTCAACATCCCACAGTGCTTGGATTATAGGCCTGCATCACCAGGCCTAGATGATCTTTTATTTTTTATTCTTTTGAAAAATGCTAGTTAGCTCTTTTTTAGAATAAGTTAATACCATGTCATAGCATTGAAGTTGAAGATTTGCATTAGACATGAATTTAAAGGATTGGGTTTAAGTGAATTAGAGAAACAAATATAAAGACTTTTTTGTTTCAAAATGGTAACTTAAAAATTCGAGAGGACCTACTACAACATTTTTGTGGGATAATTTTGTGCTATTTTACTAATCAAAATGTGAAATATATATTTCATATTAATCTGACTTTTAGGAATCTAGCCTGTAGAAATCTTGTATAAAAAAATTCAAGTGTATAGGCGTGTAATCCCAGCACTCTGGAAAGCAGAGGCAGCAGGATCTCATATTCAAACCTAGCCTGGGCAATTTAATGAGACTCTGTCTCAAAATGTAACTTAAAAATTTTTGCTCAGCACAAGGGATCTGGATTCAATCTTCAGTACAAAAAAAAAAATCATGTGCAGTGATATTCATTTGCAATATTATTACTGCTAACAGAAAAAGTAAATGTTAAAAAGAAAACTAATGAGGAGCAAAGAAACTTCTACTTATGCAGGTATCAGTAGGGAAATGGTTACATAGCATATGGTATATACCAACCATATTTTATTTTTTTTGTGATAGGGGTCACCTGTGATTCCCAAGCTGACTTCAAACTCCTCTGTTCTGTCCTTCTGCCCTGTCCTTCCAGATAGCCAAGATTTCAGTGAGATTTCAGGAGTGTGCCATTTTACCTGAAATATATTATGTATAATATATATATATATATATATATTAAATATGTATATTCCTGTCTTTAAAAAGGAAGTTGAACTCTCTCTTGGGTAGATTGTCAACAAATGTATCAGATCATATTAAACATTAAAGAAAAAGAAGGTATAATTGTGTTGAAATAAAATTATGTGCATGTATGTGTGTGAGGCCTGGAAAGTGATTTCTTAATTGTTTAAATAAATAGGTAACACTAAGACATTTAAAGGTTAAGAAAGGGACAGTAATACTTCATTTTCTAGCACACAGTTGTTTCTTCTAACATTTACCTTCATTTCCTCTTACTATTCAGTTGAGCTTCATGAGCTTCAGTCTGTGCTCAAAAATGTTTTCAAAAAGATCTAATAACTAATGAGGCAGAAAGTACTGTCTCTTTAGGGTGTGACCATTGGAGAGATTATGTCAATTGAGGCAGTTAGGAACCACACCTGGATTAGGCAAGTAGGAATGAACCTGGATTAGGCAATTAGGAACCAGCCTACATTAATTGTGAATGATTTGTGGGCCAGCAAATGAGGGAAGAAAACCTGTCCAATGCGGGAGGTCTAGCTGGGAACTGGAACTATATAAAAGGAAGGAAAAAGAAAGATTGTTACAGCTTTTTCCTCTGGGAAAGCTCTCGCCTTCACAGTTGCCTATGGATGCTGCAGATCTTCATCACAAATAATGCTCCAGTCTTGACTTGCACCTGCCTACATGTTGCTGATTTTCAGTCTCCAGTCTTTGCCATTGCTCTTCAAACAACCGAGATCCTCAACTGACTCTCAAAGGCTGTCCTACAGTCTTGCATGGGTTGTTGTACCTTGCGGCTGAGCAGCCATTACACCTTCCAGCTCTCGCCTGTGCAGTCCACCAATCTTAGTCTTTCTTTATCCTCAGACTTGTAAGCCTTCCAGAGAGATCTTTTTGTTATAATTTCTATAAATTCTGCCTTTGTTAAGAACCCAAACTAATATACAGGGGTACCATAGACTCAGGATTTGTGGTGTTTTGACTCTTCCCATCTTCTTTATATCATTGGTTGGGTCTGACCTGTACCACATTATTTCCATATACCTTTATTGTTCTTAATTTCTTTTAGTTTGCAACCTTGTTTCTTTATGCTTGGATTATTTTAGTAGCATATGAAACTGGTCTCCTTTCAGCTTTAACTGAAGCCTATTGGATGTTAGTGTCTTCTAAACATATGATAGTAAATATTAGTACTCTTTAAAAGTTCTTGTGAAAACAGTTTTGCTTTATGACTTATAGCTGTGAACAGTTTATCCCAATAAAAAGGCTCCTTTAGTTCTTTGTACCTTATTACTCAACACTTAACTATATACCCAGCCCAAAGGAAATGATGTTTTTATCTTACCTTTTTTTTTGTGGTGGTGAAAGAAGGTATAGAGAAACAGGGATAGAGGAGATGATACTAATATTTTTCAGTACTGGTGATCCTTAAATACTCTAGTTTTTACAAAGATTTTACTTGCTTCTTTTAAGGGGAAAATGTCAATAAAACTAGTAGGGCAGATTGTAGCCAAGATTTAAAATGGTTTTATTTATGGGAAGAGTCTGTGTAGTAAATTGTGGTAGAGAGTGAGAATTCTAGTATTTTTGAGTTTGGGCTTGTTTTACTCTTTTGAAGTCTTTTTAATGTTCCCTCTGAGAAATACTCAGTTGAACTAAGAGAGAAAAATTATTTCAATCTGTGTATAGACTGGCATTGTATGAAAACTGCAAAAGTTTGAAAAACTTGCTAAATGATCAGTTAATCACTTACCACTTGAGAGTTATTTGTCATGTGGAGGATATTGTAAGGTGGCTGTAGCACCTGGAGAGCTTTTTCCTAAATGATACTCATTAAATTCACCCCACCCCCCTCTACCTTTCTTCATTTGCAGATCAGTTTTACTTAGCAGGTGTGACCCAAGGAGTGCTTTGTAGTCTTAGTGTATAGGAGCAGAAAACTACTAGGATAGCTGGCTTAAAGCAGGTATACACAATGGAATACTACGCATCTGTAAGGTCCAACAGCGTGGAGGTT
Source organism: Ctenodactylus gundi (assembly GCA_004027205.1). NCBI lineage: Eukaryota > Metazoa > Chordata > Mammalia > Rodentia > Ctenodactylidae > Ctenodactylus > Ctenodactylus gundi. Next base: position 1,000,718 of record PVKB01000001.1, on the reverse strand, counting down.
TTCACAGACAAATGGAAGAAACTTGAGAATATCATGCTTAGTGAAGTGAGTCAGAAGCAGAAGGTGAAACATAGGATGGTCTCTCTTATATGAGAGACCCAGAGCACAACCATCTCATGGAACTTTAAACGAAAAACAAAGGGAAAGAAGGGGGGGTGGGGGGAGGGAAGGGAGGGTAGGGGGAGGGACAACCGGAGAGCGGGAAAGCCCTTGTCACTTTGATAAGGAAAGTATGTGCACAAAATGCTCAACTCCATTGTAAACCTTAAATTCTGCACGTGAACATATCAATAAAATGGGGGGGGGGGAAGCAAGTTGCCAATAACTGATTATTTTTTTCACAATCAAGCCCAAACCTTTCTTTTTTTGGCTTTTTCCCCCGTTTTAGTTAATAGATATATATGAAATATATAATAGTTACAACGAGCTTGAGTATTTTGTGTACATAAATGTCGCATCAACATTACAGTCACATTCCTTCCCAATTTTTAACCTACCTTAATTATGATTTGATATGTGCTCCCCATGATCAGCAAAGCACTTGCATTTTGTTTTGTCTCATTTATGGATTGGCAAGTTTTATGAGTTTGCATTTATTGTAACTAAAATGTATTCAGATTGTCTACCATATTATTGTGTTTATTTTCATGCCACTTTTATTAATATATATATGTATATGTGGGAGGTACATAATGTTTACAATGAACTTGAGTATTTTGTGCACATATCACATCAACACTATAATCTCTTCCCATTTTTGGCCCTTCCACACCCTTCGCATACCCCCCTAACTTCCATTATCACACCCTTTTGGTTTTATAGAGTGCCTGTGTTCTGGATTTCCCAAATCAGAGAAGCCATGTGATGCTTAACATACTTAATCTTCTGTGTCTGACTCAAATCACCAGTCTTTAGCTCAGCTTTCCACGCATAAATTGAGCTGTAGTAGCCATATCTTGATGCCTCTTTGGGTCCAGCAGAGCCCTTTATTAGGATGATTTTCTGATTTGCTGAAAGTTTTTTTTTTTTGGTATTTTTCTTAATATTTTTGAGTATGGCCCCTCCTACCAGTCCACATAAGAATAGAGATATAATAATGGAATTCGTAAGGCTAGAAAATGTGAAAAAGAAATAGAAGTTAAATTTTAAATTGCTTAGTTGAGTGCTGAAAAGAAAATGTGTGTACATTCAGAAAACATTCAAGTTGTTATATCAGTCAGTTTTCTTAGGATAAACTTACATCAAAGACCGAATCAATCAATAAATTGCTACATTAAATGAACTTAAATCTATATTAAATCACCACATTAAATGAACTTAAGTCTACATCACAAAAGTGTATTGCACAAAAACCAATAGATATAATGGCACAGTTAGTTGTTTCAGAAATTTTTAAGAGTTCTTTCCCAATGAGGAGCTGGAAGAATATAGGAAGATTATTATTAGAAATTTAGTAATAGAACATGAAATTGAAAAGTTAAAATTCAAGAGTCTCACATTGAACTAATAGCTTACTAAGTTCTTAGCCGATGGACTTAGGCTACATGATCTTATACCACTCTGTGACAGCTTCAGGGAAAAGATCCCCAGAACCACTGATTTACCAACTCTTACTGTTTTTAAAATGAAAAATATCTCAAATCAAAAACACTTCTGTTCTGCTACTCCAACCCCAGCAATTTATACAGATCATATACTTCTAAAGTTTCACATATTAAAAATTTTTACAGAGTTCCCATGGTGAATATATTTATTAAGTTTTTCACACTAATATACTAATAATAATAAGAGGAAGTTTCACAGATTTTATGAGAATGCTGATACTATTTTAATGAGATATTTAAAATGATGTCTTTTTTGTTCTATTTTCTCCTTATATGTTTCCTTTTCTTTATGTTCTTTGGTGCTGCTTGTCTCTCTTGTCTCAAAGATTCCTTCAAGTATTTTCTGCAGTGCTGGGCTAGTGGTCATAGATTTCATTAGAGATTATTGGTCATGAAAACTTTTTACTTCCCCTTCAGTTTTCAGGCATAATTTTGCTGGATACAACAACCTGGATTGACACTTGGCTGTCTTTTAAACCTTGAAAGATCTTTCTCTAGGCTGTCCTGGCCTTTGAAGTTTGCATTGAAATCTGCAGTAATTCTAATGGGTTAGCCTTAGTAAAATAATGATGGTTTCTTTTCTTCCTGCTTTTAATATTCTCTCTTTGTTGAATTTCTGAGGTTTTGATTATGATATGTCATGGCAATTCTTGTTGCTGGTTGAGGTTATTTGGTGTTCTGTTTTCTTCTTGTAACTGAAAATTAATTTCTCATTTTAGATTTGGGGAATTTTCTTGCATGCCATCAGTGAGTAAGTGTTTTATACCTTTGATGCTGTCTTCTGCTCTTTTCCCACACCCATAATTTTGAGGTTGGTTCTCTTTGAATCATCCATCAGCTTTTGTATCCAGCTACTTTACTCAGTTCTAATTTTGGAGTAATGCCTGAGTATAGCATTTGTTTCCTCAGCCTTGTCTTCATGGTCAGACAGTCTGTCCTTACAATGTTTGAGTTGACTTCCCTTGCTTTCAGATGTATTTTTTTGTATCCTGAATTTCACCTAGATTTCTTTTAAAAATTTCCACTTCTCCATCAAATGTTCCTTCATACGTTGCATTTCCTTATTTACCTCAGCTAACTTTTTATTTGTGGCTTCTATATGCTCAGTAAGCTTTGTATCTATTAGGAACACTATTGATTTAGTAAGTTTAGTAAGTTTTCTTTCCTATGAGTTCCAGTATTGCAGGGCCCATGACATTAATTTCTGGAGTCTCAGGCATTTCTGTGGTTGTCCTGTTACCTTGTCTTCTTATGTTTCCGTTGTTGACAGACTTCACTTTCAAGGCCTATCCTGGAGGTTTCTTTGACCAGGCATGAGGGTGTATGGGGGAGCCAAATGTCCTCTGAGTTCTATGCTGGGAGTGGATAGTGAGGAAGAACCTAACAGTCTGGTGGTCTGTGAAGTGACTTGATCACTCCCAAGCCCCTTAGCAAAGCTGTCCTGTCTGTCCTGGCTTCTCTCACTTGAAGGTGGGGCTCTCTGTCCTTGGAGATGATCCCACTACCCTTCCCCTCTATCTTTTCAGGGATTGATGACCTTTTTCTCCTCTCAGCAACTGTCTCCTGTAGTAGTTTCTTCCCAGGCCCTGTTTAAGAGTGGTCCCCAAAACCCTGATGTGCTCCTCTGAGCCTTCTTCTTCGAACAGCTCAGGCTTTTTAAAATCGGCTCCTACCGAAGTCATTGCCCACCATGACTGCAGCGTTGCTTCTAGTCTAGGCTTCTTGAGGCCTTTTCTAGGGGAAGCTCTTAGTGTATTTGCAGTTCGGACTACATTTTTGGAAGTGGGGGCTACCAGCAGCTGTCTGTTCCCGTTTCTACTAGATCCACACTTAACCTCTGTCAGAGGTTTCAGGCTCTGGGCTTTCCTCCATCTGTGGATGCCAGTGACTGGGTTCCTGGGGCAGCTTCCAGAGCTGCTGCTTTCCTCTGCTTCTGACATGTCTTAAGGATTTTTGACCTTCCTGTGGCCTCATTTCCATTGTAGGGGTCCTCCTTCTACTCCTATCTGAGTTGAACTGGCAGTTTTTAATTGTATTCTCAACTTTTTAAGTGAGTCTACAGGGAGTCATTGTGCAGCTGTGTCACTTGGCCGCCATCTTGCTCTGAACTCCCAAACCTTCCTTTAAGGCTGCTATATGCCACTACCTCTAGGAAATATTCCCTGATTTTCTTTGAGCCTTTCTTATTCAGAAATAATCTCTTTACTTTCAGCCTACTTGGATTTTGCTTATGACCCCTGTATTTTTCTGTTTTGTACTGTAATATGTGTACTTTTTAAAAATACCTGACCCTTTCTCTAACAGGATACATGTAAAATTAGCTTGTATCATATTATTTAGTCTGGCACTTTGCACATAGCACATTTTCAGATCAGATTGTCATGAACTTTGTATAGGAAAAAGTTAATGAACTTCAGATGTCATAGTTCTACTTCTTTGAAATGTCCTTCATCTCAAACAAAAATTAGCAATGATCAAAGGTGGTTATCCAGTGACTAAAGTTAGAAAATACTATACCAAAGAAAGCAGTATTGAAATGCAAGTTAAAAAGGTAGTGGAGCCAGGAGCAGTGGCACAAGACTGTAATCTTAGCATTCTGGGAGGGACAGGGAGAAGGATTACAGCTTTGAGAACCTGTCTCAAAATAAGAAATAAAAATTTTTACAGGCTGAGAATGTAGCTTAGAGCAAAAGTTCTGGGTTCAGTCTCCAGTACCAACTTAAAACAAGTGGAGATGTAAGATAGGGAATGCAGAGAGTTTAAATGTTTGAAATTATTCTATACCTGATAGAGAACCATTGGATAATAGAGAGAGGCAATTTAAAAATTTAGTTTTAAAATAAATTAGTTGGGTACAATGAAGGAATCCATCTCTAGAGCTGAAGATGGGGACCCAGTTGGGCTATTGCAGGGGAATAAGACAAAAGAAAACCTAAGATCCTAAAACAAAGGCAACTATAGTAGAGAAAAGAATGAATTTAAGAAAAACAGTAAAGTAGGGAGGCTTCTTGATGTTACTTGATGTATAGAGTAAGGCAGAAAGAAGAATCCTAACTTGGCTTTAGAGATTGGGTGACAGACAGGCTGGTGTTTTAAGTTAGAGAAGGAAGGAGAGAGGCAGGAACTTCTGTGGTAGATAAGTTTTGAACATACTAAGTTTGAATTTCAAATTAAAGTTCCAGAAGCTACTTAAAGATATCCAACAGTAACTTTGTTAGGTATGTCTTACGCTTTAAATGGTCGAGGCTGAATCAGTAGCATGCACACTCAAAGTAGGTATGACCAGGGTTTTTCCTAGAGAGTATGAATTGGAGGATGTTAATAACTTTTCTTCTATAGTAGCCTAGAAGATTTGCTCTGGTTTTCTTTTGTCCTAAATCTTAGCTATGAGAGGGGGAAAAAAATTCAAGCAGTTGCAATTGAGGAATATTCTACAAAACAATTGACATTAATTCTTCAGTAATGTCATTGCTTAGATCAGTGGAATACTACAGTAGACACAGAAACCAACCAACACTCCTACCTACGTACACCCTTTTGTCAAAGGGATCAAGAACATTGAAGGACAGGTTGCCCTTTAATAAGTGATGCTGAGAAAACATAAAAGATTGAAACTAGAACCCTCTCTCAGCCTGTCTGAAGTCAGATCAAAATGGATCAAAGACATGAGTTTAAGACTGTAAGCTTTGGAAGTGCTGGAAGAAAATATAAGGGAAATATTTGAAGCGATAGACAGACACATAGACTTCCTCAGTAAAATTTCAGTAGCACAGGCAGCAATAGCAGAAATCAACAAATGGGACTGCATCAAATTACAAGAATTCTGCACAGCAAAAGAAGTTAAACAGCCTTCAGAATGAGAGAAAAAACTTTGGTAGCTACTCTTCTGTTAGAGGATTAATATCTAGAACATATAAAAAACTCAAACTCAGAACAAGAAAGGCAAACAAATGGACAAACAAATTGTGTAGACATTACTCAAAAGAAAAAGTATAGATGGCCAAGAACTTAAAAAAAGTTCGACATTTTTAGCAATTAGGGCAGTGCAAACCTTGAGCTTCTTTGTCAGTCTCTATCAAGAATACAAAAAAAAAAAAAAAAAAAAAACAGAATGCTAGTGAGAATGTGGTATTGAGAAACCCTTCTACATTATTGGTAGAAATAAAAACTAGTTCAGTACCATAGAAATCAGTATGGAAATTCCTCCAAAATTAAAATTAGAAATACCACTTGATTCAGCTAATCCACTGCATTGTGTTGTCTAAAAAGTAAATAAGGGCATCACTGTCTACACCTGGATATTTGAAACAATTGGATTTCTTAGTAATCATCACGGGGGGGGGGGGTCATCTTTGGCTTTGAAATATTTTAGCCATCAAATGACTTCTACTCACTGGCTGTTAGGCAGAAAAAATTTCCATAATTCTGTTGATAAGGGATTGGTACATGTAGGGAGAACATGGATATTTGATGAGTAGTAAATGTCAAAACTACAGTAAAGTTTTATCATAAAAGTTTGTTGGGAGCTGCTTACTGGTTAAATATGGACTATTTCTCATCAAACCAGTTTTTATTGTCTCAGAACTCTGGCAAATATAATGAATTTGAGAGAGGTTTAGTGATTTGCCACAAGTTACAAAGTATCATTTGGAGAACTGTGGAGTTTTGAGATCTTTCTTTTCCATGTAAATGTTAATGATAGCTATTTTTAAATATTCTTTTTTAACCTGTTTGGGTTTTTTTCAGTTTTTTTAAAAGTTTTCTCAACAAGGCTTTGTTCTTGCAATTTGCCTTATTAACATTAAAAATAGTATGGTGTTTTCGGAGTGTATGAAAGCGTCTGTTGCTCTCCCCTGCCCCCACTTACTCATATTAAACCTTTTATGGTTCTCTTATTCCTGGGCATTTAGTTTGTTAGATATGTCTAGGAGATAGGAAAATATTCAAAATATCCTACTTTATAGTTATCTTCAGTACATTTGAAACATCTGCATGGCAATCCTCCTGCTTGACCCTTCTAGTTGCTAGAATTACAGACTTATGCCCCTGTATTCATCTGATCTTCTGTGTGATGCTGGGGAATTGAAACCAGGTCCTTGTGTATGCTAGACAAGTGGCATAACCATGAGCTGTGCCTTACCCTGTAAATTAATTTCTAATATTAAAATTTTAATAGAATTAAGTCTTTTTTTGTTGCTGGGACAGAATACCTGACACCTATGATTTAGGAGAAAAGAGACTTACTTTAGCTCATAGCTTTAGAAGTTTACAGTCCATTCATGGGTGGCTGGCAGTCGTGGAAGCACACGACAGGCAGCTCCTCTTGACATGGTGAAAAGAAATCTCAGTCAGCCAGGAAGGAGGAATTCGCATATACCTTTCCAGGTCGTCCCAGTGATCCACCCTTCCTGGGTCAAACCTTAGTGTTCTGTCCCTTCTGGGTTAAACCCCAGGCATCCGCTCCTTCAGCCAGACCCCACTTTCCAACAGTACACAGTCCCTTACCATATCCAAACACATGAGGCTTTTAGGGTAGAATCCAGATCCAAACCACAAACAATAGGTAACATAATTTTGAATATTTAATCTTAGGATGTTTGTTCTAAATCTGTTGTAGACATTGATTTAACTAGATTCATCAATTGATGTCCGTCTGCCAGCCCTTCCTACGCTTACTTTTACTGAATTTCATAAGTTCTAGGTCAGAAGTCTTTGTTAGATAAAGTTCTCAGGTCTGCAATCTTTTAGCCTGTGTAACTTCTAATGGGAATTATTTTAGTAAGACCATGCAGTTAGGAAAAAAACACAGTCATATCATAACTTCAAAATGAAAAGGAGAGAATTACATTAATATTAAGGAAGTGTAAAGCTTCTTGGAACTTTTATTCAATTATAGTCAGGGTTTTTAAAAAAAGTAATGTCTTGTTTCCTCATTCTAACTTATTTCTGACCTTTATTTTGAAATATGTGAATATAAATCTTACTCTGTAGCCATATGTTATGGTACATGTCTGAAGAATCTACAGGGCTGCCTTCATCTCTTATAAAAGTGATGCTAAATCTGAATGCATCATGAGCTTGTACATATATTGTACACCCTAAGAATCTAGTTATTAAACAATACTACCTTTTGTTTACCAGTGATACAGTGTGGAATAAAAAGAACATTTATTTTTCTCCAAACATGAAGTTTCAAAAACTTAAGGGAAGTTAATGGAATATCTCTTCTTTATATACTTTTTAAAATCCAAATGAAATTTGCTAATAAAATATAATTACAGGGTTGTTCTTCCAAGTTCATTTGGTGTTTGAATTTGTTTTCTTAAAACGTTAAGTAGAATAGGACTCCATTTTCAGTTAATAAATTATTGCTGTAGTTGAGGCGAAACTGACAGTTTTCTCTGAATTCTTCAAAAATAGAAGCATGTGGATAATGAATATAACTGTCTCTTCATTTTTTAAAATTGGAGACACCAATGTGTTGATACTAGCCATTCCACAGAAACAAAAAAGCACAGAGGCACTCAAAATTTTTATAGCATATTATTAAATCAGTTTAATCATTTAGTTCAATATTAATATAAGATTACCAACTTTTATGCTGTTAAGACTTTAAAAAGATTAGAGGACATTTTAATAGTAAATGTAAGGAAAGGAAGATGTCAAATAAAGACAGCCCTTCTTTATACTTCGGTCAGTTTGTATAGTATTAGTATATTTATGTCCTATATTGTCTTTTCTCTTTGCTTCTGTAAACTTTATTTTGATTCTTGCTTGAAAAGCAGGATTTTGAACATATCCTGTCATAAAGTTTAAAATATTTGTTACATTAGGAAAGATGTTTTCAATGTAATAGGCAAGGTTTTTATGTAGCAAGTGCATGAATGGTAAAAAAAAGGTATTTTTATTTACAGTATATTTTGTTTGCATAAGCAGAATATCCTCAACTTTTGTCTAGTTTAACAATATGAATGATTTTAAAAAACACTCTGATGGGGCTGGAGGAATGGCTCAGTGTTACAGTGCTAAGTACCCAGATTCGATTCCCCAGCATCACTTAAGCCAGGCATCATAATGTACACCTGTAATCCCAGGACTGTCAGAGAGAGAGAGAGAGAGAGAGAGAGAGAGAGAGAGAGAGAGAGAGAGAGAGAGATTAAAATATCGGATGAAATAAGTGTCCATAGTCATCAATACCACATAACTTTTAAAGTCAGTAAAGCAGACTTTAATGGAACTGTCTCGGATGTCTTTTAAAATAATCTTTTAAAACTTGTCAGGTATTCCAGTTTATATTGTGAATTCCAAAATAAGCTGTTATATTTGAAACCCAACATGATTTCTTTTGTGTATTTGACATGAACTCTTACTTTGCCAGATCCAAGCTCTAACTACATCTGGCATTGTTTACTTGTTTGTAAAGGGGAGAGGACACAAAACACTAGAAAAATAGGATGATTGCAGGTTGCCACTGATTTATTGGATAAAAAAGGTAGAAGAAACCACTTTTCAACATAAATGGAAAGTTTTCAAAGACCAGAAAGCATAAATTGAACTCGGTGATGTATTTTGGTTTGTGTTATTTTTGAAACATTTATTCCAAGCATTCTGCCAATTAGGCTAAGCATTTCAACTATTTAGCCATTTTAGAAAAACAGATTTAATAAATAATGATGCAGTGGAGATACTCAGATATGGTAAAGTCATGCAAATAGTTACTCAATGTATAATAAGCAAATTGACTTAGGGTACATGTGTCTCAACGTTTCTCATACTTGATTTTATAAGTTTAAAGTTGGTGCATTAATTTTTAGTAGGCTGAGCTTAAGAATCTAATGGCAATGCTTTTGATACTAAGCACATCAGTATGAAACATGAAATGGGGTTTTCAAGTGTTAATTATAAGATTATTTAATCTATTCTGATAAGTGGACATAGGATATTTGTATTCTTTGCTACTACAATGTATTAAATTGGAGTCATTTTATAATAATTGTGTTCCATTAAAGAAAACGCTGCCTATTGCTGTGACCACCACTACTATTGCATACTTCAATAGTGTGGTTACCTTACATAATTCAACTGGCTTCTTTAACTTGTATCCAGAACCTTCAAATCTTTTTTTTATTCCTACAAAAAACGTTTACAAAAATGTTATTCAGAGACTGCATGAGCTTTCTTAGTCTCTTATCATAAAATACTTTATCAGCAAGTTGTCAGCAATTTTTGAAAGATGTTTAAATCATGCCTACACTCAGAAATAGAGATCTTTACCCTCTCTACCTTTCTGAATCTGGTTCCCTGGGACAGAGTGAGATAAATGAGCAACCAGTGAAGCACCGCCTCTTGTCATCGTGCTCCTCCTATTGGATTGTGGTGCATTTACTCCCTTCTTCCTACCTGCTGCTGCCTGCCATTTCAGAGCAACCCTCTTAACAAGGACCTCTTCCTCCCCCTCCATCCTTGGGAGAATGATCTTCAGATAAATCTGTCCCTGCCCCAGCTTTCTGAGTATTGGGATTACAGGCTTGTGCCACCACACCCAGCTACAGTGTGGTGCTGGGACGATCCAGCCTGCGGCCTCTCACTTCAAGGGCTCAAATCACTGAGCTATGCCCCCAGCCTTGGTCATTATACTTTTAATAAGTGCAAAGTGTGGAAAGCTAGATGCGTTTGTGCTTACCTGTAATCTCAGCTAATAAGAAAGCTGAGGCAGAATTGCAAATTTGAGGCCATGCTGAGCAATTTAACAGGACCTTGTCTTAAAAATAAAAAAAAAATAAAAAACAGCTAAGGAGGTAGCTCAGGGGTAGAGTGGTTGATTAGCATGTTTTGGCTCAGTCACCAGTCTTGCAGAAACAAGGTGTTCCAGACTAGAGGTGCAGTTCAGTTATAAGAATTCTTGCCTAGTACACCTGAGGACCTGGGATCAGTCTCCTACACTGCAGTAAAGAGAAATGAAGTTCAGTATAAATCATACTGGATACTAGTTTCTCTTTACTCACAGTTATTTCTTGATTTGTATGTGGTATTACTATGCAGCCCATGAGAGTATTTTTTCCATAAAGTCCTATACAGTTTTTTATTTGTTGTTGTTGTTTAGTTTTGTTTTTTTACCTGAAGTCCTGTATTTCTGAAGTTAGGCAATTCTGAGTTTCAATCACTTGTTTTATTCATATGTTGCCTAACTTAGTAGTAAGGATTATTATATCTAGACTTCATAATTCTATGTACCAGGGCAGTGTTGTAGAGAAGATCAGTGCTAAAAAGCAAACTGCTTTATCTTTCCTTACTTGTGATAAAGAGAATTTTAAAGTTTGATTTTTAGATGGGATGTACTCGTAGAGATGATGTGAACTGCCACTTTCACTCATCTTTTAAGTTCTTCCAGGCACTCAGCAATAATATCTCTGTAGAAGTAAAATTATATTTTAAAGAAGTGAATTTTATTCAGTTAAAACTGCTTGTTGTTTGAATGGTGTCTGAGATGATAACTTTCATGTGTGTGTGTGTTGTCATGGGTAAATTGAAGCCATTATCTTTATTGATATCTCTTTATCTGGTAACTAGGGTAGTATTTAAATGTTCATAGTTGTTATTAAAAAGTTCTTTCAGGCTAGGGGCATAGCTCAGAAGTTAAAGCACTTGCCTCACAAGCACAAAGCCCTAGATTTGATTTCCCAGCACTTGGGGGCTGAGGCAGGAGGATTCTTAAATTGTCAAATTCAAGGCCAGCCTGGGCTACTTCATAAGTTTATGACTATTCTGGAGTATAGCCTGAGACCCTGTCTCAAAACAAAACAAAAGGGAAAGGTAATATCTAGGCTGGGCACAATGATATGCACTTGCAATATATCACTAAAGGAGGTTGAAGCAGGTGGATCACAAGTTTGAATACCCTGGGCATTTTAGCAAAATGGTCTTAAAATAAAAAGTGAAAAGGGCTAATGAGGATATAGATCCTAGAGCCTCTCCCCAGTACCAGAGAGTCATAGCAACAACAAAACTTAGTAAGTTCTAAACAGAAATTGTCTGGTTTCTTATGTACCTTCTTTTTGGCAACAATGTAATGCTGTTAAGCACTTATTTTGGCCATTTACCCAGGTATTTTAAAAACGTGAAATGGGGAGTTAATATCTGTTTAGCAGGAATCTAGTGATTATAATTCTTTTATTTTTTAATAATATATAATAATATATATGTCATTTTTATAATATATATGTAGTCTAGCAGAATGCCTGATGTATGGAAGGTACTTAACAAATGAAGCTATTTATTAATAGTAGTGACATTAATATTTTAAAACATAGCTTTTCTGCTATGTCACATGTGTCTCAAAACTTAATAATACTGAGAGCACTTTAGGTTGGCTATTACATACATTGTCTTACTAATCTTTAACTGGGTTGGATACTATTATCTTCACTTTGTATTTGAGAAAACTTTCAAAGAAGATAATGGTCCGAGGTCTTCAAGTAGTAAGTGGCACAATTATAATTGTATAACCTGTGTTCTTGATATAATTCCATCTTATTTGAAGGATTTTTTTCCTGAGCTAAGTTAAGAGCAAGCATATATACACAACCTATGTAACTTTTGGTTTCCATTGTCTGTTTATTTTTCTACGTTGTACTCATACTTTTTATTTCTGTATTTCCTTCTGTTCAGGTAGACCAAAAACATATACGCCCTGTATCCTCGAACTCTAAGTCATAGATTAGTTTTATCCTATTTTCTTAATTTGTTAGATATCATTTATGAATATTTTCTCATACCCATTCCCATTTTATTTCATTGTTTACTGAGTCACTTCAGTAGCTTCTCTATGTCCTTGGTCTTTCCTTCCTGAAAGTTTGTGAAAATTATGTTCATGAAAATAACATTCTGACAGACCTATATTTATCAGCTTTTTGTCTCTAATACAGTGCCCAACACCTACAACATAAAATAAGAGAGATTTAAGTTGGCCCACGATTTCAGTTCAGTCCATGGCAATCTGGCTCAAAGACAAGAACATTATGATAGGAGGACATGTTGGGAGTGACTTGGTTACTTCTTGGCAGCTAGAAACCAGAACAAGGTAATAACACCTGAAAGGAAGAAACCAGATACATGATGCAAGATCACTTCTCCATGAGTCATCTACAAACATCTTTACTAATCTCTGGGCCATCTCTCAAGTCAGTCAATTTGACAGTTGAGGTTATCACTTTGCCCCTCTATCAGCTTGATGCTCAAACACATCTCCTTGAACTATATTTAGTTTCCAAATACACATAAAGTCAAAACTCTGCCTAAATAATAGAACTAGCACATGTAGAATTAAAATTTCACTGTTGTCCTTCTGAAATCCTCAAGAGATCCAACATTGTTCCACAGTCCCACATGTAAAAAGTTCCTCTAAGACCCAAGACAGAGTCTTAGTTGAAAACTCAAAAAAGCTGTATCCAGGAAAATTATCCCTGAAAATTGAAGGAGAAGTAAAATTTTTTCATGACCAAGAATCCCTAAAGAAATTTGTAACTATTAGCCCAGCATTGTAGAAAATACTTGAATCTTTGAGACAGAGAGACAAGCAGTACCAGAAAACATGGACAAAAGGAAACATCTAAAGAGAAAATAATGAAAGCTCCAAAAAGGAAGTTATATTCTCCAAATACACAATAATACGCAGTAAACATTCCCATTCCAAAATAGAATAAGCAGATAGAAAAGAATAGCACCAAACCAAGACTGGAACCCTGCAAGGCAAACGTGAAGTTCTGTAGCTCCATATCTGGCTACCAGACCACATAGTGGTAAGAAATGGGCTCCAGAAGGCTTGGGTAGTTCCACCACAAGGCTTTGCTAGTTGTAGCCCTCATTACCTGTTTCTTGAGTTGCCTCTGGTCACTGGCTTGCTGTGGCTTTCCTTGGCAGACAGTCTGCATTTTTGGTATCTCTAACTTCCTGTGTCCTCCACTACTTCTCTTTCAAAGCTTCATGCACTGTCCTTTTAGTGTTGCACTGCTTGGCCTCCCAGGCCTTGGGAGTCTGAGGTCATTCTTGCTGCATTTTGTTCATGATGCAAGTAACAAAAATCAACCTAAAATCAAAGAGATGGAAATTAAGCTTTACTTCTCTATGAGGTGTAGCAAAGAATTTGTGGATGTTTTTAATTTAACACAATGAAGTATACACAGTTATTTTAGATTGTGTAAATTCAGGTGGAAAATGACAATACAGAGTATTAATGGTTTTATATATTTTCTGCCACAAGTAGATCTGACAGTTATTGGAGTCATAACAGCTATAATTGCGGTTGATTTCCTGCACCTTGACCAAAATGTTTGTTTAATTTGAAAGTTATTTTTGTTAGCCTTAGGGCTATACATACCTTTTCTTCTAAATATGTAAAATCTCCTTAGTATTTGTGATTAACACAGTATAAAACCAAATCTTTCATTTCAACATGTCTTAAATTTAATAGGTATGTAAGATCCAAGGAAACACTGACTCCTCTGTTCTATTCTTACCTAATCTTCTGAGCTCTGAGTTACTGTTACATCTTTTCTCACTGACTTTTATATAATAATTATAATGTTTTCTAAAATAAGGTACAGGTTTCTATTTTACTGAGAAGAATAAAGAATAATATCAAGGCATGTTTTTACTAAGGAATGTTAACATTTTTTTCCAACTTGGGAGATCATTATAACAATTTGGATTTATATTCTGAATAAGAAGGGAAGTCATGGAAGGATTTCTGACTAGAGTGTTGTGATACAACCTACAAAATCACTGGCAGCTGTGTTAAACTGCAATGCAGTGTCAAGGATAGGAAAGAGCAATTAATTGTCTGTAAAGAAAAGTGGGTAATGCAGAAATAACCAAGCTGTAGATATATTTTGAATTTAGAAGCTTGTGATCCAATACTAGAATGAGGAAAAATAGGAGTTGACAAGAAAGTCCTAAGACTTTTGGCCAAAGCAACTGGTAGGGTGAGTTCTCTTCAGTCAAAATGGAGGCATTTTGCAGAAAGACACAGTATTTAAAATAAACTCATTTTGGAAGTACTCAGATTCAAGATGGCTGTTAGATATCCAAATGAGGATGTCAAATAGGCAGAAGATACACAGTATCAGTCTAGATTTCAGGACAGAGGCTTAGGCCAGAGTTATTAGAATGTATACTATTTAAAATCCTTGAGACAGAGAGGTCACCAGTGGAGAATAAAGAAGCAAAGTGGTTGAGAAGAAAATAATTACTTGGACTAATGATGTCGAAAAATAATAATAAAGAAATGGCAGTTCGTGTTCCAGATAGGGTAAGGAAAGGAATGGAGAAAATGGGTAAATTAAAGGTAAGTTTGTTAAGGAAATAATCTTTATGTATTTCATACAGGGAGGAGCTTTTCTGAAACAAATAGCAAAGTATGCAGAGCTAAAATATTTGAGATATAAGTTTAAACTGAAAAATAGTTATATAATGAATTACTTGATAGTGTTTAAGTACTACACAGATCAGGTAAACAAAATAAGAGAAGAGGTATTGAGTAGAGTTAGACTGAATAAAGAGAGGTACAGATAAGTTCAGACAAGCCACGCTCTGTTGCCTTTAAGTGAAAGCTTTCCCTTTATTCTCTGGAGCAAAGCTCAAATTTACTATATTTTAGTTTATTCCTTTTTGTATAATGGCAAAACATACCTTTTTTCTTAAAGTATGTATGAATGCCTGTCAAATGCCTTGCCCAGTTGAAATACAGTAATTAACAGAGTATAACAGTTTTCTTCCCTTTTAGAACTTGAAGTCCAGGCAGGAAAACAGTTATTAAATAACTTGTTACAGAAATGGCCATCTCCTTATAGTAATCGGTGCTCTTGGAAGAACACCTAAGAATGTGGTTAAGAGAAGGTTTTATCTAGCCAAGGTGAGATACATTTCTGAGACAGTGACCAGTGTAGGAATTAGACCATTTGAAGTGTAGGGAGAGGGGTTATTTACATTCATCTTTATAGGCTGAATAGTTTTTAAGGCAGTAAAGCAGAAAGAAGATTCTGTAGAACTAAAAGAAAGCCAGTGTGTTTGCATCCTATTGGATGAAAAAGTTAAGTGTATTTGTGAGCTTGAGGTAAGAATCAAGAAATTTTTTAAAAAGGTGTTTAGATTCTTTGAACTCACCATCTGTCAATATCTGTGGAAAAAACCTGAATTCTTTCGACAGATGAAAACTTGTATGTTTTAGCCCAAATACATCCTACAGACTTGTTTTCCTTAACCTATGCAGGAAAGGAGGAAGCCAGCCATCTAACCAGCCAAGATGTAAAATCAAGAAGACATATCAAAAAGAAGTAGGCATGTGTAGAGCAAATTTTCAGCCTCTCTTGGTCGTGTGCTCTGTAACCCCCGGTGCCCACAGTCCCCTGGACTTGTTGCCTGAGGCTATCTCCACATAGCCACCTCTTCCCTTGTTTGGTGTTCATCCTTGTTCATTTGGAGTGACCTTGTGGTTACCATGGGTATTTCACTTAGCAACCTCTATTTTAATATTAGTGTATGTGTGGATCTAGCATTATGAACTCTGTTAACACAGACCCCAAGGATAGAGCCTTTCTTTACTAGATAATCCTGTTTTGATAAAAATTAGAAAAAAGTTCCTATGAGAAGCTGCTTTTGGATGCCTATCTTGACCAGTCTCAGTTCTTCCCAGTGTTAACTGTAGTCTGTTGTTTTGAAATTCATTCAGGATGGACTGTTTGAAAGTTCTTAAGAAATTTCTGTAAGCAATATTTTCTCTTTAGCTTCAGTTTACCTAATTATTTTAAAAATGTTTTTGTAACTATATGAAAATTTTTGAAATATGATTGAACGTATTTCTCCTCATTTGGAGCACTACCACCCCCAGAGAAGTTAAAATTGGTCAGAGGAGTATAGTGGAATATTAAATAATATGAAACATTGGTTTGTATTATTTTTCTTGTGACAGAATACCAACATCCACTATTCAAAGAGGGAAAGATTTATTTCAGCTTACATTTTCAGAAGGTCTCAGTCTACTCACAGGCAGCTGGTAGCAGTCAAAGTGCATGGCAGAGGCTGGAGAGCTGTGTGTGGCGTGCCAGACAGGAAGCCAAGTGAGGTTGAAAGAGTGGAGCTAGCGAGTGCTACTCAGGTTCTGTCTGTATGATCCACCTCTTGCTGGACAAGCCTCAATGTTCCAACCCTTCCAGGGCAGTGTAAGCCCCAGGGATCCACCCCTTCCCAGTTACACACCCGGTTATGTGCCACTTGCCCATCATCTGCTATACACCTCTAATCTAACACACCTGTAGTCTGTCCCTTCTGACCAGGCTGCATTTCTTTACAGCAACATGATTTCGTAGCTATTCCACAACATCCAAGTATATGAGCCTTGTTGGGACATTCTAGATCGAAACCATAACGTGGCTTTAGAAGCTTTTGGGAGCGTGAAATCTCAAAGTCTGAGAAACAGTGGTGTAGAAAAAGTGGTGTGTATTTTTTTTAGTAAGAGAACAAGAATGATTAATTAGGAAATTCTGACATCTGGAGTGAATTGGAGTGCACCGGAATTTGAGAAGCAAGATTTTAGTTACATTGAATTGTATTTCATCTTGGTAAAGGTATTCCAAAGCTATATATATATTTCAGATAGAAATAGTTTGCAGCATAGTTGTAAATTCATAGTGTAGGCAGTGCTTTAATTATATATTGTTGAATTGTAATGAAACATACACTGCCATCTGATTGTTACCTTCCTGGTTTTAAACTGATTAGCAACTATCTCACACGTTTTCAGTTAACAACGGATTTTACTTTCTGTGAGGTTCAAAAGTACTTGTTTGTGTTAAGATGATTTTTAGCTAGGCCCAGTGGTTCAGGCTTGTAATTCTAGCACTCTAGGAGGCTGAGACAGGGGATTACAAATTCAAGCTGTGCTTTACTGACTAAGTGAGACTCTCAAGTTCACGTCAAAAATGGGCTGGGGTGCATGGGGTAGGGCGGCGTGGGGGGACCGGATGGAGGAATGGCTCAATGAATCAAGCACTAAGTACTGGAGTTTTGTTCCCCAGCACCACATAAACTGGTGGTAGTGTCGCCTGCTTGTGATCCCAGCTCTTTGGAGGTGGAAGCCGGAGGATTGCCATGAATCCAAGGCCAGCCTGGGCTCCATAGTGATTTCAGGACCAGCCTGGGCTACAGAGCGAAACACTGTCTAAAAAAAAAAAAAGGCCAGGGGTGTGGCTTAGTATGAACGTCCTGTCTGATCTTGATCTCCTTACCAACAGAAGAGGGGGAGGGATTGATTTAAAATTATCCAAACATTATAACCTCTGTGACAGAAAACTTAAATTCTTTAGAGAAACACTGCTTTTAGTTCTTTATTTTCTTCAATTATTAAAGACTCTAATTTTAAGTAAGAATCACCAGTTTTGTTGATGAATTTGTTCAAGATTTTAAAGAAGTACATTTTTAATTTGAAGAGCTTAGGTGTAGAAGATAGCAAATTTCAAAATTAGAACAGAAATTCAGAAATATCTAGAAATATAGGAATTCAACTGTTTTAAGTGAGGGTAAACTGTCAGCAAAAAAATGAAAAGTTTCAGAAGATGGCATTCTGTTCTGGATAACTATTGTGTGAGTGTACCGAAGAAGTACAGCATTGGCTATCGGACATGCAAGATAATTTAGCTTATTCTAAGAATTTTGAAAGAATAAGAATTTTTCACCTCATCTCTTTAAAGTACCAATTTTGTGACATGTTAAACATAACTTACATAAATTGAAGGTATAAGCACAAACAATATTTATTGAAATAAATTTTGGCAGGGGGACTACTGCTTTAAAGAAGTACACAAAAATGATCATGGGCCTTAAAGTAATATATACTTAATTTTTAAAATTCTAGCACAGTTATTTACAAGTTTCATTTCCCCCCACATTATTCATTTTCTTAGTATGTGTTGGCAGTACATAATAAACTTGGGCAATTGGTAGATCTGCATGTTGCATCTCAGTCATTTTTACTTCTCTCCCCTTTTTCTTTTTTTCTCTCCCTTTCCTCAGTCCCCTTCTCTTCTGCACAATGTCTTATCTCCCTGCTTGCTACTGTTATTCTTACTTTGCTTTTATTCATTCCTACATACACCAGGTTTTTCACAGAAACTGTGTAATAGAGTTTCTGGTTTATTTCACTATACATGATAGCCTTACGGTACCTACCCATTTTTCTACACATAATTCAGATTTATATTTTTTATGGCATAATAGTACTCCATTGTGTTTATTTATTCATTCATCTGTTGGTGAATGTATTGGCTCTTTGCAACATTTAGCTATTGTAAATTATGCTGCTTCAAATGTGGATATACAAGTATCATTTTAATATGTCTTTAGCTATTTTGGATAAATAGCTAGAAGTATAGCTGAATCAAATGGAATTTCTGCCTTCAGTTTTTTGAGAAGTCAGTGTACTGATTTCCATAGTAGTTAGAACAGTTTTACCAGATTACCAACAATGTAGTTTTTTTTCCATATAGCCTTGCCAGCATTTGTTGTTTCTTGAGTTTTTAATAAATAGCCATTTTTTCTAGAAGAAGGTAAGAATCTCGCTTGTTTGAACTTGTGTTTCTCTGAGGCTACAAATGCTGAACATTTTTTGTGTATTTATTTGCCATTTGTATTTCCTCTTGAGAAATAGCTCATTTCAGTGGTACCTGTTTTCAAATCTTTTATTTCAGGAGTCTATTTTTTCCACTTCTTTGTATATAGTATATTGTAGATATTAGTTCTCTGAGAAATAGCTGGCAATTTATTTAACCATTTAATGAGTTCTCTTTTATTTTGCTTCACGAAAGCTTTTTAATTTGATATGATCCTAAGTTCTTGGGTGCTATCTGTTGTGCTATAGGTGTTTTGCTGGGGAGTCCCTGCCTATTCCAATGTCTTAAAAAGTTCTGTGTGTTTTATATTCCAACAGGTTCAATGTTTAGGCTTTAATTTCTAGGTCTTTGATTCGTTTTAATTTGATTTTAGGTCAAGATGAAAGATGTGAGTCAAGATTCATTCTTTTGCATGTAGATAACCAATTCTCCCAGCGCCATTTCTTAAAGAGTTTCTTTTTTTTTCCTATTGTATGTTTTTGTCCACATTGCCCAAGAGGAAGTGGCTGAAGGTGCCTGGGTGGTTTCTACATCTTTAGTTCTATTCCATTGGGCCACCTGTCTGTTTTTGCACATGTACCATACATTATTTTGTTTTTCATACGTTGCGTTGCTTTGTAATATAATGTGATGTCCAGGATTGTGATGCCTCCTGCTTTTGTCTTATTGCTTAAAATTGCTCTGGCTCTTCTAGATTTATTCTGATTCCATGTAAGTTTTGGAATTTTTTTTCTAGTTCTTACCAGCTTTCTAGTCATTGCAATTTATTATTTTGAGCCTTAGTTTCTCTAGTAATTAAATCAGGTAATTATTAGCTCAGAATGTTTTTGCATATTAAGATTATTAATGGGAAAATGACTATAGTTTCACTTTTAATAGCCTATGAAAAGAATGACAACTTGAGGTACAACAGATTTGTTCATGGAATGAAAGCTAAATGTCTGGTTAGTTGTTGCCTACATGTTTCTCCTTGATAATATTGTGCAGACTACCATCACTTTCTTATTTCAGTTAAACCATGTTTGGTGATCAGAACAAGCAAGAAAATCAGGAGATTGGGAAGCTTTGCAGCTGACTTTGAAGATGTGACCTTGGGCGTTTCATCTGCTTTCTGTGATGTAAACGCAAATAGACTAGACAAGATTATTTATACAGTGCCCTATTACTTTCAATATCAGTGTGTCTGTTCAAAAAAAGTATTATAGTATTAATAATACTCCCATCCATTAAGCATAAAATAAATCTTGTGTGTTGTTTTCTACTTAAAAGAGTGATTATGTTTGAATTTAGGTATCATCCTATGGTGAATACAGCAGTCTTTGACTACATGCAGGTAATAATATCTGAGCTTGTTTAAATAATATAATTGTTTTCCCAGTCCTTATGAGAAACTTTAGTCAAGAACAACTTAAATCTAATTAATACAAACAAACCATACTATTTGCTTTTGAATTTCCAGAAACTGTTAGTATATGACTAATATTAACTATTATTCTTAAATGATTATGTTTGGATTTTTAAAGAAAAAATAGGGAACAAAAATATTTAGAACAAGCTAAAGGAGGATATTATCTATGAATGTAAATTGTTGTACAACTTATTTGAGGTATAATATGTATAACAGAGCTCATCAAGTGGTAAATACACAGTTCAATAGTTTCCAGTCAACTTTTGTATCACTCCATGAATTTTCCTTAAGTCTGTTTGTCATCAAGTTCTAACTCCAGTGCTCAATTCCAAGCACCTACTGACCTATTTTGCTTTTCTACGAATCTTTCTGGACATTTTATTGAAAAGGATTATTAGCACAACACTCTATTATAGTCTTAAGTATAAGGGTTCTTTCAGTTGGCATATTTTGAGGTTCATCCACAGTGTATTTTGGTTAAGTTTGACTTTCAGTTTTCTGTTTTTATAAATGTACTAAAGGTGCTAGAGAAATGAATTTTGACATTTACCTGATAGCTCTCAATAAAAAAACAAATACGAGGGTGTTAATGTAAGCTCAAAACATGAAAATCGTGATTTTAAGATTACTTGATTTATTTTCTTCTATAACTTTCCAGTGTTGCTGTTGTTTGGTGGTGGTGGGTGGGTGGGTGTGTGTGTGTGCTTAGCCTTCAGATTTCAAATTCTTTAATCATTTGCGTAATGCTTTCAGTTTTTAATGTAATACATGCTCAAGGAGTTTACCACTTGTTTACGTTTCAATCCAACTTCTCAACTTTATAACCAGTATTGTGCTTAGTCAGAAGTGTCTTAATGCAATTTTCTTGTAAAAATTGAGACAAAATAGCCAGAGGCTTTATTAAACAGATAACATAGAAATTCACTAAAGGAAGATTCTAATGTAAAAAATATAGGAAGACTGAGAAAAGACGGAGCTTGTTGATGAGTATAGAGGGTTTTGCGTTGGAGTAGGAGAAAATATTAAGAGTCATTTACATTTCAGAGGAGATTGGATGGAGGGTAAAGGATTTTGGAGTTGAGTTTGTTGTAGATGCTGTTCTTTAAATTAGCTGTGCAAGTACAGAAAAAAAAAACAGTTGTTGGAGTAGCTGTCTGGATCAGTGGAAATAGAGAAAGGCTGAAGTTTAGGAATTATCAAAATCCAGATGTCTGATTATGAGTTATTTTTAATTAGGATTAGAACAGTAAAGCAGAAAAGGATTTGACTAATCATATAGATAACAGATTTTTAAAAGTTTGGATTACTAAGGAATGGAAGCTGTAATAGAAATTGTAATATTGCCAGAAATATTTTAGCAACATTTGAGATGTTAACAACTCAAATGATTGTTAGGCATATTGACACATTCACACATTGGTATTGTAAGAATTAGTGCCAGTCAGGAATTATGAATGAATTTCAAGAACAATTAATTTCCTATACCTAGTGAAACTAAAGAGGCCTTTCAAAAGCCATGAAAATAAGTGAATTTTCAAGGAAATAGCAAATATAGTCCAGTGGTTAGAGTTGAGAAGCAGACAGATTGAGCTATCCAAGAGAATAAAGTTATCTAAGTGAATAAAGTTATCCAAGTAAATCATTAAAGTGCAAAGGAAGAAGAAGCCAGAGAGAAGAGTTCCAAGCTGAATTCATTCACAGGTATCTAATGTTGCTGTATCTCCTCTCTTCACTCAAGTATTCTCTTTTCTTTCATATACCTTAAATTCAGATGCCAACCAAAATCATTTCCTTGTCATTACAATTTGGATCTACAGTGTCTTCCAAAGACTTACGTGTTGAAAACTTTGTCCTTGGCTGGTGACTTTTTTGGTGAGTGTTCTGTACTTTTCCTCAAAGCCTCTAAACTCTCCCCTCCATTGTAATTTTGACTGATGAACTGGTTTCTTGTTTCAGTGAGTATAATGAGGAAAATAAAATGTACAAATACCTGGTGTCATTAATCATCACACTTATTAACCTGCCAGTCTCCATACCCAGAAATACTTGACTCTCCTTCAGTTACTCTAGATAACTTATACAGGTTTCAAAAACCAGACCTTATGTTCACTAGATTGTATTCATCTGCATATTTTTAAAGATACTAATTTTTCTTTACCTGTGTCACTTTTTTTCTCTTCATTTAATCATTTTTCATGAGCATACAAATGTGTTGTCTTTTCCCGTACTTAAGAGAAACACAAAAACTCTTGACCTTACTTCCTAATACCGCTGTCCAAATTCTCAGCTACTTATTACAATTGTCTAATCACTGTCTTAGTGTCTCCTGTTTGTTCTTAAACCTACATGTATACTAAATAAGTTCCTGCTCTTCTATCACTTCAGAGTGATTTTCTTGAGGTTATCGGTGGCTTCTTGCCAGGTCTAAGTGATCAGATCTCAGTAAGCTGATGATGGCTCCTTTGATCTTGCAGATTCTTGATTTGCCTTCTGGAGTACCATATTATGTTAGAATTGTATCAGCAGCACTGCCAGTGCAAAGCATAGTAGGCAGATTTCAACTTTTCAGTTATTTTTTGTCCTGATATTTTAGTATACTAATTTACTAGGACTACCATAACAAATTGGTATAATAAGAATTAATTATTCCAAATGGCTATACTGCCAAAAGTGATATGCAGATGCAAGTCCTATAAAAATACCAACAACTTTTTTTTTTAACAGAACTTGAAAAACAATCCTTAATTTCATATGGAGCCAAATAGCCCTAGAATAGCCAAGCCAGTCCTGTGTAACAACAAAAGCAGGTACAATCACAATTCCGGACATCAGGTTATATTACACAGCAATAGTTATAAAAACTATATAGTACTGGAACAAAACCAAACATATTGACCAGTGGAACAGAATGAAGATGCAGAGAGAAACTCAAGTACTCTCAGTTACCTGATCTTTGGTAAAGGAGCGAAAAACATACACTGGGAAAAAAGGCTAGCCTCCTCAACAAATGGTGCTGGGAGAGTTGGTTATCCATATGCAAAAAAAAAAAATGAACATAGACACACACTTATCACCATGCACCAAAAAAGATCAAAGTGAATCGGTAACCTGCATATTAAAACTGAAATACTGAACCTCTTGGAGGACAAAATAGGCAAATAGCCAAAAATCTAAAAGATATAAGCATGTGCAAGTGCTTTCTTAATTAGACACTCAGTGGAAAAGAAATAGCCTCAAAATCAACAAATGGAGTATCAAAAAGCTTCTGCATAGTAAAGGAGGCTATCATCAGAGTGAAGAGAGAACTGACAGAATGGAAAACAATCTTTTTCACCTATACATCAGACAGAAGGCTTATAATTAGAATATACGAGGAACTGTAGAAAAATAAACCCCTCAAAATGAAAGACCTGATTTAAAAATGGTAACTGAAATGAATAGGCAATTCTCAGATGAAGAAATTCACATGGCCAGTGAATACATAAAAAGATGTTCAACATCCTTATCCATTAGAGAAGTGCAGTTTAAAATATCACTAAGATGCTGTCTTACCCCAGTGAAAATGGTGTATTTCAAGAACTCGAACAGTGATCGATGCTGGTGCGATTGTGAGTAAAACGGAACCCTTTTACATTGCTGAGGTGACTGTAAACAGATACAACCAGCATGAAAAGCAGTATGGAGATTCCTCAAGAGGCAGAAGTTAAATATTCCGTTTAATCCTATAATATCTCTTCTGGTTATCTTTCCAAAAGAGTGAAGAGCAATGTATATTAAGCAGCACAACTAACAATAGCCAAAATGTAGAAGACACTGAAATACCCATCAACAGACAGTGGATAAAAAAATTGTGGTACATGTACACAGTGGACTACTACTACTACTAATCTCTATAAAGATAGATTTGAGGTTTTCGTAGGTAAGTGGATGCAACTTGAGACCATCATGCTCAGTGAAAGGAGTCAAATGCAGACGATTAAATATCACATCGTTTCCCTAATAAGAGAAACTCGGAATACAGACATTCTGTAGAGCCAAATGGGTGCAGTAGTGGGAGTTAGGGGAAATGGGGTCGGAGCAGGAGGGCCAAAAATGGGGGAGGGAATGGGATTGTAATGTTGATGAAATATATGTGCACAAGATACTCAAGCTCAGTGTAACCATTGTGTATCATGCTTATACATACATATGTGTGTGTATATATGTATATGTTAATAAAAATGGGAGATAAATTGGTGACACCCAACAGCAGTGTATGCTCTTTTTGTTTTAAGGACTAAAAGTTTAAAACCAGTGCTGAAGTCAGCAGGCCCATTCTCCCTCCAAAAACTGGGAAAGAATGCTCTCTTGCTTCTTCTAGCTTGCAGAGTTTCTTGGAGTTTCTTGCTTGCAGCTGTATGACCCTGGTCTGCCTTTATCTTTACATGGCCTTCTTTGCATGCCATGTGTCTCCTGCCTCTGTCCTTTATAAATACGTACTGTTAGGTTTAGGACCCGTCCTTCGTCCAGGATGATCTCATCTTGATATCTTTTATTACATTTGCAAAGATTTTTCCCAAATTGAGTCACGTTCATAGATTCACAGTAAATCTATTCAAGAGAAGATATCTGAGTTTCAAAATACTGTATCCAGAAATTATATGTAGTGCTATTGTCAAAGTTAATTGAATTACATTTTTTTCTGTGTCGTCATATTATTTGATACACTATTAGGTCCACTTGTTTGTGTTTAGTTATTGGTTTGGCTTTTTGTCCTTTAATCAGTAATGTTGCTTCTTGAGTATGTGTGACTCAACATTCATAATTCTATTAGGAAGATATACTTGGAAGTCTCACTAGCATCCATTCCTACCATTCCTTCAGTATTCGTGTTGTTGCTCTCAAATTTATCTTTTCTGATTTTTTTGTGATTAAGTAAAATTACACATGTGTGCTAGAACTTGTGTGTGTGTGTGTGTGTGTGTTTGTGTATTCTTCATCAGTAGAAATATTTTAATAGCTGCATAATATTTCATATGTGGATATACCTATATATGAAGTCACTTTATTTTAGGCTTTTATTTGTTATACTTTTTAATACAGATAAAGCTGTAAATAACTTGTTGCCCATATTCTATCTTTGTGAAAGGTGAATAGAAATATGTTTTCTGTAAGATTCAACTTCATTTTTCATTCTCATTAGCAATGTATGAGTATTTGTTTCTTTGCAGTCTGAATAAAAGTCTGTTAACATTTCTCACAATATTGGCCAAAATTGAAAATTTTGCATCTTAGTATACTTTAATTTAAATAGGTCATATTACAAGTGAAATTTAGCATCTCTTAATATTTAAGAGCCATTTTGGTACTTTAATGATAACATTGATTTTGAGTCCTGGTTCTGTTTCTTACTAATGATTATTCTTTGGGCAGTTTGTTTATATTTGCTTTGTTTTGTTTGTCTACGTCTTTGTGGATAATGAGACTGATTTATTGGGTTATTTTGAAAATAGTGGGAAAGAAATATTGTGACATGGCTAGTACAGTGTGTGGCACATAGAAGATAAAATATTTCATCCTTTCCCTTTTTGCTTCAGAATATGTCTTATATTTTCTTAAGTAGCCTGATAAGTTTTTCTGTAAAGGGGAATTTGCATATTGAATGATAATGGACATTATAAAATACTGCCTAGAGTAAGATGTTGTATCAATCTTTTGACTTAAAGATTCCAACATCTCAGTAGCATTTATCTATAATTAGTAGCAGTGCTTTTGAGTCGTAGTCGTCCTATTTATTTGGGAATTAGAACAAAGGTTTATTTTAAAGAAGATTCTAAAGCTTCTGTCTGGAAGTGGAACATACTTTAAATAAACTTTTAAAACTTAATTTTCTTTTCTTGTTCTTGATTGGTAAAATACTCTTTTGCTCTTAATAATGTCATATATTTTCATACAGCTTGGTACTCACCATCTAAAATTTTTCAAAAGCCCAAATTTGAGAAATGTGTGAATGAAGCACTGACTGGATGGTATTCTGTCCTTTTCTGTGAATATACTAAATTTGCTTTAAAATTCTTCAAACCTTTAGAGATGTATCTGCATACGTGCATTAAATTAGTTGAGCTCTTAGTACTTTTGTGTTTACTGAATTGTGATTTTTGTGTGTGTTTTAATGAAGAAAACAACATCTAAAACAGATCTTGAAGACTTTTAGGGGATTTTTATCAAAGACTTTCCCCATTATATCATTCAGAATCATGTTTTATGGAATTACTGGTACAGTTTGTCTCACCTTGCACCATCTGGAAAAGATACATTGTTAAAGGAAGGCTGATTCTTTTTATGTTACAGGCAGGGTATTTTCTTGTGTACTAGGAAGCCTAAGGCTTATTTGAATAACAATTCTTTAATGAGTTTTGGAGAGCAAATGCACTTTCCTGTGTGCCACTTTAGTTTCATTTCTTTGCCTAAATGCATTCTTTTCCATGGATGTACTTTCTAGTGACAGTTTGGTGCCTTCTGGTAGGTAATGCATGTTTCATACACTTGCTCGAGAGCCTGTGGTAATACCATGTCTGGTTGTTTCTTTCATCATTATAAAATCTTTTTGTTGCTTCCTATTATCTTTGTGTTGTACTTTGACTGCCTGACTTAACACATAAGGCTTTTCCATGGCTTGTTTCTTGCCTTAAAAAAAAAAAAACTCATTTACTTTACCTACTCATTCTCCACGCCTTCCAATTCTATTTATCCTGAAGTACTTGAAATTGTAAGATCTGTCATACAGTTTCTTTCAGTTCAGAAAGTCTTTCCACTCTTCTTTAGCAAGCTTTAGAAATTTATTACAAATGCTATCTTCACGAGAAGTCTTTACTCCTAGCCCAGTAATTACTAGTGTGGCCCTTGGCTTAACAACATCTGTATCCTTTAGGAAAATTATTAGAAATCCATATTTTTGGGTATTACTTAAGACCTACTGAACTTGAAACTTTGGTGCTAATGTACAACATTAGGGCTCTCTGGAGCCGTATGATTTTCAGTCTATATCATGCATTGGAATCACTTAGAAGGACTTGTTTAATATCAGTTCCCATTCCTGAAAACCTTGAGTTTACCAAGTGTGATAAAATTGCAGTGACAGCCTACTTTCTTTTCCTTTCTTGTATCCATAAATTTTGCCTAATGACTTCAGCGTTCCTCCTACACCTAAAAAGAATATTTCTTGCTTTTTTGACTCTGCATTTACCTGCAGGTCTTGCTTTGACCACTGAGTGGTGTGAAATGACCAAAAACTTTACAAGCACTTGCAGAATTGGGCTTGCACATTTATGCCATGGCCATCTCTAGGAGATTGAAATATCCTGTTTGGCTTGTGGCTTCAGAAGGAGGTTGAGAGACATGTTCCTCTCATTGATTCATTTATTTGCTCAATGCATAATGCTTTCACTGAAATTGATTACTTTGTACATATCTCATCCAAATTATAGTCACTCCCTCCCTTTCACCCTCCCGTACACTTCTCCCCATCTCCCATTGTCACCCCCATTTGGTTCTATACATTGACTGTATTCTGGGTTTATCATATTAGGGAAACCACTCAGTATTTAACTTTCTGTGACCCATGTCACTGAGCATGAAGGCCTTAAGTTGCATCCATTTACCTACAAAAGTCTCAAAACTATCCGTCTTTATAGATGAGTAGTACTCCATGTGTACATATACCACAGTTTTTGTATACATGAGTGACTTGTTTTAATTTAGTAAATGCTGCAATATTTAGGGACGTGGACTTTACTGTCTCCAACTTGCTCTGAGATAGTATAGTTCATGTGTACGTGTGTGCACATGCTTGGAGGAGGAAGAGATTGTGAATATAAAAGTAGAGGGGCAGGATGTAAACAACTGGTGATTCTAGCTAAAGATTATGGACATTTTTCTTATACTAAACATTATATATGTTGGAAATTTTATCAAATTTAAGTATCTTCAACTGAAAAATGTTAATTAAAAGCCTTCAGAGAAAACTTCTCTCTGATCGTTCTGCAAAATTTTTGTTAGCTAGTCCAAGTTTTTTGTTTTCAGTATTAAGCTTGTACAGATTGTCTTCAACTTACATGGTTTACTTTAACATTGTCTGACTTTATGATGGTGCAAAAGCAATACACACTCAGTAGAAGCCAAACTTTCGAAATTTGATTTTTTTGCCCCAGCAAATGATATTCAGTGGAATTCTCTTTCTAATGGAGGATAGTGGTAGTGACCCATGGCTCCCAGTCAGCTGTGCCATAATCTGGGTAAAGAGCCAGTGTACTTTGTTGTTAAGCCCCAAATTCAGTAGATTAGCTGTATTAAATGCATTTTGAAATTGGGATATTTTCACTTTACTGTGGATTTATCTGTGTATAACCTTTTAGTATGTCAAAAAACATGAGTAAGATTTATGAACTAGGTTCTGTTTATTTTTAAATTTTTTGTATTTTGAAGTAACAGATTGATGGGAAGTTTAAAAAATACATAAGGAAGTCAGGTACAGCCTCCCCCAGTAAGAACATTTTACATAAACATACTGTAGATTCAAAACTAGAGGATTTTTCTCCTCTGGTAGAACTCAGCCTTGCATTGAAGCCAGGCAAGTGCTCTATTACTGAGCTACATTCTCAAAGGTTGCTGACACAGGTACAGTTAAAGACCTTGTTAAGATTTAACCAGCTTTGTATGCCCTGTGTGGAGTGAGAGATTCCATACAGTTTCAATTTATATGTAGCTACATGTGATGACTACCACGTTCAACAGACAGAATAATTCCATCACACAAAAACCACTTCCTTGTGCTATCTCTCTGTACCCATAGACATGTACTTCCCATCTTTAGACTTTGGCAACTACTGATCTGTTTTCCATTTACATGATGTCAGTATAGGAATGTTACGAAAATGTAATGTTATGCAGCATTAGAGAGTAGCTTTTCCACCCAGCATAATTTCCTTAACATCTTCAAGTTATCAGATATAGCCACAAATTGTCCCATTATATTTTTGAGTGGTAGCACTGTATTGTATCTACTACAGATAGACCACAGTTTAACCATTCATGCATCGAAGGATGCTTGGTTGTTTCTAGTTATTGGCTGTTATAAATAAAGCTGCTGTGAATATTCATGTGCATCTTTTTGCATAACAAGTTTTCATTTCATAACCAGGAGTGTACAGTTATTCTATTTAGTTTTATTAAAGGTTGTTCTGAAGTAATTTTTTTCTAACCTTACTTGTGAAAAACCACTATTCTTTGTTTCAGACCTTAAAGCTATGTCTGTTCTATGGATGTAGTTGTTGTAGTTCAAGTTAATATTTCTAAAGAGTATGTATAACTTTATGTGGAAAGGGACGAACTGTAGGTCCCATGTGTCTTAGTTACTTTTTCATTGCTGTGACAGAAATACTCCTGACGCCCACAGCTTAAGAGAGGAAAGATTTATTTTTGTTCACGGTTTCAGAAGTTCTCAGTCCATTCATGGGCAGTTGGCACTGGTGGAAACACGTGGCAGGAGGAAGAGCAGAGGTTGCGCTGTTCACAGCATGTGAACGTGAAACCAGATGAGGAGCGAAGGGTGGAGGTAGTGTGTACCTTTCCCGGTCATGCCCTACTGATTCACCCTTTCCAGGTCAAACCTCAGTGTCGTACTTCTTCCGGGTTAAGCCCCAGCGTTTCACCCCTTCCAGGTTACATGCCCACAAGTCCACCCAACCCCCACACATCCACCACACGCCCATAACCCACAGTATCCAAATACATGAGGCTTTGGGGAACATTCCAGATCCAAACTATACATTGCCATAAGATTTATATTTAAACAGCCAGACTTTTTTTTTTAAGTGGCCTAAATCAAGATAAATCTTAATTGAAAGCCCCTGACCTAGCCTGTGAGGCCAGGTATGATTTAACTTGTACATACCTTTTTTCCCCCACCAAAATTGTGTCAGTCCATCATTACATATTGACCACACAATCTTTTTTCCTTTATGTCAAGCTCTGTCCTTTAGGGAGACAGAGATCACTCCCTATATTTTCTCTTCCCTCTTTGCTGTTCAGACTCTTACTCATGAGATTTCTTTAATGAGATACTTTATCCCCAACATAAACATAGTTATCTTCTTTTTTCTCAAAGAGTATCTTTTTTTTACTGAATAAAAGAACTAGGAATCTAAAATGTTAAGATCTAGGAATCTGGCTGGAATCGACTTTGGGTAGATTACTTTAATCTTTGTGCTTCAGTTAATACTACCTTAAATTAAAGAGATAAAGTACCTATTTCATAGTATAAGAATTAAATGAGCTTGGAGGAATGCCTCAGGGTTTTAAAGCTCTTGCCTAGGAATTGCTGAGTGGCTCATGCCTGTAATTCCAGCCTGCAATCCCAGCACTCCGAGGCTGAGGCAGAAGGATTGCTATAAATTCATAGCCAGTCTGGACTCCATAGTGAGTTCAGAACCAGCCTAGGCTACAGAGTGAGACCCTGTCTCAAAATAAATAAAAATAAAAACTTGTTTAAAAAAGAATTAAATGAATGAAAATACGTAAATCTCTTAGAACAACTTCAGAAATATACTAAGTACTATATGTGTCTCTATTACTATTGTTGTGGAATTTATCACAGTGTTTACCTATATGTTACATGTTGATTATTTGTTCTCTCATCTCTGCTTTAGTTGTGATAAGCTGTATGTCTATTTTGTTTACCATGTTTTATATTCAACAACCACTACCTGTATGATATATTCTAAGTATTAGGTATTGTGTGTGTGATGGTGAACATGTATTTACTTTTTTAAAAATCAGGAAATCAGGTAAGCTACAAGAAGGAAAGTAGTCAGAGTTTACCATCTAGTGATAAGAATACTTGGTACCCGTAAAAATAGGTTGAATTACTTCCTCAAGGCAATTTAATATTCCAGTTGAAATTGAAACACCAAGTTTTGCTTTTGTATTTTTGTGTAATAGTTTATTTTTAAAACCTAATTTGAGAACTCATTCTACATCCCTCTTTGGTCCCAGTTTTACAGTTTTCTTAAATACCAATAAAAATCCCCTTTAATATGAGGTGAAGTTTCTTCTTATAATTATTTCTTTTCTAGGTATATGAACAGATCACCGATTACATATTATTGAAATAAGTTACTAGCTAATATCCCAAGACTAAACCAAGAAATAAAAACAGTAGTAGTCTGAAAAACAATAATGGCTATTTTTCAAATTTAAACGTTTTACAAATTTAAGATCTAACCATTTGTATACCTCTGTTGGGTGTTTGGGATCATTAACCATCAATTATTATTATTATTATTATTATTACTATTACTATTATTATCATTATTATTTTACTTATTTTTGAGACAGATATAGCTCTGTAGCCCAGGCTAGCTTTAAACAGACAGCAGTCCTCCTACAATGCTCTCTAGGTTACCACAGTGCTACTTGGGCAGCCTATTCTAGTTTTAATTTTGAGACGTTTCATCTGGGTTGCTAAACTGTCCAGTGCCTAAAGTGTGCTCAAATTAACGACCTTTAACCATGTATTTACTTCAGTGTAAAAAAAAAAACACACACACACACATAATACCTTGTATTTTAGACAGAAACATACCAGCGATGAGTATGAACACAGTCCTACATATATTGCTGTTTTTTATGATCTTTGTTTCATAGAAAGTTTACTTTTGTGTAACAGTAATTGTTAAATCAGACATCTCACTGAAAAATTTAAAATCTAATAAAACAGGGATATAATTTAAAGAATAAGTTTTTATCACTTATGTGCAGAAAGTATGGTATTTGATGTAAATTTAGAAAAAAAGGTGACTTTTGAAGTTATTCTAAAAATAGATACATCCTATAAAATGGCATAATGAAAGAGGCCGGTGGAAATTATCTTTAAAATTACTATAGTGAATCAAGAATCACTTTCATTCCTTTATGACATCCTATTCATTGAACTGCATAATATAATCTGGAACTCTAGTTTCTTAGTAAGGAGCTGTTTGTTTCTGGTTTGAATTGACTTTTCAGAAGCTTATCTTCTATGAAAAGCTGTCCAAAGCACCTTTCTCTTTTTAAACATTTGTTATATTTAATTATATTTAGTTATGTATGGTTCTCTTGAGTTGTTTTGAGGACTTTTGGAACTTTCTCATAATTACAGCTTAAGGGAAGCATGGTTTACCCATGTTAGGTCCAAAGGAAAAGTTTTAATTAAGGCAGACCTTGACCTCATCATCAGGTAAATAGTATTTTACACCCAATGACCATTTCCTCAATTTATAAAAACGTTTAATTGTGGGAAACTTTACATGTTTGAAAGGTATACAGAGGAGTATAAGAAATGCCCCGTACCCACCTTTGGTTATGAGAATGCTGTCATTTTAGTTTTAGCTTTACCCCCACTTATTTCTTTAGTCACTTTTCCATTATTATTATCACCAGAACAGGTTTTTGGACGTTGATAATATTTATATATAAAAACACAGAATCATAACTTTCCATTGTTGAAAAGTAATACATCAAGAATTAGAGCATTTTCTGTGCTCCTTTGCAGTCAAACCAGTGTTCTAAGGTTTTTCTTTTCACCTATGATTAGTTTTGTCTGTCTTAGAACTTAATATTAGCACTATACAGCATATGCTTTAAAAATTTTTTGACTTCTTAAATACAGCATTGTTTGTAGATCATCCATAGTATCATCAGTACTCCAAGCAGTCTTTTGTGGATATTTAAATTGTTTCCAGTTTAAAACTGTGAACAGAGTTGTTTTGAACATTCATGTTCATTTTTTACAGGTTCATGCTTAGTTTCTCAGTCTAAGAAGGAAGTATTTCTTAAAAATTAGAGCAACAATCAATGAAATGAACACAATAAAATTAACAAGAAGTTTAATTGTTGAAAGTTTAATAGGATATTTTAGCCCATAGCAAGTCTATTCAAAAATAAGAGAAAATGTAAATTACAAATATCAGACAAGAAAGATGTATTGCTGCAGATGCTATAATACTCAAATAAGGAAATATTGTGGTCAATCTTAAGACTTCTTTTAAAAATACAGGAAGGGACAATTCCCCATCTCATCTTATGAACCCAACAAACTCAGTTCTAAAAAAGAATCTTGTGTACATAGATACAAAATTTTTAAACAAAATATTAAGGTAAGTGAGTTCGGTATGTAGAAAAGGATAATGCATCATTGTTGAGCAGGACTTATTCTTGGAAATTGGTTTAACATTCCAAAAGCTAGCTGTGCAATTCACTTTTTTGCCAAACTGAAATGGAAAAAAATATATTACCTCGGTGGATGCAGAAAGAGCATTTGACAAAATCCTACCGTAATTCTTTTAAAAAGTGAGATTTTTTCTCTCTTTCTTTGGTTCTTTTTCTCTTTCTTTCTTTCTTTCTTTCTTTCTTTCTTTCTTTCTTTCTTTCTTTCTTTTTGAGACAGTGTCTCCCTCTGTGGGCCAGCCTGGCCTTGAACTCATAACAGTCCTTCTGCCTCAGCCTCCTGAGTGCTGGACTTACAGGCGTGCACCACCATGCCTGGCTTTATGTAGTTCTGGGGGGTCAATTCAGGCAGGACCTTGTGCTGACAAGGCAAGTACTTTAACCACTGTGCCATTCCTCTATCCTTGAAACTTTTCTTAACTTGATGAAAAGTAACTTACAAAATCCCGTGTCAAATTTAAGGTCAAGCAGTGGAAACAGGTAAGCACCAACCATATCTCTTTTAACCTTGTGAATATTCTAGCCAGTGTAGTAAGGCAGGAAAAGAGAGAGAGAGAGAGAGAGAGAGAGAGAGAGAGAGAGAGAGAGAGAGAGAGAGAGAGAGAAATAAAAGCATCCGCAAAAGAAAGGAGTAAAAAATATAAAGTGACTTAGCAGCACAAGAGTAAAACTTTGATTTTTCAGAAAATGTGCTCCTGAAAGAACACAGTGGGTGTATAAAATATATCTGAATTAAGTGAGCTTAGTAAGTTTTTAGTATATAAGATTAATATTCAGTACTTATATTTCTGTTTACTGCCAATGAAAAATTGGAAATAAATTTTTTTTCAATTATAGCAGAGAACAAAATATTTAGTAATGAGTCTGACAGTGAAGCAACTATTCTGTCTCTAATGAAAACTAGAGAACATTGCTAGGGGAATTAAAATGTGATTAAGTAGAAAGATACACCCTTATAGATCAGAAAATTGATGCTATTAAGCTGTCACTTCTACCCAAATTGATATAGATATACAACATACCTATTCCAACAACTTTTAAGAAATTGAAAAGATGACTCTAAATTAACTGTAAAAAGCCTACAAATGCAACTGTTTTGAGGGGGGAGAAAACAAAAAAAATATGGACTACCAGTACATAACTGCAGGAGGCATTACAAAGTTATAGTAATTAAGACAGTGTAGTATTTGTTATTGAGATAGACAAATACATTGAGTGAACAGAATTAAGGGTAAAGAAATAAACCTGTGTTCAGTGCCTTTAGTATAGGATGCAAACAGTAGTGGAAGATTTGGATACTGATAACCAAAAAGAAAAATATTTGAACCTTATCTCACATTAGCTACATAAACTAACTTAAGATGGTTTGTAGATCTGAATGGAAATCTAAAACTCTAGCAGAAAATCTTTGAGCTTAAGTTAGAATTTTCTGAGTTACAACACCAAAAAGTACAATTCATAAAAGAAATTGTAGAAGTGTGCATTTAAGTTCATAAATTAATCTGCTCTTCAAAAGATAATGCTAAGAAAATGAAAAGACAAGAAATACTTGCAAATATTTTTAGGTAAAGGACTTTTATGCAAAAATATATAAATAACAAGTCAGTAATAGCTATTACCATTACATCTTTTCTACATTTGTGTTTATTGAATATCAAAGCAGAAATTGTTTTGTTTTTGAGAGAGGGTCTTGCTCTGTAGTCCAGGCTGGTCCTGGACTCCCTATGTAGGCCATGCTGGCTTCAAACTCATGCCAAGCCTCACTAGTGCTTCTGGGATTACAAGTGTGTGCCACCATGCCCGGCTAATTTTTACACTATGCTGGGGAATCAAACCCAAGGCCTTACACATGGTAAGCAGGTACTCTAATCACTGAGCTACGCCTCTAGCCCCCAAACAAATTATTCATTAGCTAGTTGGATATATGATATATACAGGGAGACAGGCTAGGAAATAGGAGTTTGTGAACCATTAACATAGAGGTACTTTTTAAAGCCAGGAAACTGATCAAGACTACCAAAGGAAGAGTGGAAGCTGAGAAGGAGCTAAAAGAAAATTCAGGAGTGGCCAGTGTAATCAGAGGGGGGAAAATGGAGAATACTGTTCTGTAACACAAGAAAAGAATTACTCTGGGGAGAGAGAGTGATCACTTGTGTTGAATAGTAGGCCAATCTTACAAAATCCGAAGCTTACTGAATTTAACAGTGGCATTGCTATTAACTGTGGCAAGACGTGGTTTGAATTATGTGAATGAAAATAACTTACGGTGTGGGTTTAAGAAAAAGGGGATGAATATGGGCAACTTTATAAAGGAATTTTGCTGTAAAAAGAGAGAATATGAAGCAGTTGTGGAGATGAAGAGCTCAGAATAGGCTTCGTTCTGTATTTTTGTTTGGAGTAGGGAGAATTAACCAACATGCAGATACTTTCATGCTTACTGGAATGATTCTGTAAGAGATAAAATTGATGCAAGAAAGGAGAGTTGGTAGAATGATTGAATTGTTCAGAGCTGAATTCAGAGATTAAAATGCACATTCAATTCTTGAAGTGCTGTTTCAGATTATGTAATTAATTAGCTACCTGTTTAATTATAAGGATTTTGTAAAGGACCTGAACTAATTTCCCATTTGTTCTTAGGCTAAGTTGTTTTGAGGAGTGAATTGTTCACAGGGACTACATCAGATGAGGATCCAAAACCAAAGTATCCAGATTATCTTTAAAATATTGTGAGGGCAGCCATGTTTCAGATGGCTGACAGAATCAAGATGGCTAATATTATTTTATACTTTCTCATTAACAAAGAAAAATTTTTGCACCCAAGTCTTCCATATAATTTATATACATCAATAAAACTTTCCCATATAGTTAATCTTAAAATTATATACTTAAAGATCAGTTTCTTTCTGTTCTTTTAGTTTCAATTTTAAAGAATCTTGACAACCTTTGACATACTGATTTTTTTTGAAAGTCTGAATTTTTAATTTTCCCCCTTATTTTCCATAGTTGAAAGTGTGCTCTCTTGAGGACTAGTCAGTAATTATTTTATGAGGTTTTGTACTGCTAAATATGCTTTGTTCCAAAAGACGTAGGTCTTCTCTTATTTTTTTCTTTATTACTGTGTATTTGGGATTCATGACAACTGCACTCATGATGGGGGGTGGGGATACAAACATACTGCATTTTAATCATTTTTACCTCCCATTTCCAGATTCCTTTCCTATCTCCACAGTCTGTTTTTTTAAAATCATCTCTGTATAGTTTTGTTCTTTAAATTATTTGTATTTCATGTTTTTAATCAGAAAATTCATACAGTATTTAACCTGTGTCTGACTTGTTTTCATCATTATGGTCGCATGATGTATCCATTTTTCTACAAATGACTCAAGTTTTCATCCTCTGTAGCTAAATAGTGCTGTGTTATGTATATATACTACATTTTCTTTATCCATTCGTGTGTTGTTGGGGATACTGGAACTGTTACAAGATTTGGATATTATGAGTTGTGCTGCTACAACAGGGATGTACATGTATCACTGTTGTATGTATGTGTTTAACTCTTTCAGGAAGATGCCCAGAAGAAGTATTGCTAGATTGAATAGAATTTTTAATTTTAGTGTTTTAAGAAATCTCCATATTGGTTTCCATAGTGGTTGTACTAATTTGCAGTCCCACCAAACAGTGTAGCAAGGCCCCTTTTTGTGCACAGCCTTGTTTGCATTTGGTCGCTTGATTGTAGCCTTTCTTACTGGAGAAGATGGAGTCTCAGTGTTTTGACTTGCATTGTTCTGGTGACCGAAAATACTAAACAGTTTTTTCATGTACTTATTGGTCATTTGTAGTTCATCTTTTGAGAAGTCCTTATTCATTTCAATTGCCCATTTTTAGATTGATTTATTTTGGGGGGGGATTGATTTTTTTTTTAAAAAAATGTATGTAGTCTAAAGCCAAGTGTGGTGGTGAACCTGTAATCCCACCACCTGCTTGTCTGAGGCAGGAGAATTGTCTTGAGATTGAGGCAAGCCTGGGCTACAGAATGAGCACAAGACAAGACGACTACAGAGCAAGACACTGTCTCAAAAATTTTTTTCTTTATATATTCTAAATAATAGCCTTCTGTCTAAGGAGCTGGCAGATTATTTTCCCATTCTATATCGTATCTATTCATAGTGTTTTCCTTATTGTGCAGAAGCTCTTCAATTTCTTGTAATCCCTTTTTATTGGTAATTCTTGTGCAGTTGGGGTTCTGTTTATAAAATCCTTTGCAATTCTGTATCATCAGGTGTTTTGCCGATTTTTGGCTTTCAGCATATTCAGTGTTGTGTTTTTATTTCTATGTCTTTGATCAATTTTGATTTGATTTTTGTACAAGATGAAAGATATGCATCTAGATTCATTCTTGATGTTGATAGCCAGTTGATAATTTCTCTTATTTGTTAAAGATGATGGTTTTTATTTTCTGTTATATATTTTTTGGCCTATTTTTCAAAACTTGGGTCTGAGAGCGGTTGGAATTGTTATGCATCGTCAGTTCTAATTTGTTGATATACATGAGACCTGTATCTCTTCTCTCTCTCCGCCCCTCCCCCAATAGAGTCTCGCTCTGTAGTCCAAGGTATTCCTGAACTCATTGTGTACCCACAGCCGTCCTTGAACACACAGCAGTCTTCTTCCCTCAGCATTCCAAGTACTAAGTACTAACATTACAGGCATAAGCCTCTGTGCCCAGTTTATTTGGTGCTGAGGAATCAAACCCATGGCCTCACTCTTGCTGGAAAAACATTATAAGTAACCACTGAGCCCAATACCTAGATCTTATAGTTATCTAAAACGTAAACATCTAGAAAGAAGAAAGACATTTGATTATGCATTTTTACTACTATTGTTTAGGAAATAGGCTTACAAGATACGGTTTCAACTTTTATTAGGGGCATGAAAGAAGACAGACTTTTTGGCATATAAAAAAAGGTGAGAAATTTACTTTGGTGTGTTAGGGGTGGACTAAGAACCCAGTATGATAGTGGCACTTGAGTATTCAATGGCTTCTTTCAGAAACATTTTTGTTTTGTTTTTTCTTTTTTTCCCTATTTCATATATAAAAATATAATTATATGTGTGTGTGTGTGTGTGTGTGCAGTACATACTGCTTACGTTGAACTTGAGTATTTTGTACACATGTAAATTGTGCCAAAATTACAGTCCATTCCCCTGTCCCTTTTTGACCTTCCCATAACTTCTACCTGCCCCCTAACTCCCACTATCACCTGGTTTTGTTTTTTATTTCCCCCCATTTTTATTAAAACATATATGTGATATATAATGTTTACAATGAACTTGAGTATTTTGTGCACACATATATATATCATATCATATCAACTTCACAATCCCTTACCATTTTTGGCCCTCCCATACGCTCCCATCCCTCCTGACTCCCACTTTCACATCCATTTGGTTCTATAGAATGCCTATATTCTGAGTTTCCCAAATCAGAAACCATGTGACATTTAGCGTATTTAATCATCTAGTCAGACTCACTTCACCATTCAGATCACCACCCTTTAGCTCAGCTTTCCACACCTAAAATGAACTGCAGTGGCCATACCTCTTCTCTGGGTCCAGCAGAGCCCTTTATTGGGGTAATTTGCGAAAAGATCTTTTTCTTAATCTTAGTATATATCTTTGTTGAGATTCTTTAATGTACTCTCACCCACCTGTCTACATAAGAAAAGAACTATAACAATGAAGTTTATAAGGCTAAGAAATGTGAGAAAGAAAAATTGCAAATTCCTTAGCTGAGTACTGTCTCTATATTCAACAGTCATTCAGGTTATCATTACATCAGTCAGTATTCTTAGGATAAACTTACATTAAAGACCAGATAAGAGAATTGCTATGTTAAATGAACTTATATGTATCTCACAAGAGTAATTTACAGGTAAGCAAGGTATATAATGGCATACTTAGTTATTTTAGAATTTTTTAAATTTTTATAAATTATTTACTCACATTTCACTAATTAGTAACATTTTGCCCAGTGTGGTTTATGATTTTATCTGTCATCCATAAATTTATGCATACCTATTTTA
This sequence comes from Ctenodactylus gundi, assembly GCA_004027205.1. Taxonomy (NCBI): domain Eukaryota; kingdom Metazoa; phylum Chordata; class Mammalia; order Rodentia; family Ctenodactylidae; genus Ctenodactylus; species Ctenodactylus gundi. Next base: position 960,721 of record PVKB01000001.1, on the reverse strand, counting down.
AAGATCTTATACCAGTTCCCCATTTGAATATAATTATGTTTTGCAAACTAATACACTAATAAAAATAATTATGGGGGAAGTTCCACAGATTTTATGGGAAAACTCGTACTGTTTTAGTAAACTATCGATCAAATGATTTAAATACCAGTCTGTTCATTACACTTTCTCTTTAGATGTTTCCTTTTGTTTGTGTTCTTTAGTGCTGCTTGTCTGTCTGTCTCTCTCAAAGATTCCTTCAAGTATTTTTTGCAGTGCTGGGTTAATAGTCACAAATTTCTTTAGGGATTCTTGGTCATGAAAATTTTTTACTTCCCTTTCAATTTTCAGGGATAATTATGCTGGATACAGCAACCCGGGTTGACACTTCCTGTATTTTGAAGGTTGAAAGATTTTGCTCCAGGCTCTCTTGGCCTTTAAAGTTTGCATTGAGAAATGAGTGGTAATTCAAATGGGTTTGTTTGCCTTAGTAGAATGATGTCTGTTTTTCTCCTGCTTCTTTTAATATTCTGTCTTTATGTTGAATTTTCAAGATTTTGATTATGATGTGTCTTGGCAACTCTCGTTGCTGGTTGATGTTTAGTGTTCTGAGGCTTCTTGTACCTGAAAATTAATTTTTTCTAGATTTTGGGAATTTTCTTGAATGATGTCAGTGAATAAATTCTTTACACTTTTAGTGCTGTCTTTTGCTCATTCTCCCACATCCATATTTCTGAAATTGGTTCCCTTTGTATCATCAGTCAGCTCTTGTAGTGAGCTAGCTACTTTGCTCAGTTCTGATTTTGGAGCCATGCCTAATCATGGCATTTATTTCCTTAGCCTTGTCTTCAGCATTTGTAATTCTGTCCTCACAATGTTCGAGCCAGCTTCCCATGCTTTCTCGTGCATTTTTCATATCCTTAATTTCAGCTAGATTTCTTATCAGAATTTCCATTTTCTCTATCAAACTGTTCCTTCATATCTTGCATTTTGTTTCCCATCTCAGCTAGCTTTTTGTTGTGGCTTATATGTGCTCATTGAGTTTTGTAGACATGAGAACCACTTTGGTTAGGTAGTTCCTCTTTAAGCCTGCTGATCATTGCATGCCTTTCTTTGAAGATATCTTGTTTGAACTGGCTGTTCAAGTCATTTGTTCACTTTTTGACTTCCTTCCCTATGAGTTCTAGTATATCAGGGCCCATGACATTAATTTCTAGGGTCTCAGGCATTTCTGTGGGTGTCCTGTTGCCTTGTCTTCTTCCCATGTTTCTGTTTTTGAGGGGCTTCATTTTAAAGGCTTCTGAGGGAGGTGAGAGTGTGAGGGGCAGAGCTGAAATTACTCTGAGTTGTGTGCTAGGAATAGGCAGTGAGGGAGGACCTAACGGTCTGATGGTCTCTTATTCACCCCGGACCCCCTGAGCAAAGCTCTCCAACCTGTCCTGGTTTCCCTCCTCTGAGGGTGGGGCTCTCCATCCTTGGAGGTTGTCTCACTGCACCTGAGCCTTTCAGGAGGTTGATGGCTTTTCTCTCTGCCACTGTCTTTTGTGACACTTTCTTCCTTGGCACTCTTTAAGAATGACCCCCAAAACTCTGATGTGCTGTTTTACTGTAAACAGCTGAATCTCTGGCTCTTTTTAAAATGGTTCCTGTTTACATCACTGCTTTTGTGGTTGCTGAGTGCTATTTCTCATGTAGGCTTCGGGAGGCCTTTTGTAAGAGAATCTAACATTGCAGTTTGCAGTATGCACTGCCTCCAGGCATTTTTTGGAGACTAGGGCTACCAGCTGCTGTTAATTCCCACTTCATCGAGGTCAAGGCTTACTGCTTAACCTCCTTGAGAGGTTCTGAGCTCTGGGCTTTCCTCCATCTGTGGGTGCCAGTGTGGCTCAGGGCTGCTCTGAGTCTTGTTGGGGCTGCTTCCTGGGCTGCTGTTTTCCTCCGTTTCCCATGTGTATTCTGGATTTCTGACCGTCCTGTGGTGTTCTTTCATTTGTTGAGGAGCTTTTTCCTTTCCTAGCTGAAAAGTTGAATAGGCAACTTTAAAGTATAATCTCAACTTTGTTTACTGGGCTGCCATCTTGCCCCGAAGTCTCAGAACATTTTAAATAGATTCCAAAGTGCATGACTCTTTTTTTCTGATGCAGTCTGTACTTTTATGTAGTTTATTAGGGTTACACTTCATGTAGCTATTGTACGAGCCTAACTTTATAATAAATCGGGTCTACTTAAAAGTGCTGTAAAGTTTCATTAAAAGTTTTTTAGCAATGAAAATTTTACTAATTGTTTATTTCTTAGTTGTTTATTTCTATAAACAGCTCTTGTGAAAAGAACCCTAAATTTCAAACTGATTGAACTCTATTGGAGTGATCAGTAAGGTAGATAATTTATTTCTCTGGGTAGTGGTACTCAACAATATAAATACATTGGTACATACATGCATTACACTGTATTATGATATAGCTACATTACACTCACACGTACACATACACAGCTTACTGTGTGCATAGTTGTTATTCATTATGATAGCTTCAGGGAACTCAGGGTTCCCAAAAACAAAAAGTAAATGTCTCCAAAAATCTTTCTAGTTTTGTTTTATTCTACATCTGTCTTAATTAATGAAGGCAGTTATCGTTAAGTGAGGATTTTCATTGGATTTTCATTGTGCAGCTGATTGGAAACTGTATTTTGAACTAAGATTCAGGGAAGATCCTGTCAAAAGTATTTAAACAGAAGGCAAATGAAGTCTGTTTCTAGTAGCAGATTGAAAAATTTGAAGGTAGGTAGTAGTTTGACTGTAGTGAAAGGATTTGGTAGTAGTAGCTGTGACGAACATGAAATAACTAGTACAACATAGATTTATTTACTTAATCTATGTAGCTTTTAGGATTTAAATTAACACATTTCCTAAAAGGATTAGAAGTAGTTTACAACATTAAATACAATATAATCTGGGATGATGGAAAAATAACACAGTGTTTTAAGTTCACCTCCATATACCAAAAAAATGTAACATGAACAAGGAAGAAAGTGTTAACTAGCTAAATATTTTGCATATATGAAATTTGGGTTTATTCAAAATATTACCACAAAAGTTAACCACATAGAATCAAGTACTAAACCAGAAATCCAGATATCTGTGTTCTGTTTTTGCCTGGGTCAGTTAACAACTCTGAGGCCTTGAACAAACGATTAGCTTCTCTAAGACACTTTTCCTTTTTTCTGTACATTTAATTGATTGATCTTTCTGTCATAACACTGTAAGTCTATCTTGGTTTTATTTTCTTCTGGTATGCCGAGATTATAGAAATACCTGAGTTCAAATTCCAGCTGTGGTATATATACCCACTCTTTAGCCTCAAAGTATTTAGGCTCTGACACTTAATTTTTGCATCTTTGTGATAGATTTAATGCTTATAATTTTCTGACATTGTTAGAAAGGAAAGGAATATGTAAATATCTCATACATAATTGCTGAAATTGTTCCTTACACATTTTTACTTGTTTCATCTGTTATGGTTTGAGTAGCCTCCATCCATAATACTTGGGAAAGAGTTTTGTTCTTCAGATTTTGAATATTGTCTCTAACATCGTGAGATATTTTGGAGACGAGACAAGTCAAAGCACAAAATTCAATTAGATTCTGTATATACATTATATGTATAGCCCAAAGGTAGTAATTTTATACAACATTTTCGGAGTGCTTATGTGTTAATTGCAAATTTCACATGAAGTCAGATGTGGAATGTCTTGCCTCTGGCATCATGTTAATGCTTCAAGTAGTTTCAGTTTTGGGCGCATTTCAAGTTTCTTATGTTTCGTTTGGAGGTACTCAACCTATTTACTATAAATCAGTTTTCTGTGGATTACTTTCATAACCATAACTTTAATTCTGACCACCTTTGTCAGTTTCCCGAATTGATAGTTTAAATATCTTCAGCTTCTATGGTTATGTTCTCATTTCATTAATTTTTACTCTCGTTCTCTCTTACTATCATGCTTACTGCCATAAGACACTAATATCTTAGTCTTAAAATCTTAAGTTAATTTACATCAGATATGCAGGGAGAGAATCAACAAACCCTCTTGAGGGCTGCAAGTCACTTTTCTGGCCATATTCTCTGGTCAAAGTGTTCATGGATATGTTCTTATGTATTCTCTTAATATTTAGCAGGTGACACACTGCCTTCTAGAGTGGAAGCTTAGTAATACAACTTTCAGCGATGATTTTCTGAGATAAGGCTACATGTAAATAGCTACTATTTCATATTTGTCGTAATTTAATAATTTCCTGAGTCATGAATATTCTAATACTAAAAAAAAAGTCCAATACAAACATAAGTACTACAAAAATAAGAATTCCTGAAAATGTTAGGATTCATTTTATCCCTAATAACTGTTAAAGAGTTAGTGATGTATTTTAGGGACTTCATTTGTATTGCCTAGACTATCACTTATTAAAACAAATATATTTTTAACAGAAATAGACTTGCACTATGCACATTGATGTTTTTAGTTAGTTAACAATATTATCTTTGATGTCTTTGATGGATTTTTGGAATATACCATTGTTTCTGTTTTCTGTGATCTTGGTGCAGGTTGTGGAGAGATTAAAATACAGAGTAGTCTTGGTAAAAGTTGGTTCAAGTTTTGATTAATCTTTTCTCTCAGTACAGTGTCTACCCATTTTACAACATTCTCGTAGCCAAACTCAAAATTTCAAGGACTGAGGCTGTTTCCTACTTACTATGGTGCTTTATTGATCTAGCATAGTGTCTGTGATTAAATTACTGAAAGCGTAAGTCTGTTTTGTTTTGAGGAGATAAATATAGAAACTCAGTGTCGTATTGTGGACCACTTAGAACTCAAGGAATACCAGTGTGAGTTTGGATGAACTATTTCATAGAGTATTTGTTACATAGTAAGACAGCTTGCTATGGGAAAAGTTACCAAATTGATTCCTTTTTATTTATCTTATCGTTTGCATAGGAAATAAGGAAATTTTGCTTGGTAAAATTTATTAAGATTTGTACACATTGTGCTATGTATATTATGAGTGTGCACAGTTCATTGTACAAGTATTGAGAAAAAAATGTTGAGCACATAAATGTATCAAGATATTTATGGGTTCTTTATATTCTTTCAAAAACAGGTTTTCTCCAAAGAGAATTTTATTTAATGCTCTATATCAGGAAGAAATTGAGAGTACTTGAGGTGCCATGAGAATGTGAACTGTGTGCTAAATGTGGTTATAATGAATTCTCTCTCATTTTATACTCAGTATTGTTCACTGAATAATATTCATTTAAACTTGACATTTCATTTACATGAGAAGAATAAGGCAGATATGTCTGAGAAATTTTGAGATATCTTCTCGACAAAAGCAAGATTTGGAAAAGTATATAATAAATAGTTCTCGTTTATTGAATATTTCCTATAGGCTCAAAGTAGTCCTTAGTACTCTGAATATATTAACTCATTTTCTCTTCACAACAAACTTCGAAATAGTAGTAATTACCTTTCTCTCAATTCAGAAACATGAAAGCACAGATTAGTAATTGAAGAACATTAGAGTCACATCTTAAAGCCACATTTCTTTCTTTTTTGACTATATGTGTCTATCTGCTAGTTAACTTGGATTTGACTCCTGCTGTGTGACCTTAAGTAAATTTGTTACCCTCTTTGTAGATTAGATTCCTAATCAGATAAATGTAGGTTAATACCTGAATGTTGTATGAAGATTAAATGGAAGTACATAAAACTGTTTAATCATTTTCTCTCCATAGGTGCCTAATAAACATTAGCTGTCATCATTTCTACCAGATTTTCACTACTAAAATGCATTATAGCTATTTGACATTGTTATAGTACTTATATTTTTAAGCAGGTATCTGATAGGTTTTTTTAGGATGTATTTCTAATATTGAAGTTGTTGAGATGAGATTATACGTACTCTTTAGGCTTTGTTATAGGATGCAAAGTGACTCTTCCAAAGTTTATCTACTATCAAGTATTTTATTTCCAAATCCATCCCAACTCTAGTCATTTTTATAACTTTTACCAATATTTTTGGTGGTTTTTCTTTTGTTTTCATGAGAAAATTATAAATTTGAAGTGAACTTATATGAACTGAAAATTAAGATCTTTAAAAAATCTTGGCAAATGTTTAGAAATTTGCTTGAGACTCATAATGTGCTAAATTGAGAAGTTACTGGAATGTCTTCCTTTCACATTCTTTTAGTTAAGACTCAAGTCGTTTTTAAAATTAGTTTATAAATGATAGTATGTTTTATTTAGTTTACTTCTTAATATTTCAACAGTTATGGTGGCTTTTTGTTTGATTTTCTGTTTTGGTTTTTTACTTTATAACTGACAGTGTATATTTCTGCTACCTTGTCATTTAAGTCTGGTTGGGGCAGCATCTGGCCCGCAAACCATATATAACGAATGAAATCATTTGATCTGGTCCAGCCAAAATCTCTCCAAAAAGAAGTAGTTTTTGTCATCACATTAGGGGTGAGTTAATTACATGTTTTACCAAATTTATCAGGCTAATTTTTAAATTAACAATTTGGTATGGTCTGTGAATGATGTCCTATGTATCCAAATGGCCCTTGGTAGAAAAAAAGATTACATGCCCCTGAGTTAAGCAGTTGTAGATGGGAAGGCCTAAAACTTCAACTGTGTAATAAGACTATGGTAAAACACATACTGGAATATCAAAAAATAATTTATAGTAGATCTTTTGGAAGTATGGATTAAGACCCATTTCCCCCAGTTCACTTAGTGTTTCTCTTGTTCTTTGAAATCTGTTTTCAATAGAGCAGCACTTAACATTTAAATTTCTGAATCACTGATTATATGTCAACTAGTATGTCAGATTTACATACATTATTTCATTCTTCATCATCATGTATGAGCTCGACTGTTTTTCTTGGTTTTCCATTTCTTCTAATCAGAACTTCTCAAACTGCTTTGCCTGGTGTTCCACAACTCAAGAGACATTTTACCTAGACTAACAAGGAAATGTGTATTGTACCCTTGTATTTTTTTCCTTCCACCTATCTCAATGTTGATTCCAACTTACTAAATTTATTTTATAATCTACCAGTCAGTCTCCATTCACTGTTTGTAAAGTACCACCTTAAAAGTGGAAGTTCATAAGAACTGTTTAGAATGTTCTTCACCACTGAATTACTGTTTCCTTCTGGGCACAATATTCCCCAGAGATAATGACCTTTATATGATGTATACTTAACAGAGTTGGGCTCACCAGATACTGCGCATTCCAGAGCCAGAGCCAATGCCCTATCATTAGGCAATGGTGTGTGTTTATTTTTTGAATTCAAGAAATGCTATTTCTTTGAGTAATCTGGTTACTTTCCAACATATGGCAGCTACATTTCCACAGATTACTCATTTATTAACATCTGTAACTGCAGCTGAAATTTTAAGTCCATTTCTACCATGTAACTCTGCTGTTCTTCAGATTCTTACATTTCAATGAAATTCGCTTAAGCATTAAGGTGAACATGTTTGTTAGTAATCATTTATTCAATATAGAAGCAAGGCACTTTAAAATAAGTTGTTGCTCTCCTTCCTTTTCTCATTTACTCTCATTTTTTTTTAAATTGACATCAGTGTATTCAGCTGCCTTGTCACATCACTAAGAAAAGTGCCCTTGTGGTTAGGTTTATCAATCTCCTACTTTAATAATCTATTGGTAACTAGCCACATAAACCTTTTTTAGCTTGCTTTATGTGTTATTCATTTGGGACTCAGAGCAGTAAAGTTGGATAAACCCCAATGAGACCCTTTAGCATACTGGTTTTTGTATCTCTGAGTTAAATAATTGATTATAGAATATGGCAATTTACTGTATATGAATAACAAGATGTTTTTGATGTTCTCTTAAGTAATTTGCATTCAACAATTTCCGTTCATTACTAAGGTAAAATTTTATTAACTTAATGTGTGAAAAATCATTGTATTTTGGTGAGCTATCAAGAAGTTTAAAATTCCAGACTATTTTTAAAAATGTCTTGCGTAAATGCCATATATTGGTTGTGGGTTTTTTTTTTGGTTGGGGGGGGTCTTTTGTCTGTGATGGTAATCAACTCAGGGCCTCATATTTTGTAGGCAAGTGCTTTTCCACTGAGCTACATCTTTAGTCACGGATAACATTTTTCTCCCACTATTTTTATTAATATACATATGTAATACATAGTAGTTACAATGAATTTGGTTGTTTCATACACATATGTATCATATCAACTTTACAATCCCTTCCCATTTTTGACACTCCCGCCTGCTCCCTGTCCCTTCCCCTAAATCCGGCTATCACTTCATGTGGTTCTATAGAATGTCTGTGTTCTGGGTTTTCCAAGTCGGAGAAACCATACAGTATTTAATGTATTAATCTTGCGCACCTAAATCATTTCACTTAAGTCACCACTCAGCTTCCTGTTCCTCGAATGGGTCGCAGTAGTTAAATCTTGATGCCTCTTCTCTGAATCCAGCCAGTCCTTTTAATGGGATATTTACCAGAAGTTTTTTTTTTTCTCTATAGTTTGCTATATTTTTGTTGCTATTCTTAAACCTGGCCTTACCCACCAGTTCGCATTAGAAAATAACTACAAGCTTGTAGTTCAAAAGACTAGTAAGTTCGGGAAAGAAGAAAAAAAGTTAAATTTCAGATGCCTTAGCTGAATACTGGAAGGTACAATATTTGTACATTCACAGGGTTATCTTTACATCAATCAGTTTTCTTAGTATAAATTTTGATCACTGACCTAATAAGTGAATCGCTACAATAAAACAAAGTTAAAACTATATCACATTGTTACATTAAATGAACTTAAATCTATGCCATGTAAATAAACAAAGTAACAGATATGAAGGCAAATTTAGTTATTTCAGAATTTTTTAACTTTCATAACTTATTTACTCGTATTTCACTGGTTACTAACATACTTTTTCCTCAGCTCATTCTCCTCTAGCTGTTGTCGTTTTTCCTCAGGGGTCATTGATGTCGCTGGCCTTTCTTTCACTTTCTAAGTTTCCTTTGACTATTCTCTGCAATACTGGCTCAGTGGCTGCAAATTCCTTTAAGCTTTCTCTATCATGGAAAGTTTTAAGTGCCCCCTTTAAATTAAAAGATAATTTTGCTGGATATAGCAGTCTTGGTTGGCATTTATGTTCTTGTAGTGCTTGGATGACATTGCTCCATGATCTCCTTGCTTATAGAGTCTGGATTGAGAAGTTTGCAGTTGAATAACATTTTTTAGTAACTGTTACAGAATAAATTAATAATTTCAAGAGTCAAAGTCTCTTGGGTAGCAGAAGGACAAATATGTAACCAGTATTAATTATATCTTTCCTGTACTATTCCCAATGTGTTAGTGGGCTTCTGCTAGCAAGTTTTATGTTGGTCAGTCAACAAAGGAAAGCAGTGTCAGTTTTTGTTTTGCTTGGTTTTAGTAACGAATCTGTGTATAAGTCTATTAAACTGTAAAGAAAAAAACATGATTACTCAAGAAGATGGTCATTACCTGTATAAAGAAATAGAGTGCTGTCCATCTTGTTGATAGTTCTGTACATGTTAACTTTAACTTTATAACTCCATTAATGTGTACAGACACAATTAACATCCCTTCATCACTACATTCACTACATTGTATTGATAATAAAATAATTGAGGAAAGATTTTTTTTTTTTCTTTGAGACGGGTTTTGGACTGGTCCTGCCTGAACTTACTGGGTGACAAGGCTGACCTCAGACACATGGTAATCCTCTTGCCTCCTGATGGCTAGAATTACGGATATGCATCATCATGCCAGGTTTATGTAGTGTTAGAGAATCCAACCCAAGGCCTTGCTGTTGCCAGGCAAGTGCTTTAACCACTGAACTACACTTCCAGCCCAAAACAAAGTTCTTAATATTCACTGCCTATATATATATATATATATATCGACTTAAGAAAGATACTACAGAACTTAGCAGAACTACATTAAGATGTATACATAAGGGAAGTTATTAGTGTGGTATCGTTTGACTGTTTAGATATAACAACACAAAAAACTTCGAGGTTTTCTCCAAAATAACTGACTAATACAATGTTCTCAGAGAGAGTAAAGTTAATTATAATAGCTAAATCTTGGAAGCATCTGAGTACTACTCTGCTGTGAAGAAAGTTAAATTTGAGATACTTGTAGGAAAATAAATGCACCTTAAGACCATTATGCTTAGCAAAATGAGTATTGCATGGTTTCTCAAAGATGAGAAACCCGAAATACAGATAAGTAAAAGAACAAACTAAAAGAGTGATGGTAAGAAACAGGGAGAGAGATGTTACAGAGAGGGAATGGAGTGTTATGGGGAGGGCAGCTAAGAATCTTAGGTAGTAAAGGGGAAGGGAAGTACAAGTGAATAAGATGTGTGATACAGAGGCTCTCACAAATTCAAGCACTTAGCAAGTTGGTGAGACTCTCAAAATCCAAAGTGAAAATAGGCTGGGGGTGTAGCTCAGAGTAAAAGCTCTGAGTTCAGGTCTAGAGGAATAGCTCAGTGGTTAAAGCACCTGCCTAGCAACCAGCAGTCTCTGGGTTCGATTCCCCAGCACCACAGAAACCAAGTGTGTTGTGTTGGCGAACACCTGTAATCCCAACACTTGAAGGCAGGGGCCGGAGGTTTGCCATTAGTTCTCCAGGCCAGCCTGGGTTCCATGAGTTCAAGACCAACTTGGATTACAGCCCCAGACCATGTCTCAAAAACAACAACAGCAACAACAACAACAAAAAACCTCTCGGTTCAATCCCAGTACTGCAAAAGGCAAAATAAAACTTAAAGTGAAAAAAAGATATGCTGTGTTCATGTACCAATTCTTCAGGTTGAATGTAATTATGTATCACAAATGCATACTAATAAAAATAATTCTGGGGAAAAAGGTTTATAAACTAGAAACTACAATTTAGTTTTCTATCATTTTAGCCCATTAAGTTGATATTACAAAGCACTTCTGTTTGCTGATGCATTTTTAAAATAATTTATATCTTTGACTAATGTGTGCTCTGTTAAATTGTTATCTGTCTAATCCAGAAAGGTTATGAAAGTATTCTTAAAGGAAAGGTAAATGTTTCACAAGCTCTATGTTGAACTGAGATTACAAGAATTGGGGGACATTGAATAGAATACAAAGTACTTAGTAATTTTATAAGATGTCTCATTCATGAAGAGAATGGGATCATATAAATATTTAATATTTTAACCATTTAAAAGGTTTAATCATACCTTTTTCTTTCTCTTTTACATGGTTGCATACTGGCAGTGTGATTAAGTTGGTCCCAGAATTCTTTTTATTAATGTATATTTGTGGAACATAATGCTTGTATTCATCTTGAGGAATCCAAGCCTGTACATACTGCATTTCTTTCATTTTTATCTCTCTCCCTGCCCCACTTCTGTATTCCCTTTCCCTCTCCACAAAAATCTGTCCCCCAGTCTCCTGCTATCATTCTTTTATTTTGCTCTTTTTCTTATACCTTAGGCTTGTCATATTAGTGAGGCTGTGCATTAGTTTACTTGTGTCTGATTTCATTTCACTGAGCGTAATGGTCGCAAAGTACGTCCTTTTGCTACAGATGTTTCTAATTCATCTTTATGGCAGAGTATCACTCCATCGTGTGTATGTGTCAGTTTCTTTGATCATTCATCTGTTCACAACATGCTGCCTGCTTTTACTATTTAGCTGTTGCGTATAGTGCTGCTGTAGCTATGGGTATGCATATATGTGTGATTAATTTTTATAAGCAATATACAGTGATAGCTAGAAAGATAAGTACACATGTGTTAAGTAATCATGAACAAATTTAAAAAGTATAAAGGTGTCATAAGGAGTACATAATTACTTCCTAAAAGAATAATAGGCAATAAATATTCTGAGTTCAGAATAGATTTAAGTATAATGGCTTTGGGCTGAATATGATATTTCATGAAGTATTAGAAACTGGCCCTGGTTCTTAAAGTATTGTAAGATTAAGTATGAATGAGCATCTTATGTAGGGAAAATGACTTAACAAAGTACCTAGAGGCGAGAAGACACCATATGATTTTGTTGAGAGTGACTTATGTAGGAGAGTAGTAAAGGAGCATGTTGTAACCAGATAAAGAGGTTAAATTTTTAGTGTATTTATAATGGGAAAATAAATCATAGTGCTTGTCAATGTTGACTGAGTACCTGTCTGTAGCAATATAATCAAGTGATTAGGAGCCAGATTGCTGGAGTTCTAATTCTATCTTCATTCGTTACTTTAAACTCTCTGTAAGTAAATTTCTATATCAATAAAATGCAGAAAATAATAGTAGTTGACTCAGTAGGTTGTTCTGAGGCCAAGATCACTTTTGTATTCTGTAGTGTTTTACAGATGGTAAGTTGTATATGGATAATAGCTGTTATTCCTGTAAATCTTGAGTAAATAAAATCAGAAAATTTAATTTTTATGATGAAACATTTCCCTATGAGTAGTATCTTTGACATATTTCCTCAAATGTCTGTTTTATTTTTTCTGTTACAGTGTTTGGGAAATGGGAAGTAATGACAGCTGGCACCTGAACTAAGTACTTTTATAGGCAACACCATTCCAGAACTTCAGGATGAATGGGGATATGCCCCATGTCCCCATAACTACTCTTGCGGGGATTGCTAGTCTTACAGACCGTAAGTTTGGATAATTTTTCTAATCAACTTCTACTGTGTATTAGCATTGATTTTTGTTTTAAGAGACATTATCACAAAAATTATCTTTAATTTCATAACAGGAAAAGACAAGGCGTTAGATTTTAGTGACAAATGCCAATATTCGATTTATTGCATGCTATGAAAGTAGCAAAATCAGTGTTAAGAGCTAGTTACATTGATACTCGTTTCCTCTTTTGGAGCTATTAAAGAAATGGTAACATGTGATGATAAAAGGTCTTACACAATAAATGAATAAATATAAAAGTGAAGATCAGAGAAGATAACACACAGCTTTAAGTAAAACCAAAACTGGCCTGGCATGTTAATGTGCTTTTGTAATCTTAGCATTTTGGGGCCTAGGCAAAAGTAGAGTTTGAGGCCAGCTTTTATTACATAGAGCCAGCCTTAAAACAAAGCAGAACAAAAAAACCTGAAGCAAGCACAACCCTTCAGAGAGAAGTCGACAGTCGACAGTCTTATTTCTCTTCCTTTCTGTGGTACTGGAGGTGAAAATGAGGGCCTCATTCATGTTATGCTACACCGTTGAACTACATCCTCAGCCCTTTTATGTATTTTATTTTACTGTATGTTATTTTTTGACACAGGGTCTCACTAAATTGCCCGCCCTGTCCTTGAAATTTCTTTCTTCCTCCCTCAGCTTCCTTGGGTAGCTGGAATTGCAGGTGTACCCAGCTCCAATTTACCTGATTTCTTAGTGATATTTATTTTGGATGTCATGTTGAGTAATTACAGATTTTGTAGATATTAGCAGTCTGTTTTACGCTGAACACTTAAAAACTTGAAAGAACATTGTTAATATTCCAATTTTTAGGGATTCATTCTTTGGGTAGGCACTTATAATTGGGTGATGTCGGATCTACCCACCGTGTGAGTCTTTGTTTCATTCTACTTGAATCAAAAGAGGAGAAATCAAAAAAGACCCACCGTGTGAGTCTTTGTTTCATTCTACTTGAATCAAAAGATGAGAGAGTAGAGCAGAAAAAGATGAGATGGAACATTTGTGTTTTCGTGGCATTATGCAAGGTGTAGAGCTTCATTCATAATAAAGAATTGGTGAGAAAATAACTCCCAGAACTGTTTTAATCTGTTCAGTCTCCCCAAATGCTACCTTCCTGGTGTTTTTTGTTTGTTTTGTTTTGTTTTGTTTTTAAATTTCCAGTTAGTCTTAGTGAAGTAAAATAGGTAACAGCCTACAGCATTCAACCTAGGAAGCTAGTGTAAGTAATTCATAAGATCTGAATTAATAAATCAAAAGTGGTTGAGTTAGCATAACTCACGTAAGAAGACTTTTTGAAGAATACTTTTGACTTTTTAGTTTTTGTTATTCTTTTGTTACAGGTCAAACACAGTCTCTTAATAAGGTCTTAAAAATAGACATACTGTTAAAAGTATTTCTCCTTTCTCGCCTCTGATGTACATCATGTTTTGTTTTCTCAAAAAGCTCTGTTTAATTAGTAATGAATGAAGGTTTTTTGAGGGATTCTATGAAATGAAAAGCTTGTCATTACTTAGTACTTTTAAAAGCATTATAATTACACTGTAAAACTGATGAGAAATTCAGCCAGATAGAAGACACCTAACATTTTAATTTGTTCTCTGAAGCTATAATACATACTTTAACCTGTAGTTTAGGTAGAAGAGATTTACTCTAAGGGATGTAGCTGAACTTCTGTAAAATATTGATACTCTCTCGTACTTAGAATAGAATGAAGAGGAAAGAACTATGTAGGAATTTGTAACTTAGAGAAGAGTTCTGTAGATACTCTTTTTCTTTTAAAATGCTATGCTATGAACATTTTACTAATGTGATCTTTGTATTCATAATATATAGTATTTAAATATATATTATTACATGTCTGTCTGTTGAAGAGATACATATTGGTACTTGGCTTGTGCAAGAGGACTGTAAATTCTGATAAATCTTACAAATTCTGAAAATTATTATAAGCAAGAATAAAGGAAATTGATAAATTGCTACCTGGAAAGAAAGTTAGTTTATAGCTTTACCTTTTTGGCTTGTAATTGGTTCAGTTGTATGAATAGAAGAAATGAAAAGGTAGCACAAATGTAAAGGATCTGAATTTTATTCTTAGATTATGGTAAAATCTGTAACAGATCAAGAGGTGTTTTGGAGTTTTCTAGTTTTAACTATGGTTTGTTGGGGGACAAGTGCTTTTTAATGGTGCATTACATTGATACTTACAAATTAGTTTTAATAACAAAATATGTTTAAGCACTAAAACAACTTTATAGTCCCTTTCTTTATAATAATCTGATTTTATTTCAAATAGTCCTGAACCAGCTGCCTCTTCCATCTCCTTTACCTGCTACAACTACAAAGAGCCTTCTCTTTAATGCACGAATAGCAGAAGAGGTGAACTGCCTTTTGGCTTGTAGGGATGACAGTTTGGTTTCACAGCTTGTCCATAGCCTCAACCAGGTATCAACAGATCACATGTAAGTATAATCAATTGTCTACCTAAAATAAAGTTTAAAGTTAAAAGTTCTGGTCTTATTAATACAATCAGTGTTCCTTATTATTTATTTAAAAAGTTTAAATATATAATTTATTTTTAAAATGTATCTTTAAGTGAGGATAAACCTTTTTTGTTCTGAATTAATGACATTTAAATAGATCATAGTTACTTTGTGACAGTAGTTTTGACTCATGTAATATGGAGATGGTTTTAATTCTTACAAAAATGATCCTGGGTCAATTAGATATGTAGAGATTTAACTTTGCTCAGAATGTCTTGTGGTATTAATAGAGTAGTTAAAATTTTCAGATACTCGAGGCTGAGGAATGGCTCAGCAGTTAAAGCGCTTGCTTAGTAAGTGCCAAGTCAAGTACTAAGTACCCGAGTTCCATTCTCCAGCACCACATAAGCTGAGCATGGTGGTGCACGCCTGTAATCCCATCAGTCATGGAGGCTAAGGCAGGAGGATTGCTGAAAGGTCAAGACCAGCCTGGGGTACAAAGTGAGACCCTGTCTCAAACAAACAAAAATATTAATAACAATAATAAATTCAAATACTATGTATGGACTGTGCTACTAGATTTATTTAGAAAAGGCCAAAACATTTTTTATGAGCAGTGTATTAGGAACTCAAGGGCTTGCTTCATGAAAGTCTGCAACAATATTTGGAACTAATTTTTCCAGAATTTACTGTAGCATCTAAACATGGGTATGTATTTTCATAGAGTAAACTTTCTGAGATAGGGTCTTGTTCTGTAATTCACACTGGTCCTGAACTCACTGTGTAGTTACAGCTAGCCTTGGACTCACACAATCCTTCTGCTTCAGCCTCCCGAATACTAGTTTACAAGCATGTACTACCATGCCCTACAATGCATAGCTAGTATGTAGTGCTGAGGGATGGAACCCAGGGCCTTGTGCTTCCTAGGCAAACTGTCTATAATCACTGAACTACACCCCACAGCCTCACACAGTAGAGTTTTTAAGATGAAATCAACTTTAAGTTATATGAGTATACTTATTTAAATGTACTTTTTAATTATCAAAGCAGTATATGCCTTAATAATACATAACAAAAACATATCAGGAAGTAAAATGTCCCACTCTTACCCCTTCATATCCTACTGTGCAATAAAGAAATTTTATAATAATGATTTTATTCTAAATAGTCCTGAACCAGCTGGCAGTAATTATACAACCTGCTTTTTTTTTTTTTTAATGATTTCATTATTTAGAGGAATGAAAATAAAGCAGATGAGGAGAGGCCTCTTGTTATATTATTTATCACTAGAAATTTTATAATGTCTAAATAAATATAGTGTCTGTTTTTATCCCTGCAAATACTTATTCAACAATTTTAACCAAATATTTAAAGAAGTGAGGAAGTAGCACACATAAAATTAGGATTTATTTTATGGAGTTTTTTTAAAGATTCTTTTCAGAAATTTTTTGAGTCTAATTGTTGGGCATGGTATCTGTAGATGTTTATTATTGGGTCCAGTATGTATAGGACATTGGCATGTAGAATACAAATTTTAAAATATTGCCTTTATTTAGTTTTATCAGCATTGAGTAGCTGTGAATTTAGTTTTCTACATTCTGTTTTATTGAACATTATTACGGTATTTAATCAGTTGTTTGGTTTCTTGGCACACACCATGATCTTAAGATAATAGTGTAAGGTAGAAAACTTAGATAACCTCTTCATTTTCTCTTTAATGATATAGTAACAATATTTCACCTGGATGACATTTCCCAGGAAGAAACTCACTCATATTCAGATGTAAAAGAGTGTCCAAATATCAACTTCTTTGCATAATTACCACTTCTTTATTCTTTCGTTAATATTTAAAGGTTTAGTCTTTTCTGTTTTAAAACCAATGTGAATATTCTGAAATTCATACTTTTATAAAACAATGTTTTGGGGCCAGGGGCCATAGCTCAGTACTTAAAGCACTTTGTCTAGCAGGCACAGGCCATGGGTTCAGTTCCTCAGTACTGCACATGCTGAGTGTGGTGGTACATGCCTCAGCACCCCTGAGGATTGCTGTGAGTTTGAGGCCAGCCTGGGCTACATAGTGAGACCTTGTCTCCAAAACAAAGCAAACAGAATGTTTGGGGGGCTTTTTGTTCTCTTATAATAAAGCAAAAAGCTGTAAAAGGAAAAATGGTGCTCTCTGAAGAGTTCTCACAGTCATTTTTGGTTATGCTGTCTCTTCCAGGGATAGCATCCTCAAAGTCTGTATTGTTGAACATACTCCGGTCATCAGTTTTTATTTCATAAATATCCTTAATAAATCAGTCACTTTTAATTTTGTTTCTTTTTTTCTATGCCAGAGAGTTGAAAGACAACCTTGGCAGTGATGATCCTGAAGGCGATATACCAGTCTTGTTGCAGGCCGTCCTGGCAAGGAGTCCTAATGTTTTCAGGGAAAAAAGTATGCAGAACAGATATGTACAAAGTGGTAAGGTTCTTAAGAATTATTTTTATCCTATACTAACATGCATCTTATGTGAGAACTTGTTTTATATGTAATTTGAGTGTCTAAACTAGTATATCTACACTTAGAGGTGCCTATTTGTACCTTGAACAAGCTAAGAACAAGAAGGAAACTTAAATTGATGCTATTTTTGTTTACTGTATAACTAAATTGCCTAAGAATTAATAGATAACATTTCACGAGTAATTAAGTATTTTAGAATGTGAGGTTTAGAATATTTCATTTTAGAAAAGTCATAGAGTTGATTGACTTTAAAGATTTCTTTAATTAAATTGAATATTTTCATTGATTTTGAATGCATACTGCATGTGTAATTTTAACAAGTATTAATTTTAGTCTTTTTGTATTATGGCTGCTTAGTAGTTAATCTAATGCTCCTGTTGTGCTAGCAGGCAAAAATGGTTTATAGTATTACTAAGGAAGATTTGATTTACGAGAATTACTATAAAAATATTATATCCAACACTGGTATACTTTCTGTATACTCAGGACCTTTGAGTTGGAAGCATTCTTCCATTATGGAATTTACTGAATTTTGCTTTCTGAACTGAAATAGACAGTTCTAAAATATCCAACTTAATTAACTGGTTAGCTATATATTCAAGAATATTGCTAGATTCATTTTTTTTTTCCTTATAAGCAGCATCTCCATGAAGCCCTATGTTCTGATTTCTAGTTTTGGGTGTATCTGTGTGTGCTTTAATAGTACTGCCTATTGATTTTTTAAAAATATTTCTCTGTGAATAACAATTTTAAAGCAATTGCATAAGTGCTCTCCATTTCCCAGAATGTAACCAAGAGAATACCTCTGCTCAACCCACCTTTCAGCAAGTTGAAAAGAGGTTTACTCTGCAGGAATATGTCTTCACCAGAACTGATAAGTTACTTTACAGAAAGAAATGATGGGAATGGTGAAAAGAAATGAAGAGTTATAAATGCTTTATAAAGAAAATAAGAATTTAAAGAAAACATGGACATAATTTAATTTTGAAAGAAAAATAATGAGTATTACATCTAGCAAAATGAGTAAATATTAAATCAGAAGTCATCCAAAGCTTGCTACTCAGACATATCCCACATACACACCATCAAGACCAATACCTTGACACTGAGCTGCGTCATAGCCTTGCCTGCCATGTTTTGAAACAGGGTCTTGATAAATTACCCAGGCTAGGCTTGAACTTGTGATTTATCATCTTCGTCCTCCCAGAATCCTGGGATTAGAGAATTGTGCCACCAAGCTTGGCTGATAATAATATTTTTATAACCTGTATCTTTGAGTATTTAATTTCAGTAGTAAATCACACAAGTACATTTTTAGAGTAATCACCTTCCAGTCACATGTTTCATATTTTATGCTAAATATATTTGCTTTTTTCATTCAAAACATTGACTTCTACATATCCAGTTTGGTAAAAACATAAACTAACATTTAAAAATTGTATATTGTGATTTTTAAAACATGTTTCTAATGATGCAGTTTTAAATTTTTAAAGGCTATTTTTGATAGCTAAATGTAAATGTGAGTCACACATATGGAAAAAAGTTAATAATATGCTAGTTGCTTTTAATCATAGCTTTTAGATCTTGAATCAGTCAGAAAGGACTGTCCAGATTTTATTTACCACTTCTACTTAGAAGTGATTTCCTTCAAACTAGTCCCGGTGATGATTCCTTAATTCAGAAGGCAATTTAAAAAAAAAAAAAAAAACTCTCGTCTTACGATATTGCTCTTGCAGTTAAAAAGAAATCTAGCACCAATAATAGTAATTAAGTAATTGAGCTCTGGACCAAAATCGTTTTTTTTTTTTTTTTCCACTGAATTTTAGTTGAAGAAGGAAGCTCTGAAATTGAAATGTGAGAAAATACACCAGTGTTGTTAGACTTTGAAATAATTTTGAACCCTAATTGTGTTAAACCACTAATTTTAGAGTTTCAATTCCTTCTGTAGGATCCCTAGCAAGTGAATAAATGTGCAGCTTCTGTTTGAATATTTCTAACGAGAGTCACTTTTCAGCCAGACCTTGTTAGCACAGTTCTATAGATTCAACACTCTGGAAGGCTGAAGCAGGAGATTGCAGGTTTAAGCTCGGCCCGGTCAATGTAGCTACATGTTGAGGCACTATCTAAAAATCAAAAATAAAAATAGTCAAGGGATGGGGTTCAATGCAGAGACTCTAGGCTCAGTTTCTAGTATAACAACAACAACAACAACAACCAAAAAAAAAAAAAAAAACTCACTTTCATGTGAGGAGTGGGAAATGAAATTCAGGAATGTAATTTGATGTTGAACGTTCCCAGAAAGAGAGGTTAGCTATAAAAATTGTAAAAAAAAAAAAAAAAAAAAGGAAAAAAGAAAAGAAAAAAAAACCCTCAGGGTTAACCATTTTTTATCACTCATTTAAAAATTTCTAAAAATTTTTCCTCTTCTCTATATAACAGAATGTCATTTTAGTAACAAGTGAGAACCATTGTCTAGCTTGAAAGGAAATATGAGAATAAAGCTATTTTGTGCTCATCCATTAGCAGAAATATTCATTTAGTTTTTAAGTGACAGAGTGTTACATTTGAAGAAAAATTTGTTTGTTTTGCTTCAAAACACCTTGGGTGAAAATTACAAGAGCTCAGACTTTGGGCCCATAAATAAAGTACTTTGTGAAATCTAGTTCTGAGCCATGGCAAAACAAATATCTTATTAAAATTAAGTTCTCAAGCAGATATATGTGATGAAGTATGTACATTTAATTTTTTAAAAAAGAAAATAGCCTCAGATTTATTGTAGAAGGAAGTATATGATATTGTCACTGGTTAGATAAGGTGATTTCTTAACATTCTTTGCGAAGTTGAATCTGAAAATTCTTTTCAGTTCTAAGGTTAAATGGTAGAACATTGAATAAGTAGGTACATTTTTAAAGGATAATAATAATGAAGTCTAGGGAGTGGTGTAGTGGTAGAGCATTTGCATATCATTTGGAAAGCTTGGTATTTTGATGTCTTGTACCTCAAAATAAATCATCTTTTTAAAATTCTGCTTGTATTAAAAACATCTTATAATGTTACTTGTGTTTGAAATTTGTGGTTTTAATACTTTACATTTTACTCTACAAAATGAAAACTTTGGTTAAAAAACCTTTTGAATATTTATGAAAAAATAACTGCTAATTGTATTAAGGAATACTTTACTTTTTAAAAAAGTAATGTTTAATATTTTTATGTATTGCCTAGGAATGATGATGTCTCAATATAAACTTTCTCAGAATTCCATGCACAGTAGTCCTGCATCTTCCAATTATCAACAAACCACTATCTCACATAGCCCCTCCAGGTAATACGGATTATATATATATATGTACATATACACATAATTCTGTATATATCATTTATTACATACTATCTTCTGTTTTGCATATGCTTGCCAGTATATAGTGGGAGTAAATTCTATATTAGTAAATTTAATATTCTATAGACATATAGATTGATATTTCATATAGAATGCATTAAGGTAGCTTGATGTGTTTGGACTGGGAATATATCTCAGTTTTAAAACACCACTTAGCTATAGCATGTATGAGGTTTCTGTGTTCAGGCCTCAGCACTACGAATGAAGGAAGGAAGGAAGGAAGGAAAATGTATCTTTAAGTAAGTAAAAAGTATGTAAAGTAGAATTATTTAAGGGAGCGTAGTGTATAAATGCTTCGTGTAACTTGTAGATCGTGAATTGTGAATGATTTTTCTATTATTTTCGCTATTTGGCAAAATTTTCTCTTTACATGATTTTTTGATAGAGAATCTTACAATGAAATTTCAAGGGTAACATATATATTTCATTTCCTGATATTCTTTATTTTGGTTTTTGATTTTAGCCGGTTTGTGCCACCACAGACGAGCTCTGGGAACAGATTTATGCCACAACAAAATAGCCCAGTGCCTAGCCCATATGCCCCACAGAGCCCTGCAGGATACATGCCATATTCTCACTCTTCAAGTTACACGACGCATCCACAGATGCAGCAAGGTAAGGACGTTATTTTTTTACTTTGTTTGGAACAATTTAAATGCCAAACAAATGCCAAGTTCCAAGCAACTTTCTTTTTTCTTTTCATAATGTTTAAAACATACACTAATTATAATATATGCTTATTGATTTTTTAATATTTGACTTGAATCATTTAAAACACATTACATTTATCATTTTGGAATTCATCATTTAGAAAATGAACAGTGTTAATTTTACTCTTTGGATTATTATGTAACTAATCATACTTAGTTAGGAAATTGAGGACTATTTTTACTTTCTCCTTAAAACAACAAAGAGCAGGTAGGCTTTAAGTAGTAAAGTATAAACTGAATAATTTTCTTTTGCAGATGGAGGAAAATTAATAATTTTAAAAGGTGAAATTTTTGAGGACTAGGTTCCTAGTTCTCAACCAATTATTAGTTCTCAGTTTATATAGATGTTTTTATAATGTTTTTTAGAGGTTATATTGACTTGGGATATGTTTCCTGGCTAATTAATAATTTGTTATTAGAATAGGTATTTTTGTTCCTCTTTTGAGAAGTGCTTAAAAAAGCAGAAACTAGGAAAAGATGGTATGGCAACACCTTTGGTTCTTTCTCCATAGTTAACAGTAAACTAAACTTTTTGTCATTAGTTTTTCCGTGTGTATTCTTATTATGCATGTGGTCAAAACTTTATTTGTAAACTTCTTCGTTGTCTATCAGAACAACCAGCTTCTAGTTCTTAAAACTAGATAATGGAAATACTAGCTGAAGTCATTGTACACCTAATTGAAGGAGAAACTGGAAGGCAAATCACACTTTTGAACCAGAATCATCTAAAAGCACTTAATTTATGTGAGTGCTAAATATACTTAAGAATATTTATAAAATATGACTGTGCTCCAGCATACAGAAGCTTGGAGAACATTTTATATGTATTTAATGTGAACATAGTTATCAAAGGGCACATTGTTTATTAGGTCAGTGTCCATATATAATAAGCTAGACATGATGGTCTATAATCTCAGTATTCTTGGAAGTTCAGGCAGAAGGATCCCAAGTTTATGCCCAACTAGGACAATTTAGTGAGACTGTCTCAATTAAAAATATAAAAGGGTTGGGGATGCAGCTCAGTGGGAAGGCCCTGGGTTCAGGCCCAAGTACCACCTCCACCACCACCACCACACACCAAAATGTATACACCTAAGTGTGTGTAGGAAATAGCATATGTTTTTGTTTAAAATGACTTCAGCCTTTTC
The DNA here is from genome assembly GCA_004027205.1 of Ctenodactylus gundi. Lineage (NCBI taxonomy): Eukaryota > Metazoa > Chordata > Mammalia > Rodentia > Ctenodactylidae > Ctenodactylus > Ctenodactylus gundi. The sequence goes on along the minus strand of PVKB01000001.1, from coordinate 937,755 downwards.
AGAAGAAATTAAATTAGCCCCACCTAGATATTAATGTTAATCTAAATTTGAAAAGTTCAGTCTGACAGGGAATAAATGGATAGGTGAGCATGACAGAAATAATCAAGAAATAGGACAGTTTAGAATATGACAAGCAAAATTTAAAACATCTCCCAACTTTATATTATTAAAATTTAAACTATGTAGAAAAATTTAGCAGTGCACTATGAAACCCTTTACCAACAAGCATCATGACATTTTGTCCTTAAATACTTGTCATCCAAGAAAAAAAATATTGCCCACTATAAACCCTACTTTTAATGTTTTACCTGTAGAGGATAGAGGAATGGCACAGTGATTAAAGTGCTTGTGTTGCTGGCTGAAGGCCCTGATTTCAATTTCCCAGCACCACATAAAGCTGGGCATAGTGGTGCAGGCCTGTAATTCCAGCACTTGGGAGGCTGAGACAGGAGAACTGCCATGAATTCAAGTCCAGCCTGGGTTCCACAGTGAGATCAGGACTAGCCTGAACTACAAAGTAAGACCCTATCTCAAAAAAAAAAAAAATAAAATATATATGTATGTGTATATATATATATATATATATATATATATAAAATTTTAAGAATACTTTGTAGTATCCTATAATATCTATCCAGCCTGTATTGAGTTTCACCAACTTTTCTAAATTTATTTTTAACATAAATTTTTCTTTTCAAAATATGATTCAATGTGGTTTCTTACATACTGCATTTGTTTTTTGCATCTGTTTTTTGTCTTTTAATCTAAGAGTCCCACATTGTATTTTCCTCATAACACTAATTGTTTTATGAAGAGCTTGTAACACTTTTGTTGTAGAACAGTCCATTTATTACACATATTTTCCATCAACTAGGAGTTAGGTATAAAGTTTTTATTAGAGGACTGGGGACATAGCATAGTGAATAGAATGCTTGCCAAGCAAGCACAAGGTCTAGAGTTCAATTCCCGACACCACATACCAGGCGTGGTGATGTATGCTTGTAATCCCAGCATTTGAGGACTTGGGTCGCTGAAGCAGGAGGATTGCTGTGTGTTCAAGGCCAGCCTGGACTATATATTGAGTTCAGGATCAGAGTTGAGACCCTGTCTCAAAAAAAGCATGTGTTTATATATGTATAATATATATATTTTAATGTGCACACGCGCACACACACATATATAAAATCAGTAAGAATGAATTATTTTTAAGATGATGTTGACTGTTAAACATTTTGAAAATTAATTGGATTCTGGGATCATATAACTAGAGAAAAGAAATCATGTTTTTAAAGTTGTGAAGTTACAAAAAGAAAATATGGGCAAATTGTTGATAATTTGAGAACTGAAGAGGCTTTATTTTTATGAGGACTGAAAGGCCAAAGTGAAGAGGCAAGAAAGACGAATTGTGAATTTTTGTGTAAAAGATGAAAACATGAATAAGTAAACAAATAACTATAGTGAAAAATATTTGCAACTGGTACTGCAAAGTATGAATTTTTCTAATATACCAAATCTCATACAGATTTATAAAGACAAGATAAAAATAAACAGGCAATTAACTAATAAAAGAGCAGCCAATTAGATACAGGAAGGCTTAACATATAAAATTATAGTGAAGTTGACTTTCACTTACAGAGATACATGCCCATAATCATAATCATAGTACTTGGGAGACTTAAGGGAGGAGGATAGCTATAAGTTTGAGGCCACCCTAGGCTGTATAGTAACAAGTTCAGGACAACCTTACCTCAAAAACAAAAAGGGAGAGATTCAGTAAAAGTTAAAGTAAAATTTTTATACCAGATTTGTAAACCTTTTACAATCTTCATAGAAATAAAAAAATTGATAGAGCAGTTTTGTTTTGTTTTGTTTTGTTTTGTTTTGTTTTTTGTTGTTGTTGTCTTTGAGAAAGGGTCTTACTCTGAAGCGCAGGCTGGTCCTGAACTCACTATGTAGCCCATGCTGGCCTTGGACTCAAGGCAGTTCTCCTGTCTCAGCCTCCCAAGTACTGAGATTATAGGTGTGTGCTACGATGCCCAGTTTAAGTGGTGTTGGGAAATCGAATTCAGGTACTTAGTGCTTGACGTAGTGCTTGGTTAGGCAAGCGCTTTGACCACTGAGCCACTCCTCCAACTCCCACAGAAGATTTTTAGAGAGCGATTTGACAGTATCTATCATACTTGAAAATTCATGTGCCACACTCAGTAGTTCAAAATGTTCCTTAAAAGCTGAGAGGGGAAGAAAGCATGCTCAGGTAATTTTAACAAGTTCTACCAAACATTTAATGAAGATACTGAATCTAAAACTATCCAGAAAAATGAAAATTGTCTTCCCTTTCTCAACTCACTGTACTAAGAGAGATAATAACTAGATGCCAGAACCAGGTGAGATTAAGAAGAGTTTGAGGAAAGAAAGTTACAGAACCATCATAATGAATGAATGTTGAAACAAAATGTGTAAGTTTTGGAAAAACAGATAAGCAGTGTTACCAACCTACTATGAAATTATGAATTGATTTATACTACAGATAGGTTATATAATTTATTTGCCAGAGGAATCTTAATGAGAGTCTTACTAGGCACCAAAAGAACATCCAACCTCCTTTTACTATTTTTGAAACTTTTCACAGATTAAGAGTAAATTGATGCAACTTTAATCTAAGAAAGCCTATCTAGCAAGTAGTTAAAAAAAATTAGAAATAGTGTCCTTGAAATCTTACATAGAACGTGAGTGCCTATAATCACTACTTCCTTTTAAGAGCAGTGGATATCTAATACCCATTAACCAATACTAGCAGGTGAGAAATACAAACTGTACACGTATACAAATATGATTATTGGTAAGGAAGAAACAAAATGTCGTTGTCATTTTCAGTTAATGTAATTGTCTTTACAGAAAATTCAACCTTACGAAAAGATATTTGATTTAATAAAGAGCTTTAGCCCTGTAGTATTTAATACATTATTATGGTAAAGTTAATTACATTTTTACATCCCAGTAATATGCAATTATAAGTTAAATTTAAGAGTTTTAAAAGCACGACTTTCAAAGAAAATTACAATACACACAGGAATAAGCATAATAAAAGGTGTATAAAAGCTGTGTGGAGAAAAATTACAACACTTATAAAAAAGTTAACTGGAAAGTAAAAAATAAAAAGTTATGCCATCTTCAGGGATGGGAAGACAAAGTAGAGTAAAGGTTATTCTTTTCCCCAAATCTGTAAATTCAGTAGAGCGTAACTAAAATTTCAAGCAGAATTACTGTGAAACTTAAACTCCTTCCAAAAATTTATATGGGAGAATAAAAGCCCAAGAATAAACAAGGTAATTTTGAAAAGATGGATAATGTAGAAGCTCAAATAATAGTAATGAAGGTTTATTCAAATATTATTAGAGCCATGGAAAAATGACACATCAAGAAGAGCCAAGGAACATGCATATGACCATATGGAAACTTAATATAAATTATACTATATCCTTACAGGGGCAAGAATGATATAATTTTATCTAATTTTACATGGATTAAAGACTTTTAAAAAAGAAAACTGGAAAACTTTTAAATGAAAATACAGAAACTTATTATGATTGTAGTAAAGAAGAAATCTGAATAAGCAGTACACATGAAAAATTGATTAGTTGCTAGTAATCAAGGAAATGCAAATTAAAGTGACTGTTGCATACACTTTTCACCCTAAGGATGACAGAAATTTTTGGCAAAAAATGTAGAGTAGTGGGGACTCTCACATACTACTGATGAGTGCAAATGACCAAATTCATTTTCGAAGTTATTTCATAATGCTTAGTAACGTAGAGAATTCAGCATATCCAGTAATTTTACTTTTAGGTCCTAGTTTGTAGGGTTCATATACATTGCAAAAAGACTCAGCATACATACAGGGCAGCCTTGTTTATAATGGCAAAATTTTTAAGTATTCTGAACCATCCCAAGAATGGATGAATTGAGTATACTGTACTACAGAACATAGTACTTATTTAAAACAAATGCATGTAAAATTGCATATATAACATGAGTAAATCTCAATGTAATGAATTAAAACGCAAATTATAAAAGTGTATAAAGATATACCAGTTAAAGATACCTAGTTATTTTTCATTGCTAAAACAGTCCCTGACATCCACAATATAAAGGAGAGATTTATTTTAGCTTGCAGTTTCAAAAGGTCCCACTTTATTCATGGTAGCTGACAACAGTGGAAGCACATGGCGGAGGGTCCTGCAAGAGGAAAAGCTGTTTCCAGCATGGCAGACAGGAAGCAGAGCTGGCATATATCCTTCCATGTCATGTTCCAGTGGTCTGTCCCTTTGTGGTCAAGCCCCAATGGTCTGTCCTTTTCGTCCAGGTCCCACCTTTTGACAGCACATGGTTCCATCAGTATTCCACAGTGTCCAAATACATGGGACTTGTGGATCTGGGTTCCAGATCCAGGCCATAACAAAAGCTGTATGTAAAACAATGCTGTATTGTTTGGAAATACATTTGTCGAAAGCAGAAGTATAAAGATAAGTGTAGGTAGAGTGAACTCTAAAGTCAAGCAAGTGGTTGTTTCTAAGGAATAAAGGGCAGGGAACAGAAGAGAGGAACATACAAATATTCCTAGATGGCTTCTATTGTATTTGTAGTATTTTATGTTTCCAAATACAGATTTCAATGACATGTGCCACGGTAAGATTCAGTCAGATTGAGAAGTCATATATGAATGTTTGGTACATTATTCCCTATAAATTCTGAATTTTTAAAATATCTCTTATGGACAGTTATTTTCCAATAATTTTAACAGTTTATTTGTATAAATTTTTTTCTTCTTAATTTTAGCATCAGTATCAAGTCCCATTGTTGCTGGTGGTTTGAGAAACATCCATGATAATAAAGTTTCTGGTCCATTATCTGGCAATTCAGCTAATCATCATGCAGATAATCCTAGACATGGCTCAAGCGACGACTACCTACACATGGTGCACAGGCTAAGTAGTGACGTATGTAATATATTAGTTTTCATTAAGGTAATAAAGTAGTTCTTATACTTGTGGCATAAGCACATTTTAAATCACGGTGTTTTTCATTCTACAATCCACTGTCTATCAAATATTATACTAAATACTGAGAATTTAGTTGTGAACAACATAATTAGTTTCTGTACCCACAGAGCTTAGTCTGGAGCAGGATTAAGTTTATGTTTTAATTTAGTATTGCTCATACCAAAATATTCATTGAATAATGAATATTTATTTGTATGAGGTTTACTTTTTTTCTTCTAAAATTTGTAACACTTTTCCCTCTTACTTGATCTTGTCTTGACATTATTGAAGTTATTCACATATTATAAATTTGTCTTAGTATGAATTTAGGCCTAATTTTATATAAGCTTCATATACCAAGGACAATAGAGATGACATCTGCTCTCAGGACATTTACAGTTTCCTGTTGTTTCGCTCCTACTTTTATAGAAAGTAGCAAACCCAAATGCAACATGTTAATAATGCCAGTTTTCTTACTTATTGCCATGTATAGGCTATTGATTCTTTTGGATATAATTTTATTTTTTTGCAATATATACTAAAGAGAAAAGAACAGTACAGAAGAGTACTATAGAATTCCAACACTTTACCTGGCAGTAATTTATATCTTTAATAGTAATTTTTCATTCTTTTTAAGATTTTTATAAAGCCTCTCCTGTCATTCAAGATAAAAAATTTATACTTTCTTAGGATGGAGATACGTCAACAATGAGGAATGCTGCGTCTTTTCCCTTGAGGTCTCCACAGCCGGTATGCTCCCCTGCTGGAAGTGATGGAGCTCCCAAAGGTATTATTCTAATGGAAATTTTCTTCTGGATATCCTGTATCCTAATTTCGTATTTGAAACTGTGATACAAACTTTTAAAGCAGATACCAGATGTTGTTCTCCTTTGGTTTTCATTGTTAAAAAATAAATTAAAATGTGTTTATGAATTTCTAAATCAGAGATTTAAATCTGTCTGTGTTCATTGACTTACTCATCTCACATTCTTTAAATATCAGTAAATTATTGTTAGTGTTCTATTATATCAGTATCAGTTTTTATTGATAAAACCTAGTGGTATTTTCAAACTATAATTTTCTTAGCTCTCTTCAGTATTTGAAATTTTTGATTAGTCTTCCCTGCTGCTCCAAAAAATAAAAAATTTTATCTTGAACTCACTTGTTTTCCTCTTTCTCGTTTCTTTCTTTTTTTTTCCTATAGTCTCAGCCCATTTTTATATTTGTTTTTGAGACAAGATTTGGCTAAATTTGCCTCATCTGGGATTATACTTGAGATTCTTCTGCCTCAGCCTCCTTTTGTAGATGTCTCTCTCTCTCTCGGTCTCTGCCTACCTTTTTCTGTCTCATGTCATCTTGTCTTATCTCTGCTCAACTTTCTCAAGATTTCTGTCACTAGATTTTTTTTTTTTTTCTGTGATGCTCAGTTTTGGTTAAAGCACTGATTTCTTCTGTCAGCAGGACTCCTATGTCATTTTTTTGTTCTGGTCTTGTCTTGCAAGTTGTCATTTTTTAGTTCCTAGCAAAAACTTCCTCCCCTGCTGATACTCAAAATCATTTTCAAAAATATTCTCACTGTTCTGTTGTTCCCATTTTTCTTAATGCTATTCTAGTTCTAAATTATCTTGACTTAAAATTGTGAAATCACTATAAAGTTTTGTCAACTTTTAGTTGTTTGACAGGTATAGGCTGTTTTATTACCTTTCTAAATCTCACATCGACTTTTAGTTTTGCTTATTAAAATCACGTCTGTCCTTTCAGGTACAAGTTAAATGGCTGATCTTCCCTAAGCCTTCCCCTGATATCTACAGTCCTCCTATACTATTTTATGTACACAACTTGATCTTTTTATGTTGCATTCCCAAAGAATTTTGTGTGCTCTTCTTCCTCTTACAGATTCACCAGATGGTGACTTTTTTAAAAGATTTGGCTCTGTAAAAGGATAGTTACATCCGGTAATTTTATTATCAGATATGAGGTAGAAGTTAAGGCCATATGAGCCATTTAGTCTATTCTGTAAGTGTATGAATTGTATAAATTATGAGATTTCTAATCCCAGCTTTGGAAAGAGAAAACGACTTCAAGAGTAACTCTGTTTAGATCAGCCATCAACGATAGGTATTCAGTGCTTAAATATTATTCTTAGACTGCCAGGGTGGCAAAAGAAAGAGGTAGATGGCTGCTGTAGGTGATCAGCCCACTTTTCTTTTTGACGTTGAGGAAGGGAGGATAGATAGATGAGTGGAAAACTTTAAACAGAAAGAGAAAAGATCTTTGGAACAGTCAGTCTCATGAATATGTTATCAGAAGCCTAAAGTTGATAGGATTTTCCAGCGAGTTTTTATGGAAGGATTGCACTGTCAACACTTCTAATTCGGCTACTTAGGTGAATTGCTGGAAAATTCTAAAGTATGTGTGTGATTTTGTAATATATACTTTAAGTGAGAAGACACATAACAGTATATTACATTCCAAACTCAGACAAATCTGGCTCTTAATTTTTCATGTTTGTAAGTGAGATAACTGGACAGATATCATAACCTATATAAGCTTTCTGGTCCACTTTTTACAAAATATTGATGATGTTAATACTCAAGAATGAAATGAGTTGATAAAGCGTCTTGTAGAGTTGTAATACAAAGTGACTTAGATTAGATAATATCTTAATATTCTATCTAGCTTTACTATATTGTCAGGGTTTCTGTTATAAGAAACTATAGCTTGTTATTTTTATTGAATTGATTTTTCTAGGATCAAGACCATCTTTAATTTTACAATCTCAGTCCCTGCCTTGTTCATCACCTCGAGATGTTCCACCAGACATCTTGCTTGATTCTCCAGAAAGAAAACAAAAGAAGCAAAAGAAAATGAAAATAGGCAAGGATGAAAAAGACCAGAGTGAGAAAGCTGCAATGTATGATATTATTAGTTCTCCATCCAAGGACTCTACTAAACTTACGTTAAGACTTTCTCGTGTGAGGTCTTCAGACATGGACCAGCAAGAAGATATGCTTTCTGGTATGGAAAATAGCAATGTTTCAGAAAACGATATTCCTTTTAATGTACAGTATCCAGGACAGACTTCAAAAACACCCATTACTCCACAGGATGTAAGCCGCCCAATAAATGCTGCTCAGTGTTTGTCGCAGCAAGAACAAACATCATTCCTTCCAGCAAATCAAGTGCCTGTTTTACAACAGAACACTTCACTTGCTACAAAACAACCCCAGACTTCTGTGGTACAGAATCAGCAACAGATATCACAACAGGGACCTATATATGATGAAGTAGAATTGGATGCACTGGCTGAAATTGAGCGAATAGAGAGAGAGTCAGCTATTGAAAGGGAGCGCTTTTCAAAAGAAGTTCAAGATAAAGGTAAGAAAATCTCAGTATTACCACTTCATCACCTGTGCAAATATGTAATTAATTCTTTGTCATTCCTCAGGGTTTTTTTTTTTTTTTGGTTACCTCATAATTGTACCTTAGATATTGAATTCATTTTTAATCTAAATCAACTGTCTCAGATTTGGTAATTGTCCACTTCAGATCTATCATCCATTAGGGTTTAAAATGATTTTATTTGTGCTGTTCTGTATACGGAAATGAACATTACTTTCTGTATATTACTTTTTGCATTCTCTGTAGATTATGTTAATATAATCATACATCCTCAGATGTTTTCTGCCAAAACAAGTTTAACTACTATGGAAATATTTTAAAGCAGGTACATTTAGAAAAAGTTTACGTGTGTGTTAATTAGATGTATATTTCACTTGGTTTAAAATGGTACTCTCAATGTGATTTTTTTGGGGGGTTACAAACAAGCGTTCTAAGTTATTAAACAGCAAAACTTAAATAAGGATCTTTTGATGGTGGTAACTATTAAGTGATCTGTTTAATCTGACTAATGTAGTAGGTTGGAGTGTGATGAACTTAAATATGAATTTATAGGTTTGCTTTATGTTTTATAATCAAGTAAATGTAAGTCCCTATTATAGTATTCATTATTTGGTATACACTACAAAATCCCTTGAAAATTTTGAAACTGGTGAATCAGCGTTTGAAATGAGGAAAAATAGTTTATGAATTTGATATCTTTATAGATGCATATACACATTTGATTACCCAGATTAAATCATGCTTTTTAATGTTGTTTTATGATTAACTCTATGTTGAAACATAGTTTTTCTATTTTATTCCTTGTTAATTATAGAACATAATTTCTTCATACCGAGTAGAGCACGTTTTTCTGTGTGATATTATTCATTTTGTGACATTGTTATCACTAATTATCCTACACTAAAACGTTGAAAATCCTATTATTTCTTCTGTCATGAACATTTTTTAAATTATTGAAAAAGTAGTTGCAATAAAGAAATGAAAGTCTGCATATTTAGTAGTTAGAGATCTGGAATTTTTTCAAATTTATGTAAATCTTCAATGTTAATGATGAAAAACATGTTGCTGTTTCCTTCTCTCTTTGGCTTATAAGGTGGGGTTTGAGAAGTAAATGACGCTGCAGGTTCCAAAGTATACCTCTTCCTCTGGCCTCTTACAGAAATACATAAATGTCAATGAAGAGAGCAGTTTGAATCAGTTTTTCTTGATTATATTAACCTACCAAAATTCTTGAATCTTGTGTTAATTAGCTTTGTAAGAAATACATAATGTGACTTTCTAATCCAAAATATTAATTGCTTAGAGAACTGAATTTCTGTGTGACATTTTTTAATGTGTTGTAAAAGCTGTAGTCTTACAAAAGAGTATAATTTTTAAATGATTTTTAGTAGCTGTTGATTAGAACGAAAACGGAAGAAATGGTGAACTTCATTCTTAAACTTTTCCTGAACCCTACTCTATCACATTTGGTGAAACCAAGAGTTTTTGTTTTTTAAAAAAGGAATGAAAATAAAGGTAGTTAATAGATTCAGTTGCATATCAGTAAACCTTTTATAGTACCAATTTCTTTGGAAGAATAAAACAAAATCAAGCATAATACAGCTGTTCTTACAGAAGTTGTAGTGTATATTTTACTTTTGATTTTCTAAACACTTATCTTTGTAATATGTGATTATATGACAATAACAGATCTAACTGGAAAGCTCACAGGGCAAAGATAGCTTACAGTTTTGGTGAAGGCAACAGTTCTGTGGTGCTGTAGGGACTAAAGTAGATTTTCCTGACTTTATAATGGAGTTGTCCTCTTTTAAGTTGTTTTCTGAAGATCATGTTCTTATTATTTCATTGTTTTATTTGAAAAAATTTGGAACCTAATATCTCTGATTTGAGCAGTTGATATCTTGTGTTCAGTTTCTGCATTGTGTGGTAGGGTAGTATTTTTACAGAATGAGTTACCTTGAGATTTTGGAAAGTTTAGAGGTATATCTGTGTGTTGCTTCAAGGTTGAAGGTGAGGACATAAATAAGTGAGATTTTATGGAGTGATATTATTCTCATCTTGAGAGGAAATATTTTCTTAAATTTACTTTTTACTAATTATTTTTATAAGCTTTAAGTTTTAAAATTGACTTTTACTAGTATGTTCTAAGATACGGCACCAAGAACCTTTTAACAATTACTGTGTTACTGGTAAAGAACAACCAAAACATACATGGTCTGCGTAGTTTTGCCGAGAGCTGTATTAAAGGGTCTGAATTTGTTTGCCAGTATATTCGTATGCTATGAGGTAAATACTCCTTTCAATAACCAGAAGTCAAAAAACTTGTATTTATAAATAAGACCAGCTAGTAACAAATATAGGTGATAACTGTGGAATTCCAAAAAAAGAATAGTCTTAAGCTTTTACTTAGGCTGCGAGAGAGCCTAATGTTCCTTGGTTAAACATATAAGAGACACTGTTATGGCTAGTAGAAATTTATGTTTTCTTGCCCTAATTCTCCTTTCTTTGTACAGTTCTGTGTATGTACTAGTGGGGTAACTCTAACCAACAAAGTTATCATATTCTCAAAGAACCCTTTTATCAGTCTTTTTGCTCAAACTTTTAACATCTATAATTACATGATTTTGAAAGGCTCTTCATCTTTGCTTATGGGGTGACCTATCATAGACATTAATATCTCCTTCATGTGCTGAAAATTTCTGCTGTCTTTTGTTAAAGAGGAAATTTCTTTGTTTATCTTTGCCTATTTTGTCCTTTCCCAAGGTCCACTTTCCATGTTAGGAAGTAAGAAATGGCTTAGTTTCACTAATATATTTTACATTAAATATTCTTGCACTGTATATAACTCTTATAAGAAGCTACTCATTGAGTATCGCTAATCTAAAAAATCTAAAATCCAAAATTTCTTGATCATAATGTTTCCGATTTTAGAAGATTTTGAATTTTGGATGTACATATTAGGGATGTTTAACCAATAAAATCTATGCAAACGTTGCAAAACCTAAAAAAACTCTGGAATCATGAGTACTTCCATTATTTCAGATAAAGGATACTCAGCTTGTATTACTTAATATCATTTGGGATAATAAGCCTGGAATTTTGGACAGGAATAGGAAAATGAACTAGTCAACCTGCATTGTGGTTTAGGTGTAATTTTTTTTTTTTATAATTGACTATAGTTACTGTGCTTTCTGCTTGAAGTGTTTTTGTTATTTGTTGTGTATTTAAATAGTGTAATTTTTTATAAGTATATTTCAAGTTAGAATTTTTCCTAATGATGGTTCATATATTCAAAACACCAGCATCTGGTTGTCAAGTGTTATTGATTTTGAAATTACAAATATCCTTTTATTTACATTCTCTTTAACAGTATATGAAATTTGGTAGCTGATCTTAGGTTTACTAATGCTGAAAGAAATTTAGAGGTACCAGTGTTCTAAATACTAAAATTATTCCTCATATAAATGGTTTTCCATCATTAGTTGAAGGTTATGAAGTAATAAAGACATAACAGAAGTTTGTAGAAGTGAACTGTGTGATTCAGAGCCACTTCATAGGAGTGAATCCACTATTGAAGTGAGTCAGAAAATGAGAATACTCTAAATGTAATCCAAGACTCCCTGCAGCAGGATGAAGTTTTCCCAGGTTTCATGGAAGAAGTGAAATACTTTGCAGTAATTGAAAAGGAATGAAAACTTTGTTTAGGAATATTTTATATATAGTAAGGAAAAATCATGAAACAGATGCATTCATGTATTTTATTGTAAGTAATCATAGGATCGATAGTTTAAGATAGCTAAATTTAATGTGATAATTTCTTTGAAGTTAATTTGTTAAACTCTCATTATACTGACAAAAGGTAAATTAGACTGAAGATTGAAGTATTTTGTAATCCTTTAACAAGTGGTCTTCTGAATGATTTTAATTTTCATGGAAAAATGTATTACTCATTAATAAAAGAATGAGTACAGATTTATTAAGAGAAACCACGTAAATCCAATATTATTGTAGTTCTTAAGTATTCTTAATTGTCACTTAATGTCTTCCACAAAGCATATTGCATTGAAATATAAAAATCTTAGGTTATAGATTTCTGAATTCTTTTTCTAAAGTTCGTGGCATAAGTATAAGTTGATAAAGCATACTGTTTTAGGAACTGGTAACTACTTGATGTGCGAGATAAAACCTTATCATAGCTGGATGTGGTGGTGCACCTGTAATGCCTACAGTTTTGGAGGCTGAGACAGGAGGGTCACAAGTTTAAGTACAGCCTGAATAACTTAGCAGCTTAGCAAGAGACCTGTCTCAAAAAACTTAAATCATGTATGACAAAATATATGAAAGGGATTCTATATACTTAAGTTTAGTGTTCTATTTTTTTCTTAAGCCTCGATGCATAAAGGTTTATATAAACTCTTACCATGTGTTAAGAGGGAAGATAATCTAATGATATTTGTTACTATCGTTATTGTTAGTTGTTTTGGAAGTGGAGCAAGTATGGTGATAGATTTGACTTCTGCATAACAAAAGAGCAGACTTAATTTTACCCCCCCCCAAAAAAAGTAACATACCCACAGTAATTTGCAGAGTATGGTATTGTCAAAGATCAAACTTAGAGCTTTTAGCATTCCAGGCAAGCACTTAGTCACCGAAGTCCATTCCCAGGCCCAGAGTAAATTTTAACTATATTTGATTAGATTTTTTACATTGAGCTGGTGCTTATTACTTTGAGACAAAAACAGTGAATTGTGGTGTATAAAAGAAACATTATCATTTTTAAAAAGTTTTCAGAACTTCATTTCTTAACAGTGAAGGGTGTTTTTCAGTTGAAATAGACTTCTCGCTTGTGATACTGTTTTTCTTAAGTGATGTATCACATCAATGAATATTAAAGTCTAGCAATTCATTTTAATAGAAATGACTGAAAGTGACTTTTTAAAACAGTCCAGCTGTTTGGCAAGTAAAGGAAGTAGGGAAACCTCAGAGTTTTCTAATGTGACTATTCTGAAGAGATAGTGAGAGAATAAGTTTATAGAAAATATCCTGACAGTCTTTTGAGTCCAGAGTAGAAATAATGCACAGAAATACATGGCCATTGAAAATACCTTAATTTTTTATTGCAGTGGTGGATTTGTATGTATGTATGTATGTATGTATGCATGCATGCTTGTATATTTGTTTGTGTATGTCAGAATACCATAATTGTTTCTGAAGTCAGTATACAAATCTCTCGAACTTCATGTTTAAGAACCGGAACACTTTTAGTTCAGGTTGCTTAAGGCAGGATTTATGTAAAAAGTTCTTGAGTACTTCTGATGAATAATATGTGATATATATTATTTCCTTATCCTGAATTTATTTTTATTTAACATAGTTTGTTAACTCTTAGATTCCATCTATCCTGTTAGCACCTTGAGTAATTTGAATTCTGGATTAAGGGTAATGACCAAGTATTTTCTTTTATGTTAGTGTTTGCCCTTTTTTTCCAGTCACATGATGTATTTTCCTGGCTTTATCTGTAGTAAAAGCTTATTTTCCTGTAGTATGTTGGCATATTTGAACCTCTTAGTTGTGTTTGGCTAGTGGTTAAAATTATCTTGTTAGAATGCATGCTTTATAGCTTTTCTTATCCATGAATGAAGAATGTGATTTATTATTAGTATGTATAAGTATAAATAGATGTTTATATTTAATGTATTTATAAAATCTGCTTATTTCATCTACTTGCACTTGTACACTCAAAAAGTAAATTGTTGAATTCTTTCCATAGTATCCACTAATATTTATTAAGTTCCAGCAAAGTTGAAAATTTTCTCAAAGCTTAATCTTAAAAGTATTTCATTCATGCTTACTATAGTATATATGTGTATTTGCATTTGCATTCTCTGTGTTTCCAAAACCTGGCTTTAAAAGGATAGTCAAAGTCCATATCATTTTAGTAAGACAAGAATATATGTCTATTACTGATATTGAATATTTATCTTTGAATTTCAGATAAGCCTTTGAAAAAAAGAAAACAAGATTCTTACCCACAGGAAGCTGGGGGTGCTACAGGAGGTAATAGACCAGCTTCTCAGGAGACGGGTTCTACGGGAAATGGGTCAAGGCCAGCATTAATGGTTAGCATTGATCTTCATCAGGCAGGAAGAGTGGACTCTCAGGCTTCTATAACTCAGGATTCAGACTCCATAAAAAAGCCTGAAGAAATCAAACAATGTAATGACACACCTATTTCTGTTCTTCAGGAAGATATTGGAAGTCTTAAATCTATGCCAGAAAACCATCCTGAGACACCTAAAAAAAAGTCTGATCCTGAGCTTTCGAAGAATGAAATGAAACAAAGTGAAAGTAGGTTGTCAGAATGTAAACCAAATGAAAACCGATTGGTGGAGACAAAGTCAAGTGAAAGTAAGTTAGAAACTAAAGTCGAAACTCAAACAGAAGAACTTAAACAGAATGAGAACAGAAGTACCGAATCCAAACAAAATGAAAACATCATAGCTGAGCCTAAACAGAATGAAAATAGACTATCTGACATAAAACCAAATGACAACAAACAAAATAATGGCAGGTCAGAAACAACAAAATCAAGACCTGAAACCCCAAAGCAAAAGGGTGAAAGCCGGCCTGAAACTCCAAAACAAAAGAGTGAGGGGCGTCCTGAAACCCCAAAACAGAAGGGTGATGGACGGCCTGAAACTCCAAAGCAAAAAGGTGAAGGCCGGCCTGAAACTCCAAAGCAAAAAAACGAAGGTCGTCCTGAAACACCAAAACACAGGCATGAAAATAGGAGAGATCCCGGAAAGCCATCAACAGAAAAAAAACCTGAAGTGTCTAAACATAAACAGGATATTAAATCTGATTCACCTCGGTTAAAATCAGAAAGAGCTGAAGCCTTAAAGCAGAGACCTGATGGACGATCTATTTCTGAATCACTAAGGCGCGATCATGAGAGTAAACAAAAATCAGACGACAGGGGTGAATCAGAACGACATCGGGGGGATCAGTCCAGGGTTAGAAGACCAGAAACATTGAGATCCTCAAGTAGAAATGAACATGGCATTAAATCTGAAAGTTCAAAAACTGATAAACTAGAAAGAAAACACAGACATGAATCAGGGGATTCAAGGGAAAAACAATCTTCTGGGGAGCAAAGATCAAGACCAGATAGTCCTCGTGTTAAACAAGGAGATTCTAATAAATCAAGACCTGATAAACCTGGTTTTAAGTCACCAAATAGTAAAGATGACAGAAGGACAGAGGGTAACAGGAATAAAGTAGATAGTAACAAAACTCACCCTGACAGTAAGGCAGAATTTCCAAGTTACTTGCTGGGGGGCAGGTCTGGTGCATTGAAAAATTTTGTCATTCCAAAAATCAAGAGAGATAAAGATGGCAATGTTACTCAGGAAGCAAAAAAAATGGACATGAAAGGAGAGCAGAAAGACAAAGTAGAAAAAATGGGATTAGTTGAAGATCTAAATAAAGGAGCTAAGCCTGTAGTAGTCCTACAAAAACTGTCTTTGGATGATGTTCAGAAACTAATTAAAGATAGAGAGGATAAATCAAGAAGTACCCTTAAATCTATCAAGAATAGACCATCAAAGTCAAATAAAGGTAAGAATACTTTTGATGTCATTTGTATTCTAATCAGCTTAAAATTTAAAGTTACCAAGCATAAAGCACTGGAAATCTACAAAATCAGAAAATTGCTACATGAAAATAGAGCATTTATATAAAACAACAATGAATTATTTACAGGTGAACAGATAGAATGTTCTCAGTTAAAATTTTTCTCAACCCGTACTTCTTCCCAACTACTCAAGATTGTCATGAAATTTGATAAGTTCAGTTGCTGTTGAGTTCTTTCAGTTATTTCTGAAAATTGCTTGTTAATCGAATGGTTTGTGGGAGTAGATGTGTCAAGTGTAAAACTGCTACTTGTACTATAGAGATGATTTCATTTTACAGTGAGATAGTAAATTGAATATTAATTTCTAGAAAGCTATGTGATAAATAAGAACCACCTTTATATATTACTTTATGAATATCCTACTTTACGAACATATTTCTGATATAATTATTAATGAATAGTTTGAATTGGTGTACTTTAGAAAAATATTTAAAAGATTTTTATTGTGATAGGCAGTTATGTGTTTTGTATTTTTAAAGTAGTTTTGGCCTTTTATGAGAAGGTTCAAGAGAACGATGTTTATTTCTAAAATTGAGTTAAAATTGTAAGTTTCTGAAAGTAGAATTAATGTTATTTTTGTGTGTTGAATTCAACTCTATTGACTTGAGTAACAGTTTTTAGGAGGAGGTTTAGCGTATCCTAAGTGCTAAAACTATACTTACAGTTTTGCAGAAAATATAATTTGTGTTCTTGTGTATACTCGTGCTTATTTGGGATGTGGTGGTTGTTGCTTTTTTTTTTTTTTTTTTTTTTTTTTTTTTTTTTTTTTTTTTTTTTTTTTTTTTTTTTTTTTTTTTTTTTTTTTTGCTTTTGTTTTTTGTTTTGAGACAGGATCTCATTCTGTGTCCAAGCTCCTGAGTGCTCGGATTATATGCATGCACCACTGTGTTCAGCTATTAGGTGGTACTGCAGGATTGAACTCAGATCTTTGTGATTTACTAGGCAAGTGCTCTAATCATTGAGCCATGCTCCCAGCCCTATCATTGAGCCATGCTCCCAGCCCTTGGTGTTTGAAAATAGTGTTAATGGTGCTGTGTGGCAAGACCTATTCAGCCCACGCAATTTAATAATATCTAAATAAAATGAGATACAATTTTGAAGGCAGTAGCACCTACTAAACTTTGATATTTAAGTTTTTATTCTGTGAAGAATTTTACTGAGAATCTATATTTACACTTACTTAAAGGTAAATATGTAAAATCTAAAATTACATTGTTCAATACCTCTTTGGGCTATTTTAATTGTCATTAGGTAAAATATTAAATATTTCAAAAGCCACATGAGCTTCTTCACTGCCATTTTTTTTCAGCATTAACAGAAGACATTTGCATCATCACAGAAAATTGAGCTATGTAGAACTACAGTATGTTAGGAGATAACCAGAGAATGGGTATAATTTTTGTAGCTTGTCAATCAAAAACAACTCTCTGAAAACATGTTATTACTCTAAAGAACTCAAATTCAAAGAAGTGACTTAGAGCTTTTTTGTTGTTGTTACTAGATCTGGTTCCAACACCTGCTGTTAATTTGTTTGGTCTTTCAGAATTGAAAAAAACGTTGCCTTCTGAATAACTAATATTTCACTCTTTTAATGAAGCTTTTAGTACTTAAGTTACAGCAATTAGATCTAGAAGATTAATGTGTAGTTTTTGTTATTTAACTAGAATGCACCTTTTCAGAATTACTTGTCAATATTACAAACTATAGAAGTAATCCCTGCAAGTATAGTCTTAGAATTACTGATTAATGTAAAAGAAGTTACAGAATATGGTGCTAGATAAGAAGTCATCTAGATAAATATTTTCTCCAAAAATTTTTTTGGTGAGTGTTCAGCATATGCTTGTATTTCTATAGTGTAATACACAATTTTAGAATAGTCATTTGGAAGGTGGAAAGTGGTACCGTCTTGTTTACTTTGTCTGAACCCATCTTTCTCTCCCTGCCCTCTGTCAGCTTACACTAACCTTGCTTTCTAAGATCTGTCGTAACAATTTTACAACTACTTAAAGAACATTAAGAGATGAATATAGTTTCAAACTAGTAAAGGCTGTATTTTTTACACATAAAGAATATTTCATATTTACATGTAAACAGTGTCTTTAGTGCTAATACTTGTGTCTCATAAGTGTATTTTTAACACAAATGTATATAGCTAATACCATGCAGTTATCTCTAAACAGATGTGTCTCTGTAAGAGTGATGGATGTGTGTAACTGTGCCTTTAAACTAGGTTTCTGCCTTGTACGAGTGTTGTGTGTCTGTGCATGTGTATGTTTATGTGTGCATCCATGTATATATTAATCTACAGTTAGAGTATACAGAACTTTTCATTCGGAAGTATTTCAGTCCTTAGATTCATTTTAAGATAATGTGGTAGATATTTTTGACTCTTAGGCGATAAACACACACATACATACATATTTTTAGTAATGTAATTTTGGTTTTTATCTTAGATCTTTCATATTAAGTTCGCAGTCACAGAGTCGTGTGATTATTTGTGAAGCACAGTTACAAATTGTTGACTCCATATAGCCAACAACGACTTTTCTTTTAGGTGATTTGTTGTTTTCCTAAGTAAGTGAAGGAGTTAGTCTAAATATTGCTGGAATACGTTAGTGGTTAATAGCCAGTAGGCTTTTCTTTCTTGGAAGAACCATAAAATTTCATCTTTTCATGTTTTACTGTATGTTTGTAGACTAAATGCTCATTCTTCAGGGTAACTTGAAATTCTTTGAATGTACTTTAAGCTATAAATTTGAATATGTGGTAGAGGTACAGATTTATGACTCCTAATTTAGATTATTTACTTTTCGTGATTGTATGAGCATATTAAATGCAAAGTGATCTTTACATTTGATTTGATTACTACACAATGTTCATATTCCTAATAGCTTGCATAATATATAGTGTAAGAGCATATATATTGAATGAGTAGAAGCTATGAGGCTCCCATTTTCAGAAAAAGATTTTGTGTGCAAATTAAAGTTGTATATTCCTCTCTTAATGTCCCCACCTATATACTTTAATACAGGAGATAATTTTCAAACTCGGGTTCCCAAAACTTTGTAATATCATTTTTTGACCTGTCAAGTACCTAATTTTTATTAAATATTGGTGGAAACCAACATAAACTCAACATCTGTTTAATTTCCCTTATCCCATTTGGTCTGTAGTTGTTACTTCAGTAAAAACTCAGTATCAGTCCTATTCTCTTTTTACATCATCTTGTTTATTATTTGTGGTGAGGTAGGGCTGACATACCCTTCTGGGGGAACCTTTTACATTTTTAAAATACCTTCTATTATATTGAAGTCAGAAAATACATGGTTATTTAAAAATTTAGACACTCCAGAGTTATCTCAGTTTCTTACTTTACCTTTATGTCTAGGACAACTTTTTCTTTCTCTTTCTCTTCTCTCAGTTAGTATATTCTACCTTGCTTGTATCCACGGCTTTCAAAGAAACATCCTGTACTCTTTGTTTCAATCATACTTTGAACTAAAAATAGCTTCTGAAAATAGCCTGTACTACAAATTTATGTAGCCAACTCTTAAGGCCACCAGTGATTAATATAAAATCATTTGATGAGCTCATGGTTGCAGTCCTTATTAGATTTTATTAAGGTAGTTGTTTTACCTCACTTTCCTCCTGTAGTAGTTACACTGCTGAGTGGGAAGCACATTAGCTGAAATCTAGTTTGATGGGGTTTGAATGCTCAATTTCTAGAGTTCAGAGAAAGTAATACTTCTTAGTGAGTTTTAAGGAAAGTAGGATTTCTTAGTGAATTTGTGGCATGGTTTATGAATTCCTATAGTGAAGAATTCTCAGTATATTTCCTTCACAGTAGATTGAAATAATAATCTTTAATGATGCTGTAGAAGAAATTCATTCAGGTTCATTTGAGCAGTATAAAATACCTTTCTATACAGCTCAAAGACTTTATTATTAGTAACATCTTCAGTAAATGTTTGGAGAATATTTATTTAGAAGTTGGCATAATTTGTGCCATGAAACCTGTAGAAATTTTGTGTCCAAATTATGCTTAGAAGACAGTTAATACTAATACTGATTTAAAGAGATGCATTAAGTAGAAACTTTTTCCCAAAAAGTAAACTTAACTTTGCTAGAGGAGTTGTCACATTCCTTATCTAGTGCTACCCCAAGAAGAGATAGCATCTGTAGGATTCTTAAATCTGTAGACAAGTATATGACAGATGAAGAGTTAGTATTAATTCTGAGAGAATTTTCTATTTGTGAATGAAGTAATCTTTGTCATAAAAATGAATTCCCTCTTATTATAATAGTTAAATCCTCCTTTGAAATAGCTTGATGCATGATTAAGACAATTATTACTTACTTGATACTATAATAGAAATAAAATGAATTTTTAATGTGAGTCTTCCTCTCCTAACAAATATTAGCATTCTCTAGCTTCTGATGTACCAATTTTTGAAAATTCTTTAAACATGCTTGAAATTATAGTACAAGAATGAGTAGAATCAAAACCTTCAATACATCTTAACTTTTAAAAGTTTGCTTCATTCTTTAAAATGTAGACTCTAATTTTCTTCCTACTTTGCAATTTTGAGAGCCAAAATGAGTACTGTTATAGCAAGAACTAATGTCTACCCAGTTTTTTCAGTTTTGGTATTATTTAATGGAGAAAATAGTTATGCTAAATAAGTACTTATACATGTATGTATTGTAACCAGTGTGTTTATCAATTTTTATTAGTATGTGTTTCTAATCTATTATAGTTACATTCGGTGTGGGGAATGGGTGCATATATTAGTTGTAGCTTAATCATTTCTGCTCCTTTTCTCCTCTTTGTTCCCACTCCCCATCTCCACAAAGTCGGCCTCCCTGCATTTCTATCAATCATCCCTCTTACTTATATTTTGGGTTTCTCATTTTAAGAGAAACTGTGGTATTTAACTTCTGTGTCACTGTGTCAGATTTGTTTCATCATTATGGTTTCAAGGTGCATTCATTTTCCTACAAATGACTCAAGTTTACTTTTCTTTATGACAGTGTTGTACTTGATTGTGTATATATTTCAGATTCATTCATCTGTTAATGAGTGCTTACAGAATTTACCTATTATAAATTGTCTGAGTATAAACACATATAGCTAGTATATATTTGAAACTATTACTGCCCCTCTTTGTTTTTCTTACTATATATTTAGTAAAGAAAGGTTTGTGTGACCTTGGCCTCATACTTTCCTGCATTTAGTAGTAGATCATTTTTATAATAACCATCCTGGAAAGCTATTACTTTTTTATAGTCGGCCTAATAGTAATTTTAATAACTGAATGTTATAGTACCGGTATCAGTATTCAAACTGTAATACACACACTATAGTTTTCTTAAATACCCTTTGCCTTCTTCATTTATAATAGTGATCTTCCAGTTGTGACAAACCAACTCCTCAGTACTTCTTTGTCTTCATTAAATAAACCACTTTGGAATGACCTAAACTGTTCAAAATACAACTGTATAGTGATTCCACTTACAGGGTAGATGTCACTTTGTTCCCTTTTGAATAAAGTATGACAGTATGCACCAGAAGTCAGCAAACTAGAAAAAAATGCATTCAGATTGGGATTCAGGTATGTTCTTAGAGCAAGAATTGAAGGAAAACAAACGTGGCAAATATTTGTCTCTTGTTTAAGTAAAATAAGACTAGGTTAGTTAAAAATTGCTTTGGATATGCCATTTCTAAAGCTAGTGTTGTTAGAAAATGTTTTTCTAGTTGTTAACTAAAATTTCCTGTACATTTGGCCTAATATAAGAGTAGTCAGTTAAGTAGCTAAAAATATACTGTATTTTTAATTAATTTTACAATGTTGGAGATCAAACCCAGGGCCTCATATCTAGACAAGTGCTCCATAGCTGAGCGGTGTTACCAACCCAGTAGTATATTTTGATACTTGATCAGATTGACTAAAATACAAATATAAATATTACTGTTCTTGATTTTATGTTTTCTGATTTCAACAGTATTTTAACATCATTAGTAGTTGATAGTTGAACTAATTCTTTTCTTCCCTGCATGGGATATAGTAAGAAAGTAAGTAATGGTGATTTTTATGGCCTCCACTTAACTGTTCTCCTATACCTTTCACTCAGATTTATCCAATAGCTCCTAGGGAATTCCTCTTCTAATGTCTCCCCCTTGTGGTTCATTTCTCAAATAACCACTAGAGTAACATTTCTAGTATGTATTCCAGTATTATCATCTTATTTTTTAAAAAATCTACCTGAATCATATCAGTTTTGAAAGGGTTACCTACTTTTTCTCCCTGTTAAATATCTTGTTCTGTCTAGGGCAGACTACTCAAACTACCACAAATTTAGTTCTTGAAATATTCTGTAGCTATTACTAGTTTCTACTACTTCTTTTTCTGTCCAGAATCCTTTATTTCTTCCATCTTATTTCACTGCAGCTTTGTTGAAAATACCTGTCTTTCTGAAATATCTCCTAATTTCTCACAAATACTTATTGACCTTTTCTTGTTTACCTAAAATATAAACTTGAATTTCTTAGAAAAATGCAGATTAAACTTTTGAGAAAAATAGGTCATAGTTAATACGATGTTTGTTTTATTTTCTCCCACACCTATCATATGTACCTTTTATATATGCAACATCATGTACTTGCTATTTTGTATCATCTTTACATTTACTGTTTCGTTGGCAACAATAGTTATAATCATTCTCTAATGTGATCTATTCCTTTTACTGTATTGCCCTACTTATGGACATTATCAGGTTGCAGTAAATAAAACTAAGCAACTTTCTACACACAATGTTTTATTTTGTTTATATTACCATAAGATAAATTTGCCATTTGCTGTGTTTTGTATCTTCTGTAGTTTTATTAATAGAGTCTTGAGTGGACACAGGTCAACAAATTGCAAGACCTACAGTACTTGAAAGCAATATCTGGATCATTTAATATAGTCTCAAAAGCCTGATATATTAGAGTTAACTGGGTATATGTTGCTCGGGAGTCTCAACTCTGAACCTCCAACATGCTAGGCAAGCAGTCTACCACTGAGTCCTTTTTTCTTTATTTTCTTTTGAGACAGGTCTTGCTGAGTTTCCCAGGCTGGCCTGAAACTTTCAGTCCTCTCGCCTCAGCCTCCTAAGTAGCTGGAATTAGAGTCTGTACCACTGTGGCTGCTACTTAACTTCTAAACTCATTTCTACGGACAACATAGTGGAAAACTTGAACTTTTCGATAATGATCAGTTGTCAGTACTTTTTGGAAAGAATTACATAAAAATTAAAGTAGAATTTTTGAATAACTCAAGGTCTTCACAGAGCTTCAAAAAATATAACATTAGAAACTTTTATCTTAAAATTATAACTGCACATGACCTTGGCTAATTCTGGGCAGAGCCCACACTTTGGGTTAAATTAGCCCAGAAAGATCTTTTCAGTCTGATTTCACTCCTGTTTTGAGCAGTGATAACCGTAAGTTTTTAAAGGACTTTGAAACTTTTTGATCTAGGTAAAGAAATAAAATAGATGTTGTGCCCTAAAAAAGACTTAACTGAGATTCTTTGTAATGGTTTCGGTAAATATATCCAGATACCATCAGATAGAATAGCCACAAATTTGAACTTGGCAGTTCCTTTCTCAGCTAGAGATGAATGAATGTTTGCTTGGTTTCCGTTTCTTAAATTTATTTTTTGTAATTCTTAACAAATGTTATTAAACTTCCAGTAAGCATCTGGATGTTCTTACCTTTTTATTAAAATTAAGGCATCTTCTTTACACCAGATTATCTCATCATGCATCACTTCCAGTTACCCTGAGCCATCATAAAAACTGTTTTTTTTCTCCCCATTCTATTGTTATGTACAAGTGCAGAATTTAAGGTTTACAATGGAGTTGAGCATTTTGTGCACATACTTTCCTTGTCAAAGTGACAAGGGCTTCTCCACTCCCCTTTTGTCCCTCCCCCGCATCATAAAAATTGTAAATGCCTCTAGTTATTTATTTTCTGACTTTTCTCAAAGATGCCCTATACCTGATACTTTTTTTCCTTTAAATATAGATGTTCACCACTGTTGCAGCTTTTTGTTTTTCTAAGTTGAATCATTTCAGATCTGAAACATTTGGTCTTTGAATTTTATTGTTAAAATGTTCGAAGTTGTACAGAGGTGAAAATTACCTGGAGAGTATTAGAACTCTTTAATCTGTTATTTAATCTGTTATTCTGATTCATTTAGAAAACAAGAAAAGCAAAATACCATGTGTAAACATTGATACCTGAGTTATCAAATATAAGACACAGGTTGCCCGTGTTGTGGTTGTTGAGAGGAATTAAGAGAAAGCACAATCTGAATATTTATCTGCAGATAGTTCACATTAATTCTGGGGTATTACCTTCAGGTCAGTATATCCTTATGATGTAAATTTAGTCTCTGCAGAACAATGATTAAAAAATAAAGCTGGAGCTAATGATATAAAGCAATAATCTCAACACTGTGGGAGGCTGAGACAGGAGGATTCCAAGTTTGAACCCAAAGTGAGCAATTTGTGACTTACTGAGACCCTGTCTCAAAATCAGAAATAAGCGCTGGAGGAATGGCACAGTGGTTAAAGCACTTGCCTAGCAAGCAAGTACTGAATTTGATTCCCCACCACCAGCACATAAACCGGCCTGAGACAGGAATTTACCCAAGCCTAGGCCAAAGAGTGAGACCATGTCTCAAAAAGAAGAAGAAGAAGAAGAAGAAGAAGAAGAAGAAGAAGAAGAAGAAGAAGAAATAAAAAGCTGAAAGGGATGTAGATCAGTGCTTGTGCTCGGTCCTCAGTACCATCAAAAAGAAAGAAAGAAAAAACCTTTTCCTGGCAGTTGGATATGTAATTGTATAAAGCAAGTGCTTATAAAAAAAATGTGGTTTGCATCTAGTTTTATTTTATTTATTTCATTTATTTATTCAGATAGGTTCTTGTTTGGTAGCCCAGGCTGGTCTTGAACTCACTATGGAGCCCAGGCTGGCCTTAGACTCAGGTGGCAATCTTCCTGCCTCAGCCTCCCAAGTCCTGGTATTACAGGTGTGTGCCACCATGCCCAACTTATTTGGTGCTGGGGAACAGAAGTTGGGTACTTAGCACTCGACGTAGCACTTGCTAGGCAAGTGCTTAAACTGCTGAGCCATTCCTCCAGCCCCCTAATTTTAAAAACAATTATTTCAGTGAAATACGCATTACCACTAAACTCAGAATACTCCCCTTTTTCTTCCTTGCTTCCACCACACGTACACCATCAATCTTGCCACTTTTTGAAGCACTCTGGAAGTTCTAATAATTGTCCTTATGAGGTATGATCAAAAAAACCAGTGAATGCTGCTGCTGGGTGCCTTCCAGCAGAAAGGCTGGCTTGCTAAAGCATTTGTGTGTCCTCATCCATCTGACTGGATTTACTGGATTTGTGCGATTTCTGTTTCTTTCCCAAGGTCAAAATGACCATGAAAGGTAAATGTTTTGATTAAATTCAGGATGTCAAGGCAGCCACAAAAGCACAATTGAAAACACAGGTCTACCTGTGAAAGTGATGAAGATGGAATAAGTGTGTGGAAAGTGAAGAGGAGCATTTTGAGAGGAAATAATGGCAATGTGTCTTCTCAGTGTTTTAAAGTATAATCACTTATAGTGTATTGTGATCATAACACATACCATGGGTTCAGCTCCCAGCATGGGTTGGGGTAGGTGATAGAGTAAAAGCCAAATATTTTGGGTTGTCCATACTTATGTATCTAAAAAGCTATAATGTTTCAGATACAACAGAAAAATTTTTCCACTTTTAAATATTTCAAATATGTCTTCATTTCACTCTCAAGTATAACTTGGGAACTGCACATGGAAGTACTTGTGTCAATGAATGTTAACTGTGAGCCACATTAATAAGTAGTTAGAAAATATGTATTGACCGAGTGTATATACATATCTAGAATTATATGTCGTGTGGAAAGGAAAAATATATACTAGAAAATATCCTATTGAAACACATTAGAAGTGTATATATATATAGTATTACCATTTAAATTAGATACAGAATTTATTTGGCTTAAGCTGAAGATTATGACAATGCAAAGATAAAATGGATTTTTTTTTTACTTCTACCGATATCCTAAAAATGCCATGATTTTACAGATTTAACGGATATATTAGACTGAATATTAGGGACTAAGGTTTGTCAGTGGAATATTTAATACATTATTTGTCACCAGTATTGTATCTTTGTTGGGTAAAATTGTTGCCATGCATATGCTTAGAGAATCAAAAGACTGAAAGTTGCTGAAACAGGTGTTTCATAATACTGAGTTAAAGCTTCAAAGAATAAAAGATTCTTTAGTGAAATTAAGATATTGGGTTTCTTAGCTTGAATTATTTGATTATTTGTTTTTGATATTTTAAAATGTCTTACCTATTTTTCCATTATGATTTGTTTTTAATTGTTACGTAAACATTATTATTTGCATGCTGGAAAGGATAGTGTTAGTGTTGATTATAAGTTACCAATATTTCCTGCTATAAACTGCTAAGATATTCTTTGCTTCCAATTCATACAATTTATCAAGTAAGGCATCATTTTTATATTTCCACACAAAGATTCATATAGGTAAGTAATTTAAAATTATCATCAGCCATCGAAGATAAATTTACTGAGTAGATAGGTTTTGCTACTTCTACTTTAGTTTTAAACTGTCCAGAAAATGCTAACAAACCATTTCCTCATAGAAACTGTCTGTGTATGTGTTTATATCTGTACGGTTAAGCAGTATGTTAATGAATCTGATGGTAATATGTTTATTATTATTGTCTTTACTCTTTCATGGGACTGTTGTAACACAAAAATTACTATTTTTATTTGTACACATTTATACTTTAAAGTTTTTGGTCTATTTACCCCACCTTACTTGTTTCTGATGTGCTGAATTAAAAATACATTGATGTATCTTGTTTTTTTCTTAAATTCTTAATGATGCTATGTAATAGCATGCATCTAAAGGGAGACAGTGATAGGTAAAAGTATATAAAATAAGACTTTGTCCCAGCCATCATACATATCTGTCAGGATCATATAGGAAGGGTAGGAAGTGGTAAGCGTCCTCCAACTCTTCTCCTTTTTACAGAGTAGTAGCTTGAGTTTCAGACGATGAATACCTACTCCCGACATGTATGAAACAAATTTGGGTACTGTAAGAATGTGAAGTTACCACCCTGTGGCTAATGGCAGTGCACCTATCTCTGGTTTCTAAAACTTTAATCATCTCAAAAATTGATGCTATACTAACATTGAATTATTAATGGTGATGTGTCATTTTTAGCTTGTTATATAAAATACCCACATAAAAACTGTGTCACCAGTTTAGAGTATTTGGTTGTAACTATTGTGGTATCTTATTAAAATGAAAAGATAGATTCAAGAATCTGAAAAGGGAGGATTTGTAAATTGAGGCCAACGTAGAATACATAGCAAGACCCTGTCTTAGAAAACTAATAAATAATAATGGGTGATGTAGAAAATTATTAGTTTGGGAGTTTCTTGTGCTAATTTTGTTACAGTTTTTCGTTTATCTTCAGATTTAAATTTTTTCTTGGTTTTCATTAATAGGTAGTATAGATCAATCAGTGTTAAAAGAATTACCCCCTGAACTCCTGGCAGAAATTGAATCTACCATGCCACTTTGTGAACGTGTGAAAATGAATAAACGCAAGCGTAGCACAGTTAATGAAAAGCCAAAATATGCTGAAATCAGTTCAGATGAAGATAATGACAGTGATGAAGCTTTTGAATGTAAGTATCATATAATTTAATAAAAATTAAAAAGCAGATTGATGTCTTTGTCTCTTAATATTGGGGACCAATGAGAGCACAGTAACCTTAGTTCTTAATAATCTAGTGTAGTAAATTTTTTTCTTTATAATTTAAAAAAATGTTTGTAATATGAGATCAGTTGGCACCAAGAAAATTTTAAATGAGTTATAATTAGTGTTTAAAAAAATGACCGTGTATGTGTCTATATGTGTTTAACAAAATATATTGAGCCCCAGTAAAATGCAAATAAGACGTGACCCCTGTCTCAGAGTGTTCAGTCTTTTGGGGGAAATATGTAAGTAAATGATTGTAGTATAGTGATGATAGTAACTCCAGGGTGCTGTGGGAACACATTGGATTAGCATCAGAAGCAGAGTGGGGGTTCAGAGAATACTAACTGGAAGAGGTGACACTTGAGTTGAGTCTTGAAGGACACGTAGGAGATAGCCAGATGAAGAAATATTTAAAACCATACTATCACTAAATTGTGAATGGATTAGCCACATTGTGGATTATCTGTGTGGTTTGGACCTGGCTTCTCCTTTTTGCCCAGCTGTGTCCTGGAATTCCTCCCTTGTTTCACTGTTTTCCAGAGCTGGCTTCTTCACTACACAGCTACCTCTCTACAACACTGTGATCACCTGTCTTTGCACTAGACTTGCTATACCTCGCCTGTCTTCCTACTGGTCCACTGAAAAAGTTCTTCTCTTTTATCCCTATCTTCCTTCTTCTGGAGCAAGAGAATTGAGCCTAGCCAAGAGGGGTCAGCAACCTTGTTTGACTTAAACGGCATTCAGTGGAAACAGACTATGGGAGATCTTCACTTATGTGCCAACTGACTTAGTCATAATGACCAAAAGAAGTGGGAAGACCACCAGTGTGTTCTACCTTTTCCACCTAGTGTCCGTAGATTGAGGTGTGACAAGCAAGGGCAGGAAAGACAGATGCATGCTGCCATTTTAAGTGTATATTGCTGATGGAAGTTCTTCACCTTCTCAAAGTTTTTAACCAATGTTCATTTACTCTATCCTTTTAACGTTGTGAGCTCTTGAGCTATGAACAATAGATTATGAATACTGAACAAATCTGAAGTTTTCAATTTGAAATAAAATATATAGCAAAGATAATATGACAATTATGTATGCTTGTTATAATTGTATTGTGAGATGTATTTATACACAGTATCTTAAATGACTAAAGTTAATTTTTAGAAAATCAGACATTTTGGTCATGGGGGTACATGGTTAGCTGTGGAACATGAGAGATGAAAGGAATTTTGGAAACCCAGAAATGCCCTCCCTTTTATACACTTCAGTGCACTATCCTTCCCTTTAGTATATCACAAGTTCGAGAATAGCTTATAAGTCCCTTAATTGCAATTTCATTTTGAATTTTGAACTATAGCTGATAGTGGCTGCCTGCACTACTAATTTGATGAGAATTCTGAAGGTATGTTAGAATTAAATGGATATGTCCACCAAGTATAAAATAGGGGAAATTAGAGCCACACATGTCTCATGTTCATCATCAGTACAACCCATATCCTTTTTCTTTATTTCTGTATGAGAAATATTCTGCCATTTTGTAGGAGCATGTGGCTTCATCTTAAAGTCATTCTGTCTCTAAGTAGCTGGAAGTTATTACTTAGAGAACTGAGCTTCAATCTACTTTCAAATAATAAACGTTCTGTAGCTTTTTAAGGAAACCTTGGAGTAGCTTCCTAGCTTTCTTGATTTACTAAAAGAAACATAGAAACAAACTATAGAAAACAGCCACTGATGGGAATGGTGGAAGATTTACAATTGGTATTTAATGTCAACAACCAAATTGTCATTTTACCATAGTCCAAATAATAGTGAAAATAAAGTGCAGTGCAAAATGTTAGAGTATTATGAGAACATAAGTTACAAGCAATATGCTGCTTTGAGAGACATGAACTTAGATTTTACTATAATTTAGTCAAATTGATTTCCTGAAAATACAATGAGGAAAGAGTTTTTACTGAGTGATAAAGAAAATGATTGTAGAATATCTTTGAAAGTTGGGCCACAGAGACTTGAGTACCCATAGCATGAGTGTACGGTCATTGGGTGCTATAGGGAAGTGGAGAGAGTAGATATAAGAAGGCAAAGACAGATAAATTTGGAAAAAGAAGGTAGGAAATATTGAAGTCCTTTTATATACTTCTCAATAACTATCCCTTTCCAGAAAAATCAGGGAACTGGAGAAATTTGGGAACTCCTTAAGTTCATTGTGAGAAACAGTGTGTCATAAAAGTTCAGGGGATTTTTTTAACCTGTTTTTCTCCAAACTGTCTAAACTTTAATGAATGTAAATGAAAATCTCCATGGCCTTTGAACAATTATCCCCAGTACAGCTTATTATATGTAATTGCTAATGTCTGCAAGATTTTTTCAAGCATTTTGTGCTCAACAGGTTTGAATGCTGGGAATACATTTCTTCTGAAATTAATTAAAATGCAGAGACTAAAGTAGGCCAATGTTAATTTTGGTTCATAGGCATATGACTTCATATTTGAGGTCACAGAATACTACTTCTGAACAACTGTGTTTGTTGCCAGATTCTTACTTGGTAGACATTTCAGTTCATTTAATCAGTTGCACAAAGAAGATCTGTTTTCCTCTCTCTCTCTCTCTCTCTCTCTCTCTCTCTCTCTCTCTCTGTCTCTTGCATGTGAATGCACATGCACCCATTATCAACTACTTAATGTATGACATAACCTGTCATTAAGGAAATTAACTAGGGAATACCTTACTTGTAACAGGAGAAAAAAATCCTGTCTGCCCATGCTTCATAATTAGATTTTTTTGTATTGTGATGAAGAAAATAAGATTTGAATATATCCACTTACATTTGCCCTTCATGTAAATCCTCCTTTTATGCCTAACCTGTGGTCACAAAGAAATAGAAACAATTATCTTTTCCTGCCATGTTCTCCAAAGATTGAGCAAAATAGTTCAGATCCAGAAACTTCAGTTTGACTTAAATTTCTACATAGGAACAATTAGGGCAGCATATTAGGGTAAGATCAGCCAGGGTACAGATATTTATTATCCACACATAAGGTTTCTGAGACAGGTAAGAGACTCAAATTTTTCTTAAATATTTGTGTATTGATCATAGAGATTCAGAAAATCCAGTCTCAAGGAAGCAAGAGAGTGAAGAACAGATTTAGAAAGTGTATCTTTGTCAGCAGCACATATTCTCTGAAATAACAAGCATATGATCTAAAGATAGGAGACATCATTTCCCAGCTATTTTTTTAACTTGGTGTGTGGTACCTACACCCTAGAGCAGCAGGTATGGTAAATAATTTGTTACTTTTACTGCTCTCTAGCTCTTGACTGCCTGCAGGAATTTTTAATCAGTCTTTCTTGCTGAACTATAATGTGGTTAGTGGGCTCAAAATGATTTTCAACTTAATGCTTTAGACAGCGATTACCAGTTGATTAGAGTTCGCTTGTTAGATGAAATATGTTTGCCATATCTGCCAAGTTCCCAGACAGTATCGGTGATTTTAGCAAAATGTAAAAGCCTGAAGGCAACATGCATAAACATGCAAACAGCATGTATAAGCTTAGGATCTTTTCTCATTGGTGTTAGTTAAGCTTATTGTTAAGAGACTTGAACTCAGTATAGTTAGTATTTTTAATATTAATGGTTTATTTTATCTTTACAGGTTTATAATATTAAGTGTTTAGAGTCTGTGGAATCTTTTATTATGTTGAGTTAGCTAGTCACTGGCAATATATGTTTACCCATATTCTGTAACACTTTCTCAAAAGTTGACTTTTTCCTCCAAATTTAGAGCCCCATTGGTAATCTAAGTGCCTTAAAGTATTTTTTTATTCAGATTTTAAATGAAGGTTATTTACAAGCCTTAACTAATCTTGAAGTTTACATATAACCTTTATATTGAATAATCTTTCATTAAAATGTTCACTGTGTGGTTTAATTACCAGAACCTTCGTATTTGTTATTTAGCAAACTGATTTCATGTAAAACTCTTTAGATAAATATGCCAACGTTAGTGATATTCTGTCTATATCATAATTTAAAATTGTTGATTAAAACACTCCATTTTTTCAACATAAAGATTTCACCCAAACCCATGTGATTCATTTGTAAAGTTAAATTTTAATTACTTATTTAAGTGAGGTAAATTATTTGTCATGGGGATTTGCTTCTAGCCTCTAGGAAACGACATAAAAAAGATGATGATAAAGCTTGGGAATATGAAGAGCGTGACAGAAGAAGCTCTGGGGATCATAGGAGAAGCGGCCACTCTCATGAAGGAAGAAGGAGTTCAGGTGGTGGTCGTTATCGAAACCGAAGTCCATCAGATTCTGACATGGAAGATTATTCTCCTCCTCCAAGCCTTAGTGAGGGTAATTCATCAGTATCAACAGATTTCTTATATAAACTAATTTAAAATCAAATTTTTTGACTTGGAAGAATATTTTATCCTTGTTATGAGTTAATTAACAACTCCAAACTTTTAATTAAGACAAAAAAGTACATATTTAGTTTGGGTTTGCAATCATTCCTGTTTAAGCATTTAACAAATTAGGAACAAAATGGAAATATTTTAAATTGTCACTGCATTTCAATATTTATTTTTGTTCATTTTAGTTGCTAGAAAAATGAAGAAAAAGGAAAAGCAGAAAAAAAGGAAAGCTTATGAACCAAAACTAACACCTGAAGGTAACATTTTTAGTATGTTTTTATTAAATTTGGCTTCACTGTTTGTTTGTGATATGACATGAATTACTTTTTCTCTTTCAGAAATGATGGACTCTTCAACTTTTAAGAGGTTTACGGCTTCAATAGAAAATATTTTGGATAATTTGGAAGACATGGATTTTACTGCGTTTGGTAAAATCAGTTTAAAATAGACATATTTATCCATAGTAAAGAGTACAGCTTTGTGTCACTCTAAAGTAGCAATCCCAACATTTTTGGTGCCCACGACTGCTTTCATAGAAGACAGTGTACCATGGGGGTTGCTAACATTGCTGCCTCAGCTTTGCCTCAGATCCTTAGGCATTATGTTCTTGTAAAGAATGTGCAACCTACATCTCTCTCATGCACACTTTTTAGTAGGATTCATTCTCCCGTGAGAATCTAATGCTGATGCTGATCAGATAGGTGATGGATCTTAGGTACAAATGTAAATGATGGAAAGTGTCTGTAAATATGGATGAAGCATCCCACACTTACTAGCTCATCTCCTGTTGTACAAACCATTTTCTAATAGTCCTATTAGTCTGATAGTCTAGCAGACTGTTCTGTGGTTCAGGGATTGGGGACACCTGCTCTAGAGGAATGATGTGTGCTGTCAAGAAATTGAAGTCTTGTTGTGGAGTCAATTCTAGTTCATGTTTTTAAGAAACTTGAAATCAAGCATTGATAGTATCTTAACCGTCCTTAAGATACAACTACTGCAATAAGTTAGAATAATAAAGTAAATCTTTACATAGAAGAAACTTATGAAGGTCCTAGAAGGATTACTTATGTAGGTTTCATTGTTTTTCCTGATTATTTAGTGTGTCTGCCTTCAATTTTTAAGACTTTTTAATTCTATGCTTAGAAATTGTCTTCTGTATCATTTAGGGCCATAAAAGTGAAATGGTAGCACTCTTAAATTAGGATATTTTACAAGTTACATACAAATAGGGTAATTTTAAAGATGGGGGATGAAATTTTACCAGAACCCAGGATTAACAGCCATGGAACTGTTACAACCACTCCTAGAGTAAAAGGTAAAGAGAAATCACCTGACGTCACTCAGTAGGAAAAAAAAAAAAGGTTGTAAAGGAGGTTTCTTTGAAAGAACAAAAACTTTTTGGACAAAGACACCTTGAAAAGAGACCTTGTAAGGAAGAGTCAAGGATATAAATAACCTGACCTTATTTTCCTTCTCTTTGATCTTCTAACTGGAAGCCACACTGGTCAAACTCAGATGCCAGAGGTCATCGTTTTATGTAGTTCATGCAAGTTAGCCTACTGGGGTAGGGAGTAAGTTTAGGAAAGATCACCAGTGTTCCTACAGAGTAAAGACAAGATAGCTATATGTCTTTATATCTGTTTGTGTCACCAAAAATTTATTGAAAAGCTAGGCTTACCATTTTGAACTATATCTTTTATCTAAACTATATTTTGTTTTTGGTTTGGTTTATCAGGTGATGATGATGAAATTCCTCAGGAACTGCTCTTGGGAAAACATCAGCTTAATGAACTAGGCAGTGAATCTGCTAAAATTAAAGCAATGGGCATAATGGATAAGGTATCTCAAAGTAAATTTTATAAAAATTTTAATAGTTAACATGAAAATGGTTTAAAGTTTTGAGAATAAATTACAAAGTTTATATGATAAAAATAATTGTCTTCTGAGAATCTAAATGATTCCTTTAAAAATGGTGAATGAAAAATATTCTCATTGTTCTAAAGAAAGACATAGTATTTGAATTTATTGAAGGAAGCATGGGCCTTGATTTTTCTTCACCTTTTTATTCACTTTCTCAAATATTTAGGTTATTAAATGCAGAAATAACTAAAATTTTCTTTGATGTTACCTTTATTTATTTAGAGTTGTAAAAGTATAAAGAAAAGTACATTTTCAACTCATGGCTTCCCTCTTAAATATCTCGTCTCATTACTGTTGGCTTTCCTGAATTGTGTTAACTATGAACTCCCTGTTATTAAGTAATGATGATTTTGAACAAATGACAAGATTAAGATTCTATAATCTTTATCAGTCACCACTTACCTCCCAAATTACTATGTGGTAGTTATACAAATACAGTTTCAAAACACTTCCTCTCTCAACCACATTTCCTTTATTACAAAAACTTAGATATTTAAATACCCTTGTCTGTAATATAGAGGTAATAATTTATCCTTTAGGAATAAAGTGTAATTAGTTAATCGTTTTTTTGTTTTTCTTTCTTTTTGTGATACCAGACTTTGAATTCAGAGCCATTGGTTTGTTGGTTGGTTGGTTGGTTGGTTGTAAAAGCAGGATCTCACACCAAGTTGTTCATGCCAGGGTTGAATTTGAAATCCTCTTGCCTCATACTTGCAGAATCCTGGGATTACAGACATGAGTGCATTGTTAAAATTTGCTTAAGCCTGACCTGGTGTTGGCTGGGCTCTAAAAATAAAAAAATTAAATCAGAAAAAAAAGAAAGGGCTGATGATGTAGCCTAGTGGGAAGGCTCTGGATTCTGTCCTTCACCACTACAAAATTTAAACATTGCATGCATTCTAAGTAATGAATGTATCTTCAACTTTTAAAGCCACTCATACCACATACTTAACCAAGAATTAATGTATTTTCAGTTTACATTGATAACATAATGTACAGTTAAGGATATATTGATTTATTTTATATGCAGGACTATGTCAGCAGTTTTCTAAAGTTGCCAGGTCTAATCTTAGGTATTTTATAATATCTATAATTATATGCAGCTAATACTTCTATTTCAAATGGCAAATTTTATTGTTATCAAAGTACAGAAGTTTCACCAAAAAGTGTAGGTAGTTTTAATTTGTTATGAAGTGATCTAAAATAATATTTTAAATAACTTGCTTCTGTGCTGCAGTATGAGTAATGAAACTGAATTTACCAGTAGTCTCCTGTTTGACTCTTTTGTGGATGGCTGTCTTAGCAGTCGGTATGCTAAGTACCTAAAAAGAGCTCTATTCATTCAAGAGAAGAGGAATAACAGTTGTCTCCTGGTCTCCAGTCGGAACCTCTAAATGGACTACTATTTTTTCTAATAGGGAAAACATTTTTTGTAAGAAATCAAACAGGAAATTTTAATCAAAGGAGATGTTTCTGCTAAATGAAACTTATTTCACATTCATAATTTTTTTCATTCACAATTTCATGCTTCTGCTTTTCAAAATACACATTTTTTCCCACTGTTTTTTTTATTGATATACTTATGGTATACATAGTGTTTACAATGAATTTAGGAATTTTGTGCACATATGATTGTATCAACTTTACAATTCCTTCCCATTTTTGACCCTCCCACACCTTCCTTATCCCTTCCCCCAACTCCAGCTATCACTTCATGTAGTTCTAGCAAATGTGTGTTCTGGATTTTCCGAGTCACCGCTCTAACTCAGCTTCCTATTCCTCAAATGGATCACAGTAGTCAAATCTTGATGCCTCCGGTCTGAGTCCAACCAATCCCTTCATGGGGATATTTAAAGAAGTTTTTATTTTCTATATTTTGCTGTATCTTTGTTGCTATTCTTAAATCTGGCCTTACCCACCAGTTCACATTAGAAAATAACTACAGGCCTGGAGTTCAAAAGACTAGTAAATTTAGGAAAGAGGGGGAAAAAACGTTAAAGTTCAATTTCAAATGTCATAGCTGAATACTGGAAGGTACATGTTTGTACATTCACAGGGTTATCTTACAGCAATCAGTTTTCTTAGGATAAATTTTCATCGGTGACCTAGTAAGTGAATTGCTACCATAAAACAAAGTTAAAAGTATATCACATTGCTACATTAAATGAACTTAAATTTATGCCACATGAATATACTTAAAACAACAGGCACGAAGGCAAATTTAGTTATTTCAGAATTTTTTAACATTCATAACTTATTTCATTGGTATTGCTGGCCTCCCTTTCACTTTCTAAGTTTCCTTTACATATTCTCTGCAATAGTTGCTCAGTGGCTGCAAATTCCTTTAGGTTTTCTATATCATGGAAAGTTTTAAGTTCTCCCTTTAAATTGAAAGATAATTTTGCTGGATATAGCAATCTTGGTTGGCATTTATGTTCTTGTTGTGCTTGGCTGACATTGCTCCATGATCTCCTGGCTTTAAGAGTCTGGATTGAGAAGTCTGTATTTAACCTGATGGGCTTTTCTTTATAGGTCACCTTCTGTTTTTCTCTTACCGCTGTTAGTATTTTCTCTTTATGTTGGATTTTTAGTATTTTGATTATGATGTGTCGTGATGAGGATCTTTTCTGATCAAAGTTGTTTGGTATTTTATATGCTTCCAGTAGTTCCATGTTCATTTCTTTTCTTTGATTTGGGAAATTTTCTTCCATAATTTCGTTAAACATGTCCATTAAGCCTTTCGTTTTGTCCTCAGTCTTCTCCTGGACTCCCTTAATTCTAAGGATGTTTCTCCTTGAATCATCTATCAGCCGTAGTAATGATTCACTTTCTCTCTTATTTACTTTGTGTTCTTCATGGCCTATATGTTGTAGTTCAGTCACTTTATTTTCTAGGTCCTATGTTCTGTTTTGAAGGTGTTTAATGTGGTTGCTTATTACTTCCTGTGTGTTTTTCACTTCCTGAATATCTGCATTTAATTTTTCTATATCTCTGTTGTGTTCTTCTCTAATTTCTTGTATTGCCTTCATTATCTTCTGGTATATTTCTTCTATGGTCTCCTCTTTTAGCTTTTCAAGGCTTGCTTTTTGCTTAGCTATGTGTTGGTGTAGCACTTGTGATGTCTGTTTTATTTTTATCTTTAATTTCTGCTTTAATTCAATGAATATCTGGGCCCAGAAGTTAACATCATTTTTGCCATTTTCATCTTTGGATTCTGCAATTTCAGTATCCCTGGTATTATCTTCTGGGGTGTCAGATCTTTTTGTAGGAGATTCATTACCACATTTCCCCATGGTTCTGCTATCTCTGGCTGTCTCTGGTGTGCAGGAAAGAAGGGTTGGGTGAAGGCCCAATCCTAGATGCCTCTGGAATCCTCTGGCCCAAGGGACAGACAGTGTGATGGAATTCCTGGTCCTAGATGCCTCTGGAAGCCTCTGGGTCTTAGGATTGACAGGGTGATGTAATTCCCTGGGAGACTCTGGAAGCCTCTGGCTCATGGGATGGACGGCCAATGGACTTCTGGGCCTAGATGCCTGTGGCATGCAGGGCAGGGTTGAACCAGAAGCTTCTGCCACATGTGGGAGGAATGGGGTGACGATGATCCCCCTTTGTGGTATCTTGTTCCCCCCAATCCCCTCAACAAATTTCTCTGTCTGTCCTGGCTTCCCTCCCCCAGAGCAGGGCTCTCTACCCTCAGAGTACAGGTACCTCTGAGCTGTTTGGGGGACCAGCAGCCTTTTCCCCCTCTTTTTTCCTGTCAGTCACTTGTGCCAGTTTCTTCCTAGGCAGTGTTTAAGGGTGACCCCAAAGCCTTGATGGGCTCTTCTGAACTTTCTCTTGCTCTAGAGGGTTCAGTCTTGAGATTTTTATTTTCCTTCTTTTTAAAATGGCCCCTGCTTACGTCACTGCCTGTGAAGGCTGCTGAGCCCTGTTTCTGATCTGGAATCCCGGGGCCTTTTCTAGGGGGAACACACGCTGCATTTGTAGTACACACTACCCATGGGTTGGTGTTTCGGAGGCTGGGACCGCCAGCTGCCTACAATTCCCACTTCTCTGGATCCGCGCTGACCTCAGGCTGAGGTTCTGGCTCCAGACCTTCCTCTGTCTGGTCTGTGGATGCCGGCAGCTCTGGACCACACCGAGTTGGGTGCTTTTTTCCCTCCTCTTCCAGTGTGACTTCAGGATTTCTGACCCATCCACAGCCTCCTGTCCGTTGTTGAGGTGCTCCATCCTCTTCCAGCTCTGTCAGATGTTCCAGGCCTATGTGAGCTTTCCTCCATCTGCAGCTGCCTGTGGCTCCGGCTGTTTGCAGCCAGCTGTGGTGGCTTTCTGGGCTGCTGGGATTTTTTTCTCTGCTTTCGATGATTCTTCGAAATTTCTGACCTTCCCCTGGCCTCCTTTCAGTTGTTGGGGATGCACCTCTCTTTCCTACCTACACTGAACACACTTTTTCTAACTGAATTCTCGACTTTTTAAGTGGGTCAATGAGGAGACATTGTGCAGTGCTGCTACTCAGCGACTGTCTTGACTGGAAGCCCCCAAAGTACTTATGTTTTAAAAAACCTGATGAATAACATTGTAATATGAAGCCACATGGTAATTAAATCATTGAGTGAAATCTTCAGTGTGTTACTTATCATACCCGCAAGCAGAGGGCCAAGTGTTATATCAGACTTGAGTCTTAGATATATGGT
This sequence comes from Ctenodactylus gundi, assembly GCA_004027205.1. NCBI lineage: Eukaryota > Metazoa > Chordata > Mammalia > Rodentia > Ctenodactylidae > Ctenodactylus > Ctenodactylus gundi. The sequence continues at coordinate 898,697 of PVKB01000001.1, read as the reverse complement.
GAGAGTTCAGCTAAAAATATACATGTGTGTCCATTCTGTGTTGACTTGTCTGTCTTTCAGACAGTTGAGCCATTTTTGTAAGTTTCCTTTGAGTGGAAGTTCAGAGTGAGAGAGGTTGTTACTGTCATTCTTTAAGGGGGTGGTAATACTGTTTCTTCCATAGTCCAACGGGAAGAAATGTACAGATTATTTTTTGAAAGATGCTTATCTTTTTCTAGTATGATAACAATTTATGTTTCCATTTTAGCTTTCAACTGACAAAACTGTGAAAGTTTTAAATATCTTGGAGAAAAATATTCAGGATGGATCAAAGCTTTCCACTTTGTTAAATCATGTAAGTTTAAGATCTATATTGTTTATATTTCCCATATCTTTTTTCTTTTTTTCCCCCCCCTTTTGAGACAGAGTCTTGCTCTGTAGCCCAGGCTGGTCCTGAACTCACCATGAAAACAGGACTACTTACAAAAATAATATATGGTAGAAAATTTGTAAAATGTAGAAAGCACAAAAAAGCATATTCTTTTCTAGCAAAAACAACCCCACATCCATCTATATGTCTGTCTGATACATGCAGTGTCTTTTATTTTATCTCCTCATAGAGTTTTTCTTGGTATTTGGAGAAGCCAAAGGATTACTGAGTGATTTGCATGACCTAAAATATGTAGAAAAAGCTCAAATGAGAATTGTTATTAATTATAACTTATGTACTCATTTTTACTAGTTTTTATTTTATTTTGTTGTTGTTGTTGTTGTTGTTGTTGCAGTGCTAGAGATTCAGCCTAGGACTACCCATAGTAGGCTAGCTCTCTACCGCTGATCTATAGCCCCAGCCCTTTAACTAGCTTTTTGAGTGATAGAAACAAAGGCCTTAGAGAAGCCAGTGAAGGCAGTCAAGTTCCTTGTTAGTCTATACATTACCTGGACACTTCACATAGTAATCTAGAGTTCTAATGCTGGGTGTAGAGCTCAGTAGGAAAGCATAAGTCTCAGAAGTAATTCCTAACATACAAAGTTTGTATTTCATAAAAATGTGATAGGATTCCCACTTCAATAGTAAATTGAAAAGCACTCTCTGCCAATTGCGATGTCAGGTTGGTAAGGGGTAAAATAAAATGAAAGCTGCTTGGAATTATTCATTTTACAAAATAATTTACTTCTTTAGAATTCTGTCTCTCATTTTTTTTTTTTTTTTAGTAGAGAGCATACTGGAGATTGAACCCAGAACTTCATACATGCTAAACACATATGCTTCCACTTAACTATACTACCAGCCTTATGTGCATCTCTGCCTTTTTAATCTCAGATTCAAAAATACAGTGTTGTTGAAAAGCAGGTATTACAGATAATTGAATTAATAATACTACGTCTATCTAAAAACTCTATGCCTTATTGTTAATATTTCCTTTTTTCTGACTTAGAATTTTTTAAACTATACATATTTATACTTGACACAATCAATGTAAATTATATTCTTAAGCTGAAACTTAGATCTAAATAAAGTACCCAAAAGAGAACTTTCATTAGAGGGTGAAATTAGATAGGGTATATCATGTTCGAAAATACTAAAACCAAATTTAAAAGTATTAAAACAAAAAATTTCAAAATATTATCAGTGTTGTACTACGTTCTAGATATTCTTTCAGTTCACACATGAAAACTGTTTTACACTTGGGAAAATTGCATATAACCATAATAATTTTTGTTAATATTATAGACCTATACATGCTTTTCTTTTCACATAACAATATGCTGTTTTATAGAATAATGATACTGAAGAAGAAGAAAGATTGTGGAGAGACCTTATTATGGAGAGAGTTACAAAATCAGCAGATGCGTGTCTTACAACTATCAACATTATGACATCCCCAAACATGCCAAAAGCTGTATACATTGAAGATGTAATTGAAAGAGTTATACAGTACACTAAATTTCATTTACAGAATACACTCTATCCTCAGTATGATCCTGTTTACAGATTAGATCCACATGGAGGTTAGTTTGCCCTTTTTTATGTTGGTAATTTTTATTATAGTATCAAAATTATTTATCATAAATTTTTCCTGTGATAGAAGAGTCAGAATATGTGGTTTTAAATGATGGCACCAGGATTAGTATGCTGTATAAATTGTGATAAACATTGGCGTTGCTTTTGTTTTTAACTAGACTCTAGAAATATGGTTCTTATTTAATTGTGATTTCTTTAGCAACTTCAGGTTGTTAATCCATAAACCCAAAGTGTAATCAGTCCAAAAAACTTTGAGGAACAGCATCACACTCAAAAGTTTGGAATTTTGGAACATTTCAGATTTTGGGATTAGAAATTCTCAGCTGTTAAAGTCTTTGCAATCTGAAAAACTTGGAAATCTGAAAAGTTTTTAGCCCCAAACATTTTGGATAAGAGCTACTCAACCAGTACTTTTGTATAATTGAAATTATTTCTGCTGATCAGAGAAAACTCCCAGATAATCAGCTTCTCTTTTCATTACAACTTCTAATTTTGTGTGAAGTAGTAATTTGAAAAATGGGTTCTTAACTTTCACTAAATGAACAATGAAATAGTTGTTTATTACTTATTATCTAACAAATGCAAGTTAATTTAATGGAAATTATAATGTAACCTGCTCCAGTGGAAAAGTAAAAATCAAGATAGTAATGTTTTGAATTTAAGAATTTTAATAGCCACTGAAATGTTCTGTAGATATTATAAGAATGTTTCTATTAGAAGATACCTAGATAATAGATTTTTTTTGTCTTTTTTTGTCCAGAAAACAATTTTAGAGCTCTCTGTGTAAAAATATTAAAAGTTAATATTTTCCTCGTCTTAAATTTTCTTTCAGGAGGTTTATTAAGTTCAAAGGCCAAACGAGCGAAATGTTCTACTCATAAGCAGAGGGTAATAGTAATGCTTTATAACAAAGTGTGTGACATTGTTAGCAGCTTATCAGAATTACTAGAGATACAGCTTCTTACAGACACAACAATTCTTCAGGTAAGTTTTTTTTTCTCTCTCTCTCTACAGCATTTTCTAAATTTCTAAACAAGGAACGGAGGAATAGCTCAGAAATTAGTGTGCTTGCCTAGCAAATACAAGACCCTGAGTTCAGTTCCCAGTACCACGTAAGCCAGGCATGTTGACTCATTCCTGTAATCCCAGTACTCGAAAGCCTGAGACAGAAGGATTTCTGTGAGTTCGAGGCCAACCCTGTGTTAGTAAGTTCATGACCAGTTTGAAGTACAGGAGGAGACCCTGTCTCCCCACAGAAAAACAAAAAAACAAAAAACAAAAAATCATCTTAAGAGAAGAGGGTCTGATTGAATTCAGTCTAATCCCATTAAACTCAAATTTAATGCCAGCACTGTTAATTCTTCTTATTCAGAATATGTTATATTTGATTGAAGAAACAATTCAGAGAAATTTTAAAAGAAAATAATTCTGGTAACAGACAGATGAATGTAGTATATGCTCTAAACTCTGAATCTTTTAAAGGATGAATATTTTTTATCATGTCAGGATATTTTCATCTAGGAATATGAATTGGTTTTTATTTTTTGTATTTTTGTTGCATTTATCAATTTATACTAAAATTTGAGATTAGAGATATGGCAGCTCTAGAGGAAGATACCTGATACAGGTGCCAGTGTGCTTGAAGGATAAAAAACAAGGGACCAAAATAGATGCTGACTAGGGAGGAAAAGAAAAATGATGACTTAGAGAATGTTTTCTACTTAGTTTATGAATATGTTGAAATTTAATAAAGTGTAGTGTTACTAAAATCAACTAAAGATGTGTACTACTATTTTTCAGGTTTCATCAATGGGAATCACACCATTTTTTGTGGAAAATGTCAGTGAACTGCAGTTGTGTGCCATTAAGTTAGTCACTGCTGTAAGTATAGTTAGTTTATAGTATTAGTAACCCACAAAATAGTATGCTGTCATTTATTTCAGACTTCTGAAAGTTGATGCAAATGCCTGGTTTCTGGCAGATTTATTTCAGTATAAGGACTGTCTTAGTTGTATTGGATTTTATGAACTGCAGATTCATTTTCTGTTCCATGAGTGTTTTCCCACTTTTTAAACACTTGTAAACATTATATTTCAGTTAATAGTTTCTTAGTGTTGATAATAAAATCAGAATAATCATTTAAATCCTGGTTGTTATTGGAACTAAATAGTCTAATGAAGTGAAATTATATACTCTTTGACTTCTGTAAGAATTTGGTAATACACAAAATTTGAACAAAAATTTTTGTCCATAGTATTTAAGGTTTTGAAAACATTCATTCCAAGTAACAGATGTTTCTCAGTGTATGACATATTGTTTTGTTTTCTATTACAATAAGTTAATTTGGAATTTAATTATTAAATAGGTATTCTCAAGGTATGAAAAACATAGACAGTTAATTTTGGAAGAAATTTTTACTTCACTTGCAAGATTACCAACCAGCAAGAGGAGTTTAAGAAACTTCAGGTAACTATAGGAAAATTAAAGAATATGAAGAACTCCATTACATTGTAACATCATACATTACTAGTTTTTCATTTATCTGATTTGTATTTTAATTAAAGAGACAGATTAGAATAGCGCAAGGAGTAGCTTATATGTATAATATAATAAAATGCATATTTGGGGAATTTAAAGAAATTCATTGATCCTCAGATAATAAAGATCTATGGCAGAGTTTTTGAGTTTGAAGTCTGTTGAAATTTTAAAGCCAGTAATGCTTTGTTGTAGTTGTTGTGTGCATTGTAGAGTGCTTAGCAGCATACCTGTCATATATACTAGACACCAGTAAAAATCCTACCTTTCAGTGACAACAGTGAACATTATCTCTGTGCACTGAAAGGCATAATCATCTCTGGTCTATAAGAAAAGTAATAGGAAGTATGGCTCATAAGAACCAGAGCACATCAAAGAAGATTTTAAAAACTGTTTTAAGAAATTGTATGTATTCTTTGTGAAGCCATTAAATAACCATTTTAGGATGAAAACTAAAATAGTACTTTTTATTTGAGACAGTCTCACTCTGTAATTCGGGCTACTCCTAAACTCACTATGTAGCTCAGGTTGGCCTTGAACTCACAGCAGCTCTTTTGCCCCAGTCTCAAGTGCTGGGGTTACAGGTGCACAGCACCACACCCAGTTTATGTTGTGCTGGGGAATTGCACCCAGCTAAGCAAGCACTCTAACCACTGAGCTATGCCCCCAGCCCTAAAATATTATTCTTTTAATCTCCAAGCACACTATAATTAAGAAATGTCTTATCTACTGCTGTAGTGAGCTTTACTTTCTTTGCCCTCATAGATAATTTTCATTGTTATCATAATGATGTTCTCGTGTGGTCAGAGGTGTTGACCATAATGGCAAATAGGCTTAATTTTAGAGCTGTCTTATGTAAAATCATTATTTGTATTTTTGTTTTTGGACTAATTTTTTATTGATAAATGAGTATGAAAAGCTGTCAACATACAAGTAATTCCTAAGTTTCACAGTACCTAATGAATAAAACACTTTGAGATTGAGTTTTCATAATCTGTGCCAGTGTTCTCATAATCAGGCACAGATGACTGTCTAGCAGATTTTAATGCCAGATGACTGCCTCATTCGAAAGATGTGTACCTAAATCTGTTGGTATTAGGAAAACTTGAAGAATTTTACAATTTTTACAATCATTTTGAGAAACATTATTTCTTCATTACAAATTTCTATCTGCCATGCATATATATAAAAGTAGAAATTTGTACTAAGTATTGTGTTAACCTAAGCGTGCATAGCACATATTTAGTATTTTTTAACATTAAAAGTGTTAGTCATTTAAGAACACTGTTATGAACACCAAAGATAATGTCTAGAAATGTTGGTAAAGAAATCATCCTGAAATTTTTAAGATGATAGTTGATGTGTAATATGAGATTATCTTCATACTCCATATGATTTTAATTGTTTCTTCTTTGTTAAAGATTGAATAGTAGTGATATGGATGGAGAACCTATGTATATTCAGATGGTTACAGCACTGGTTTTGCAACTTATTCAGTGTGTAGTACACTTGCCATCATCAGAAAAGGACTCTAATTCAGAAGAGGACTCAAATAAGAAAGTAAGGATCCATATTAGATTGTACTACTAAAAAAATACTGAATATAAAAGTATTATAATATGTAACAGAAATGCACAACATGTAGTTAAAATAAAATTCACTCCAGGCCCTGTGGCTCAGGCCTATAAATCCAGCACTCTGGAAAGTGAAGCGGCATGGATCATGAATTTGAGCCCACCCTGACCAGCCTTGCAATTCAGTTGAGTTGTCTCAAAATCAAAAATTAAAAGGGACTTAGGGATGTAGCTTGGGGTGAAGGCCCTGGTACCAGTACCACAAAAAATAATAATTATAACATAATACAATATATATAATATATACATTATATGAACAGTAAGCCTGTGCCTTCCCTGATCTTTGCTTTTACTTTTATAACTTCTGTTGACAAGAGTTTTTCTTAGTTCTGTAGTTTTACTTAAATAGAAGTTAAAGAGAAACAGGAAGAGTTATATTAATATACTTGATTATATGCAGATTTGAGTATATCTGTGTATGTTTTTAATAGTAAATAAACGGTAATTAATAAATATTGTCTAATAATTGATATGAGCTTTGTTTCCTCCCTCTTATTCCAGTTGTCTGTCTCAGTCTCTTTGTCACTGGTAGTGACCAGGATCATGTTTTTCTCCTTCATAGGTTATTTGTCAATGAAGATTTAAATGGGATTTTTCAGTTTACATAAATGACAGTGATATATTTATGACTGATTTTTTTGCTTAACACATAGAACTCATATTTTTTACTTAAATTCAGTGCGTTATATATCATAACTTAAAGCAAGTTTGTCTTTAGATTTACTTAGAAGTAGAATTATTGTAGTGTACATGCATTAAGTTTATTGGAAGTTGTGATGTTATTTACCAAATTGGTGTTTTAGTGTACCTTTTTAAAAAAATTCCATCTTTATATTATCTGTTCTGGGCACTGAGACATTTTACCATGTTTAGTTTATATCTTTGCGGTTAGATCCAATGAGTTTGAGCTATTTGTCTGGTTTTGTTGTTGCTTGTTTGTGGTCCTGGCCATCAGAATGAGGGCCTCACACGTGCTAATAAGCATGCAACTATCTCTTAAGATTTACCATCTCTTGAAAAAACCTTTTTTTGTGTATTCATTTTGTATATTTCTTCTTGTTCTTACCTGGATTATGGTAAGGATTGATATTCTGTATCATTGTACATTTCTTACTCCTACATATCTTAATACATTAAAGTAAACTATATATCAGTATTTTTATGAAGTTGTTGTTCTTTTGTGGTACTGAAGATTGAACCCTCTGCCTTCATATTGAACTACCCTCTTCAGCAATCCCTACCCTTTTTTAAAATTTTGAGATGGTCTCACTAAGTTACTCCAGCTCAACTCAAACTTGTAATCCTGCTGCCTCAGTTTCCCAAAGTACTGGAATCACAGGTATTGTACTTCCATGCCAGCATTGTTTCTCTAGTTTTAAAATGCTCAGTATGGTAATTGTGGTTCCTATGCTTTTATGAAAAGAATGGCTAAGCATTTGTGTTTAAATATAACACCTCTATTCAGTAATAACATGGCAGTAACAACTGATCTCACATGTATTATTTTTTTACATCTTTATGGCTTTAATTTTACTCACTCTAGGTTGACCAGGATGTTGTCATTACCAATTCCTATGAAACAGCTATGCGAACAGCCCAGAACTTCCTTTCCATTTTTCTCAAAAAGTAAGTAAAATTATTATAAATCTAATTTTTATTTTCCACAGTATACAGAATAGATTATTTTGAAAGATGATTAATCTAGTCGTTGCATAATCTGAATTTACAAATGTGTCTCCTTGGTCCTTGGATTCCTGATCTTGAAAATGAAGCAAAGAATATAAAAGTTCTAGAGGCAACCCACTCAGGACCCTCTCCCAGAGAGCAGAAGTTTTTACCCCTTCATCCTTTGTTTCTCAAAAATCCATTCTACTCATTCTGGGAGCAAGGAGTAAAGGAATATTAAAAAGTTTTAAAATTTTATGAATTTGCTCATAATAGGCCCAAATATTAAGGTACTAAATTGAAGTTCTATAAATTTTCTTCATTTAATTCCAGAGCATTCGTTTTGAATAGGAGAGTATTTCAAGAAAGGTTTGATCTTCATAAGAATTTGTTATCATCAAGTATGATAACACACACCTCTAATCTCAGCACTTCAGAGGCTGAGGCAGAAAGATAACTGAGTTCCAGGCTGGCTTGAGCTACTTAATGAGATCAGGATTACCCTGGACTACAGAGAACCTGTGTCAAAAATAAAGAATTTAGTATCATGTAAAGAGAAAATAGTTATTTTTCAAAAGCTGTAACACTTGTCACAGAGTGATTAAAATTAGTTATTAAGTTAATTTCCTATAATTATAAAGAATAATTTATTTGAGGAATAGTCTTATTTGATACCATATTTTATTTAATGTAGTCTCAGATTCTTTGCTAATAAATACGGAGAAAAGAAAACTTAGTTAACAAAATTTTATTTATATATATGGAAAAGTCAACTAAATTGACATCCTCTTCACGATTTGTCTTTGAACAGATGTGGTAGTAAGCAAGGTGAAGAAGATTACAGACCACTCTTTGAAAATTTTGTTCAAGACCTTCTTTCAACAGTCAATAAGCCAGAATGGCCAGCTGCTGAACTACTCCTTAGTTTGTTAGGGAGACTGTTGGTAAGAGTATAGCATTTAAAGATTATTAGATTGCTAGAAGACAACATAATGAGGATGTACTCTGATTCACAGATGATGAATACTTTAAAAATGTGTAAGGAAATATGAACATTGCATCTCTATTTTTGCATGTGTATAACTATGTAGTATATTGTCAGTAACTTATAGAAAACCTTAAAATGTTGTGAATTTCATTATAAAAGATAAGAAAACAATACTTTTGGTTTGGTTTGGTTTGGTTTGGTTTGGCATGTTAACTGTTAAATAAAAATATTTCAGCAGTGAGTCAAAAGTTATTATAGTTATTATTTCAAAGCATGAAACTGGCTTAAGTGAACCCCTTTACATCTTCATGAGTATTTCTAAAACTGTATTGTACTTGTTAGTCCTCACATAACACTGTGTGGAAATGAAAAGACTTATTACTGTGATTGCTGTTTTTATATTTGGACTACATCCAAATTGAAATCTTAATTTTCTGAAAAGTATGTTAGTGCTATTCTGAAATTGTTTTCTAGACAACAAAATTCCACCTTAAACATTTGTACTCAGTAATATCATATTTAGTGTACATAAAAGTTGAGTTTACATTTTTAAAAGTGATTTTTCATAAGAAAATTAAATGTAAGTTTTTAGCAAATAAAAATGTTCTGACTCGAGAAAATCAGAAGGCAAAAATCACTATTGGACATTACTAAAAGAAAAAAAGTTTAAATTCCAAATAAAACTGCATAGGTTTAGAATTGATAAATTTCTATATATTGTCATAAGTGTATTAAATAGATAAATTTCTATATATTGTCATAAGTGTATTAAATATAAAACTTGCTTTGCTGTTTAGGTTCATCAGTTCAGTAACAAGTCAACAGAAATGGCTTTAAGAGTAGCCTCTCTTGATTATCTTGGAACTGTTGCTGCACGACTAAGGAAAGATGCTGTTACAAGCAAAATGGACCAGGGTTCTATTGAACGAATTTTAAAGCAGGTATTGAGAAAAAGGACTAAAATTATGATAATGGATAGTAAAGTGACTTAATGAATCCTTACTTTTTCTGAAAAATTACTAGGAAATATATTACTGTTTTGTGTTTCATTTATTTGAGGGTGTAGATCACTGGCCAAGTGCATGCTTAACATGGTGAAGACCCTGGGTTCAATCCCAGTGCCACATAAAACATGTTACATTAATAAAAACAAGTTAATATAAGTAATTTTATTTAAACCTTTGGTTTACTGGGAGGGTGATTTATCAGACATACTCAAATAGTTGTCAGTGTTTTATGTCTTTTTATATTGAGAAGAGGCAGGGAGGGCTTTCAGTATTATATTGGGAAAAAAATTTCTTTTGCTTCATATTCCTTTATTCAGAGTATGGATGAGGTGGTAAAAATTCTACCATATTTAACTCCTTTTTTTTTAACCATATGTTCTTGTATACTTGTTGCTAGAATTTACTATACTTTATGTTTTGAAATCATTTCAGCCTTCCAGAAAAGTTGCAAAAATGTTTTAAAAATTGCCATAAACTCTTCACTCAAACTCAGTAATTGTTGACAATTTATGACATTTGCTTATTTTTTTCAAGCTATATATGTATGTATAAGTTTTTAAAGAAATCTTCTCTGAACCAGTTGTGGTAACATTTCCTGAATTCTCTAGTAGAACAGTTTTCAAAGTGTGAGTCTCACAACAAAAATTACCAACATTGATACCACTTGTTTATTAGAAATGTAAAAGACATTTTTTGACCTTTTCTGTATCTACTGAATCAGAAGAAACTCACTTAGTGGTTTAGTAAGCTCTCCAGGTGATTGTAATGATTGCTGAAGTTGAGAGCCCCTGCTATGTATTTCTGAAGACATAAGTTCTCACTTCAGTATCCATAGTATTATCAAAAGCAAAAATGGTATCATCTACTATACAGACATTTTTGTTTAATAGATCATAATTTGTTTCTGTCATCATTTTAGTCCTCATATCATTTGGCTTTTATGTCCTTTTAATGGGTTCCCATTACTCTTTGAAAGCTTTCCTCACCTTCTTGCACAACAAAGTATTTCACAGATATTTTTTACTTTCTCACCTCCAGCCCTGGGATCAGCTAAATCCTGGTTCTTTTATTAGGAAACAGTAATGTAGAAACCTAGCTGTAAGTAATAGGTAACCTTCAGAGTAGGGACAGGTAGAGAGAGAGAGAAAATTCATGTGTGTTTTAATGGAGAACTGAACCCACCGCTGGAGCAGCAGGAGCGCTGCTGCTTGGCCAAGTTCTCTGCCACTGAGTCACACCCACAATCCTCACTGTTTCTGCAGTTATCCTGATTCTTTTATATCACATAATGGTTATGTTGATTATACAACTCAAAGGGAAGATGCATGTGTTAATATTTTTGTGGTTCTCAGCATGTACTCTCAGATTACTTTTAGAAGGTTACTATGGTGTGTACCATGTTACAGTGCTCTGAGCAATTTTTGAATGAATCAGTTTTATCACACACCTATAGCAGGGGTTATTATGATCTTTACTTTCTTCTTAGTATCTATTCTATACTATATGTTTGGCATTTAATGTGCTACTGATAGAACTGCGATAGTGTTAGCTGTAAACGCAAATGTCAACTTGTGCTTCTGGCTCTGTAATTCTTGACAAAACCTAAACAATTCAACTGTTTTCTGCACCTAGATGGACAAACAGCTTTCCTATGGTATATTTAATATCCTAAAAGAAATAAATTTTCATTTTTATATTAGTTAGAAAAGTAGTTCCCTTCCATTCTATTTTTAAATATCTCAAAAAATCTATAAAATATATTAATAAAGGTAACAGTTTCTATTAACTAAATTGAGTTTGGAGTTGATCTTTTATTGAAATAGATAAACCTGTACTAAGGCCTTCCCACCTGAAGATTTGTTGCATTGTTCCAATAATTTTTATGTTAGCTACCTATAAACTTTGGAAAAGATGTATATTTTTAAATTTTTTATCTCAATTTATGTTTCTCCAAAATAATATTTTTAGTAGCTATAGCTATCATTTTATATTAATATTTACTAATGTCTTCTCAGATTTGTCTTTACCTTTATACAGTTTATTAAAACAGACCAGAATTATCTTTTTGGTTCTTAATTTATTTATTGTATAGGTTTCGGGAGGAGAAGATGAAATTCAGCAATTACAGAAAGCATTGCTTGATTACTTGGATGAGAATACAGAAACTGATCCTTCATTAGTGGTAACATTTTCATTCATATTGTGTCTGAAAGAAAATTGAGAGATGGAATGAAGAAGAAAAATTGTTGTACATACTGATTTTGAAACAGTTATAATCTAGTCAGAAAATGGTTGCTTTTTCTTACATAGAATCCTGCTGTAGATATTGTGATGTATTGAATTTGTGTGATAAGAGAATTATTTTATAATCTTTTCGTAGGTTATTGTTGAATATGTACCAATTGTTACTTACAAGGGAAATAAGCCCTGTGGTAGTATAATCTATTGCCATGTAAAAAGGACATAGATTTTTATATATAATTATTAAATATCCTTCACTCTTCTGTATGTCTTTTATGTAATATGCAAAATAATAGTCTAATATGCCATATATAAAATTTATAAACTATATTAGGGAATAATACTGTATATAGTGGAGTATTTATTTTATGTTTTTTAATGATGGCATAGGCATTTATGAAGAGATTAGAGACTACTGAAGTCAATTCAGCCAGTTAGTGCAGGTTGTCAGTCTGCATTCATGGAGCAGATTTACATGTGCTCCTCAATTCTATACTATTTCAATGCTAATTGGCCTAGAGGAGTAAGAAAAGATGTGGAAACAAATAGAGTCTTCTATGTTCAGCTTTTATTCTGTTGTTCTAAATTTTCATAGTTGAGCTTAGTGTGGTGGCACAGAACTTTAATCTCAGCATTCCAGGAGGCTGAGACAAGAGATGGCAAGTTTGAGTCCAGCCTGGAAAACTTGGTGAATTATCAAGACCTTGTGTCCTAGTCACTTTTTTATTGCTGGGACACAGTACTCACCACCCACATCTTAAGGGAGGAAAGGTTTGTTTTAGCTTATAGTTTCAGAGGTCTCAGTGCATTTATGGGCTGCAGGCAGAGGTGGAAAAGCATGTCAAAGGGCATAGCTGAAATAAAGCTGTTCGCAGCATGGCCAGACAGGAAGCAGACAGAGAAGGGCTGAGCTAACAAGGAAGCTATACCCTTCCTAGATCATGCGACAGTGGTCTGCCCCTTCTGGGTCATTGCCATTTTGTGCTGAGTGACAGGAGACAAAGATTATTCACGATTCAATAAATGTAGGACAAAGAGTGGCCCAAAGGGACTACACTGAGAAATCTCCCAAAAGAAGGTGCAGGCCTGAATTAAAGTTCCTTTCTAATTTAGTTAAGGCAGAAAATGAAACACAAAAAGGCAAAAACATCTTGGGCAGTAAATCATGGGAGAGGCTATCAATATTGACCACATGACAAATGTCGTGGTGATCTTTTACAAACTGTACATGCAGTCATGGAAACTAATCAGGATGAGATGAGTGATATTTTCTGTGCCGATTATCTATACTTAGTTCTAATAAACAGGCCGGTGTTCAGGTTGAAATATGGAACGACCTCACTGACCCCTATCCAGTTGGGTAGGAGCAACACTATTATCTTCAGCATGTGCTGCCCCTGTGCACTCAAGGCAGTTGCTCCTACACCCTCATGTCTTTCCCTTAACCTTTAGCCCATGTTGCCCTACTGGTCATGCCCCAGTGATCTGCTTCCAGATCATATCCCAGTGATCCTTTTCTTCCCATCCAGCCCCACCACGTTTCAGCACAAGAAATCAGTGGATTAATCCCATAATTGAATCACCTTTCAAACATATGAGGCTTTGGGGAGAGATTGCAGATCCAAACCATAGCACTTTGTCTCAAAATTAAAACTAAAAATATGCTGGGGAGTGGGAGCATAGCTGAGCAGTTTAGCCTGTGGGTTCATTTCCCCAGGACCACATAAGCCAGACATGGTGGCACATGCCTATAATCCCAGGACTGGGGAGGTTGAGCCAAGAGTATTGTCTGAGTTCAGGCTAGCTTGGGCAACATGGTGAATTCAGGATCATCCTGTACTACAAAGTGAGGCCTTGCCTCAAAAAAAAAAAAAAAAAAAAAAAAAAAAAAAAAAGGGCTGGGGATATAGCTCCCTGTAAAGGCCCTGCACTAGATCCTTAGTACTAAATCAGTAAATAAACTTGATTGGATCTTCACCTAATTTTACTGACTAATGTGATATGTCCTTGCTTGTATAGTTGATAGCAGTATTTTATATTTAATACAACTGTGTCTGTTAAGTCACCTTTGTTTTTACAAAGTTATGTACACTGTAATGAGTTTCCTGTCATGTAGGAGATTCCAGATTTTCTAGCTTCCTTAGAATCTATTTGTATGTGACATAACTTGTTTTAAAGTAGCCTTTAATAATTGTTTTCTTGATTGTGAGTACTTTAATTTTATTAATAATTTGGAAATGTTTTAGTAATTACATCAAGTTCACATCTATTTATAATCTCTTTCTAGTTTTCTCGTAAATTTTATATAGCCCAGTGGTTCCGTGACACAACTCTGGAAACAGAAAAAGCAATGAAATCACAAAAGGATGAAGAATCATCTGAAGGAACACATCATGCAAAAGAAATTGAGACAACTGGTCAAATTATGCAACGAGCTGAAAACCGGAAAAAGTTTCTTAGGAGCATTATCAAAACCACACCTTCTCAATTCAGCACATTAAAGTAAGGTCCAGAAAGAAAATGTATTATTAGATAGTTAGGTATCTTTGATAACTATTTACAAAAAATAAAATTTTAATAACCTGTGTTGCAGGATGAACTCTGATACTGTGGACTATGATGATGCTTGTTTGATTGTTCGATACTTGGCCTCTATGAGGCCATTTGCCCAGAGCTTTGATATTTATTTGACACAGGTAAACTTGGCCAGAACTTCCTAAACAATAATAATTTAATTTTGGATGCTTATCAAATCATGTGCAATATCTCTTTGTTGTTGAACACAGACGTTACAGATATTTAAAATTTAAGTAGAATATGTTTCTGTAGTTCACTTTTGTTAAAATGTCCTAGATCTACATGCCCTTTTCACAAATGTTTCTTGTTTTACAAATAAATGTACGTGTACTTGTATGAATACAACTATAAGTAGAATGACATTATAAAAAATAAGTTATTCAGTTATCAAATTATATTTAAATGGTAGTAAATATTGGTTAAAATTACACTGAGCACCATTTTAGTGGGGCTTCAGGTTCTTTTAAAAGGGAACAATAGTTAATTGAGCATGCCAAGATAAAGGGAAGGCCCCAAGAATGCAGTTTTCACTTAACTCATGTACTAACCTTTAATTTAAAGCTTTAGAGTAGAAGGCAATAGACTTCTTACTCAATTGCATGCAAATTGAAAAGGAGGTAAATAGTAGGTTATTACGTATGTTTTTAGACTATATTCTGTTTGATTATATGGACTCTGAAATTCATGAAAATGTCAATGTTTGCTTGGCAGATTCTACGAGTTCTTGGTGAAAATGCCATTGCCGTTCGAACAAAAGCCATGAAGTGTTTATCTGAGGTTGTTGCTGTAGATCCCAGTATTCTAGCAAGGGTAAAGGGACCAAAAATAATTCTTCTTTTCATTTTTTAGTCATATTAAATTATTAGCTCTATTTAGTATGAAATACATTTTCTTCATTTCTCCTTTAGCTTGATATGCAGAGAGGAGTTCATGGACGATTGATGGATAACTCCACTAGTGTTCGAGAAGCAGCAGTAGAATTACTAGGTCGATTTGTTCTTTGTCGCCCTCAGCTTGCTGAACAGTATTACGACATGCTGATTGAAAGAATATTGGTTTGTTTTTCCATTTTTATAATGATTCATGACTATGATTTTGCCTTTTGAATATCACATCTTGTTTTAGACTGTTGAGGTAGGAAAGTACATATGTCATTTATATATTTATATATGTTGCCTAATCTTTGAACCAAGCATCATTGTAAGGGATATATTTTCAAGAGATGCATGACTGACTATCAAGCAGCAAATCATTGGTGAAAGTGAGCTGCTGTTTACAGTAAACTTATGTTAAGTTTAAAATGAATAGTGATGTAACTTGCATGGACTAGTTAAATATTTTGGACAGGAATCTAGAATAATTATCTGGTTTTGTATATGTATGTATTTAGTATAGACCATTGGTATTGAAGAATATTTCAGATCTTTTATATATATCTGCGTGTTGCCTTAAAGCTATATTATGACAAGCTCAGATACCTGCAAGTTAAGCCAGAAAGTTGAAACATCAGAGCAGACTTGGGAAAGACTGGTTTAGGATGCTTTCTCTTGTATGTCCTTCAGTTCTCTGGCTCTAAAGAACTTTTCTGGAAAACAAAAGAGAGCATTAACATAGGAAATGAGAATAGAATCTCCACCACCCAAGTTGCAGACATGTTAACTTGTTATAGAACTCATTATACATGCATTTTGTATACAAAATCAGGTGTCCCTGTGAAGACAAGAATTTTTGTATTACCATTAACCGAGTATCTCAATATTGTGAGACTGAGCATTATAGAGTAGTTTTTAGTCTTTTCATAAAATCTTCATTGAAAAAAAGTAAAGGGTAGAATTTTTCCCTTTTTGTACTCTGGCAAGGTTTCTCCTAGCAAGTATCCTAAAATGTTTGCAGGACTACTAAATTGCAAACTGGAAATTTAAAGTTTTGCAAGATGTAAATACCTGATGCTGTTTATAAAGTATTTTTAAAATTTTCTGATATATTAGAAAACTTATAAAGTTAAAGAAAAATAGTACAAATAATATTCAGGGACCTGCCTCATAGTTTCACCTATAGGTTTTGCTAAATATTTTAAATTCAATTAAAAATATGTTTAATAGTTGATAGCAAAAATAAGGATACTCTTCTACATAAGCAGAACCATTATATTAGTCAAGTTAACACTCCCTGATATCATTTAGTAGCCAGTTTATATTCATATTTTCCAGTTGTCCCAAAAATGTCTTTTTTCTAAATCATCAAAATTCATTTATACATTGTTTTTTAGGATTGTGTTGAAAAATTGAAGACTACTCACTTTGTTGACACTTTCCCCTTTGCTTTGATGGATTAAACAGACCCAAAATTTTATTTTTCCCATGATTTAATTTAATTTAATTAGTTCCTCTGTTTCTTGCAATTCCTAATGGCTATAGGATCATATCAAAAGGTTTTATTAGATTTATCAAAAGAGCTGGAGGCATAGTTAAGTGATTAGAACACTTGACTAGCAAGCATAAGGCCCTTAGGTCAGTTCTCTAGCATCACATAGTATAATCCCAGCACTGGGTAGGCTGAGGTATGAGGATTGTTATGAGTTTAAGGCCAGCCATTCTCAAAAAAAAAAAAAAAAAAAAAAAGTCTACCTTGTAGCTGATACTCCATATACTATTGAAGTGCCATAAGCTATTCTAAAACTTCATATTTATTATCCCATTTATTCTAGTAAGCTTATTCTCTAGTCTTGTGTATACTGATAAACTTTCATTTCTCTGAACTTCACAGTTAAAAGTTCACCTCCATTTGTCTAACAATTGAAAATAACTTTCTGTTCTTAGGATACTGGTATCAGTGTCAGAAAAAGAGTAATAAAGATTCTAAGAGATATCTGTATTGAACAACCAACATTTCCAAAAATTACAGAAATGTGTGTAAAAATGATTCGCAGAGTCAATGATGAAGAGGGGATAAAGGTAAGATAAAATAATGTGAGTTATTTTTCATGAATGTTTGAAATATTTATTGAATCTATAATTTGTGAGGAGACATGTATGTATGTATGCATAATACATTCTGTATGTATGTTTGTGTGTGTATGTGTGTGTGTGTAGAAAGTTTACAAGTGACTCAACATTTTTAGTTATAAACTTAAGAAAAAAGCCAGCTCCAGTAATATAAGCCTGTAACCTAACACTAGTACTATGGGTGACTGAAACAGGAATTTCACAAATTCAAGCTCAGCCTGTTAAGAGTTTGGCAGCTTAGTAAGATACTGTCTCAAAGTTAAAAAAAATAAAAGTGACCTGGGGATATAGCTCACTAGACAGTACCATGAAAACCAACTTAAAAATACACGGATAATTTTTAAACTTTATATTAACTAATAAAATTTTATCTTTCCCGGCTCGTTCAGACATTACATTTATTTATGTCATTGTAAACATTGCGTTCTATCCAAGAACTATCATCATTGAAATTAATTTACTTTTCAAATGGTCTGGGCTTAATTTTCTGAATTAGTACATAAATACTTTTTAAAAATGGTGTCCTAAGTTTGCTAGTGAGTTTACATATATATTATCCTTTTAAAAATATATTGTCCTTTTATTAAATTTGACAAACACTGCTTCCTTCAAAGCAGTAAAATTAACCTTAATCCTAACGATTTCAAATTACTTAAAATCTTCACCAAATTGGAAAAAGGTTATAGTTTTGAGAAATTAATTTGGTGATCTTCATAATTTATTGTGGTACTAGAAATTGAACCCAAGGCATTGACACTGAACTACATCTCTAGACCCCTCATTCATTCATTCATTCATTCATTCATTTATTCACTCATTCATGTATTCATTTTGAGACAGGACCTTGAAAGTCACTAATTTAATAAAGCTGGACTTCTGCTTCAGCCTACCAGAGTATTGGGACTATAGGCATGTGTCACCACAACTAGTAATTGGTAATTCTGTTTGTGAGGGAATTTATACCAGAAATTTCAGGAAATAATGTGTTTTGGCTAAGTGTTGCTTTGTCTTCGATCTTATTGAGAATTTTGGAGTAGAAATGTGTCATATTTGTTGTACATATTTAATTTGGTCTTTTTTTATCTTTTAGAAATTAGTAAATGAAACATTCCAAAAACTCTGGTTTACTCCAACTCCACACAATGACAAAGAAGCAATGACAAGAAAAATTTTAAACATCACTGATGTGGTAAGAAGGGCAGAAAAAAGTGTTAGGGCTTTTGTGGGTTTAAACCTACTTTAGCCCGCTCCCTCTTATGAAGGAAAAGAGGTGATGTGATGAGATGGTTGGTTAATCTTGACATTTAGTTTTGGCTTTCTTAGCTTTTTGTTTCTGAGCTCCTCATGGATAGGAGGAAGATTAGGTTAGCACTGCCGTATAACCAGACTTCTTGGCATTTGTTGAAAAATATTGATGTTAAAATTGTCCTATTCTCTCAACAATTGAAAACAGAAGGAAGAGTAGTAGCAGCCTACAGAGACATAATAGTCACTACCTTTCTCAAAAAATATGAATTTAGAAATTTAGATTACTTTTATTTTATTTATGTAAACTATGATTTGTTTGGTCCAAAATGCTTTCTATGTTTTGAATATGAGAAATTTTATAAGTTCAGTCACATGGTCTACATTTTTAGTGATATCTTTTAAATCCAATATCTACAAAACTAAAAGCAAATATTTGTTTTAGACCTTACATATTTTCTGAAAGGGTATGATTTATTTTCTCAAACTTTAGTACTATATTAATATTCAGTATTCGATACTAATTTCTTTGGTTCCTTCCAAGATATTTTTGGGATAAAATTCTTTAACACTAGAAAATGCTTTTACTGAAAAAATAGTTTACTTTAAAAATAAACTTTAACTGTAAAACTGAGGTATGTGCTTCAGATTACAAAATATCAAAAATACAAGTTTCTGACTTTGGTAGTTTAAACTGCCTTGTCATTCTTAGGTTGCAGCATGCAGGGATACTGGATATGACTGGTTTGAGCAACTCCTTCAAAATGTGAGTTTTATTCTGACTTTTCATTACATGAAATTTAATTGCAGATCAGCTCTTCACAGACTTTATGGAAAGAAACTTTCAATTTGTTAAATATTCACCTCTTGGTAGGGGAAATTTATATTGATATGCTAATTTGGATATTTCTATGATTTTACTATTTAATAAATTTGTTGTTCAGTTGACTTTTTTTTGAGATAGGGTCTTACTCAGTAGCCTAGGCTGATCCTGAACTCACTGTGTGGCCCAGTGTAGTTGTATACTTAGAATTCTCCTCTCTCAGCCTTGCAAGTGGTGGGATTACAGGCATGTGCCACCATGCCTGGCTTTTTATGTGGTGCTGGGGAATCAAACCCAGGGCCATGGACTTGCAGGGCAGGCACTTTAACCACTGTACCATCCCTCCAGCCCAGTTCAGTTGACTTCTTAAAAGTCTTTTCAGTCACTAAAATTCCCTTTCAGTATTCATTTCTTTAATCTAGATAAAATGCATATTGCATTAAATGTATATTTAAATTACTTGTCATGTTATATAAAGAATTCTTTTAGTGGTTCAAAAGTAACAAGGGCTGAGGATGTAGCTCAGTGGCAGATTATTTTTATTGTGATTGCACTGCTAGCACATACGTTTATGTGTATGTATAGTTAACATAAAAAGGAAAGTAATCAGGCTGTAGGAATGCCACAGAGGTTGAAGCGCTTGCCTGTAATTGCAAGGCCCTGAGTTCGATTCCTCAGCACCACATAAAGCTGGGTGTGGTGGTGAACACCTATGAGCCTGTAATCCTAGCACTTGGTAAACTGAGGCAGGTGGATTTGCCTGAGTCTTAGGCCAGCCTGGGCTATACCATTGAGTTCAGGACCACCAGCCTGGGTTACAGAGAAAGACACTGTCTCAAATAAAGAAAAAGAAAATGAAAGTAGTCATTTGAGAAAACACAAGAAAATAGATAAAATGTAATGCCATTAAATGATAAAATGATAAAGTGCAGATTTCTTAATCTGACAAAGGTATGCTAGTTTAGGCAGCACATATACTTAGTCTGACGAAAGATAAAGTGTAAAACCTAAAATGTAAATATTTTAAGCTGTTAAAAGATTTCATCAAAATCAAGAACAAAAAATACATAAGTCAAGGCAATAATAAAATGTCTGTACAACGTAAAGATAAGCTAAAATTCCTATGGCACTTTTGAAAAAGCAGTATTAATGACTTCCAAACTGCCACTTATTTTTAAAGGATTAATAATTAAGATAGAACAGTAATAATAAGTACTAAATTTGCTAGTGGAAATTCCAGTAGAACAAGATAGAGAACCTATGTCTACACATACAGAATATATTTACTGTATCATAAGAGAAAGGTAGACTTTTCGGTAAATGGAGTTTGGGACAATTTGCTATGCATAGGAATTTTAAAATGAATTTATTTCTAATTCAACTAAAAATCAGTATATATAGATTAGAGGAAAATTTTAAACCTTTTAAGAGAAAATAATGTGAATAGTTTTTTGTTTTGTTTTGTTTTGAGACAGGGTTTCACTCGGTAGTCCAAGCTGGTCCTAAACTCAATAGGTAGCCCAGGCTGGCTTAGAACTTGCAGCAATCCTCCTCACTTATCCTCTCGGGTACTGTTATTACAGACATGCACCACCATGCCCAGCTTATGTGGTGCTAGGGAATCAAACCCAGAAACTTGTGTTTGCAAGTGTTTTAACGCTGTGCTATTTCTTCAGCCCTTGTGAATGTATTTTTGACCTTTGAGTAGGGAATGATGAAAACAAGTCACAAACACTTAACCTAGAAGATTTATAAATTTCACTACCTCAAAAAATAAATAAAAATACATTCTAGCAAAACTGGACTTAATGGCCCATTCTTACAAACCTAGCACTCTGGGTAGTAGAGGAAAAAGCATCTCAAGTTTCTATTACTGCCTGGGCAGCTTAGCAATTTAGCAGATCCTTCTAACCCAGAATAAAAAGTACTGGGGCAGTAGCTCAGAATTAAGGCCCTGGGTTCAATCGATAGTACCAATAAAAAGGGGTGCGGGGAGATAGAAGCACAAATGGAAAAGGCTAACAACTAACTAAGAATTAATTATGGGAGGATACACAGAGCTCCTAGCCAACAAACCATGAAAGTTAAGTGCCCCGTTAGGAAAATAGTTGAAATTCATACATTGCCTTTTATAATGGAAATAGCACCAATTGCATATAAGGAATTTAGCATCGTCATTAATAAGTGAAACACAAATCAGGAGCACACTTTATCCCATTTGATTGGCAAAAAAATAAGAAACCAGACAAGTTATAGAAAAGATGGATTAAATAGTATTTCTTTGCATTGCTAAGAGTTGAGAAAGTATTGCATACTTGAGCATCGTATGTCAACACTGCTGAGAATTGAGAATGTATTACATGTTCGAGCATCCATAGTCTGAAAATCGAAATAAAAAATGCTTCAAATTCCAAAAAGTCATGATTCTACATGGAAAATTCCATACCTGACCTCATGTAACAGCTTGTAATTAAAATTCAGGCATACTAAAATTACCGTCAGAATGATATGTAAGATAAATATGAAGCATAAATGTATTTTATAATTAGATTTGGGTCTCATCCTCAAGGTAACTTGTTTTATGTGCAATTACTTCAAAATTGAGAGCACTTTTATTCTCAGGCATTTCACATATAGAACACTTATTTGCCCTATAAAATCACTTTGAAAAAATTATTTCATAAAATTACCTCATAAAGTTGAATATTCATATATACTATGATATGGCAGTTCCACAAAGTGTACACACTAGAGAATCTTGTATTTGTGTGAAAGAAAACATATATAGGACATATAGGATATGCTTTTTTTTTTTTGAGACAGGGTCTTGTTCTGAAGCCAGGCTGCTCCTGATGTTACTATGGAGCCCATGCTGGCCTTAGACTCAGCCCTCCTGCCTCAGCCTCCCAAGTGTTGGGATTACAGGCATGTGCCACAACTCCTGGCTTTGTGTTGCTGGGGAATCAAACACACAGCCTTGTGGTGGCAGTGCAAGCACTTTAACCGTTATGCCATTTCTCCAGCAGGACATATGTATGTTATGCCACTAGCATTGGGATTAACAGATGTAGAAAAAATAAATGAATGAATTGTAGCATAGATACAGTAGACTGATGTTGGTGTGGAATAAATAAAATACAGCTACAAGAAACAATCTAGATTGTAGTTAATGACATAAAATTGGGTGAAAAAGAAAGCCTCAGAAGACTACGTTGAGTATGCTACCTTTTCTTTGAAAGTTGAAAATCAAACTAAATTATGAAGAGTGTATATAGCTTACACATTTTTTTTTAAGCAAGGAGATAATTTCTTGGTAGTCATTTAGAAAGATGGGCTAAAAGATGGAACACATCCGGACATATAAGTTACTGGAAATGTTACTGTCTTTACATCAGAGCATGTTACTCATGCTTATATCAAGTATTAAAATAAGTATTGATATTATAATACATCAGTATTTAGGAAACTAAAAAGGCATATACCTGTAAGTGGAGGTGGTGTCGTGAGCCAAAGTTTATGATTATTTTGTTGTCACTGAAGTGTTAGTAGAGAAAAGAGGAAAAATAAAAGGGGAATGGGGAAATGTTTTCTATTCTTTCATTTAAAAATACCAAAGTAGAATGTAGTATTGATAGTTAGTTCAAAAAAAATGAGTTGTGGATTGAAACAAGAATCGAGTTACAGAGTAGGACGCAGAACTTGGAAATCACAGTTTACCTTTTTTTTTTTTTAAACTGGAAAAAAGCAAAGTCTGTTTTTAATTTATTCCAATACTGTTATTTTCAACCTCCATGCATCTTGAAGTAAAAGTTTAAACTTTTTGTCCTATTCAATACTATCTCATGCAGTTTTTTACATTTTAAATTAATTTGAACATTTGATTTTGCCTAATTTCAGTTCTTTAGTCATACTAGCCATTTTCAGTGCTTACTCTTGACTCATGGCAATCATTGGGCAGTACAAATATAGAAAACTTTACTGTTACAGAAGAAAAGTTATATCTGACAGTGCTGGAAATCTTCATGGAAATCAAGTGCAAATTTTGATTTTTTTAAACCACAGAATTATATTATCTGATCATTACTAGCAAAAGAAGAGATATACCATAAATGAATTTCATTGACTATGGTTATGATAAACTGAGGATTTTTTTCACAGCAATTAGACTGATCTCTGATCTCATCTCATTATTCATAATATTTTTTTCAAATCATTGTTAATTAACTCTTGAAAGGATAACAGAAACCTACTTTTATGTTTTAGAATCTTGCAATGTAATTGTAATATGTTATTCAGATGCAATTATAGTTATAAATTCTTTAAAATAATTCAGCTACTATTGAATGATACTTTGTTTTTGATTGAGGTAAAGAAGAAAAAAAATGATCATCTTTTCTGTACCTCAGGTCCCACAATGGTGTAAATACTTGCTACTAAAATTGTTTATATAAGTCTTTGCTAATTACCGGTTTATATTTTCTACCTTGTCATATTTTTATTATTTATGCTTATATTTTAAATTGTCCATGACAAATTGAAAAGTGTATTATTCATGTGCATGTTTAATGTATTTATATTATTATTGCCTAACGAGTAATTATACTTGGATTTTTTCTATCTATCGATACACCTGTGTAGTTGTTGAAGTCTGAAGAGGATTCCTCATATAAACCTGTGAAGAAAGCTTGTACTCAACTTGTTGATAACCTCGTTGAGCACATTCTTAAATATGAGGAATCTCTAGCTGGTAAGACATTTTATATATTTGTCCAGAGCTCATTTTGCATTTTGAAATACTTTGTGAAAATTTCTCATTTTTTCCCCCTCTGGCTCTACTTGCCTAGTGATTTAAGTGTTTCTTTATTAAAAAATGACATTTTTTTCTTATATAAATACTTGTTTTATATTGCATTCTAGATTGTATTGCTGATTGACTAAGATCATTGTAACCAAAGCAGACTTTGTTCTCTATTATGTATCTTTCAACAGCATATATTCTGTAGGTGTTGAGTTGAAATAACAGAAATGAAAAGTTCAGGGACAAATATGTGTTAACGAGCTGTACTCATCGCAAAACTAATTGGATAGCTTATATTTAAATCAAAATTTTCTTTCAAAAGAAAATTGTTTTAATTATAACAATGTTTTAAAAAGATCTTTATTATAATTGTAGTTATTACATAAAATTTTCTTAGTCTTGAACCAAAAATCTGTTAAAATTTTCAAAATACAAATACTCTATATCCCAAATACTTGTTCTTCTTTGTTATGGTTTGATTTTCATTTTGTTTTGTGCTGGTGGCACTAGTGATTGAACTCAGGGCCTTGAGCTGAGCTGCGTCTCCAGACCATTTCTGATTTTTGATTTTGAGACCAGTCCTTACTGAGTTACTAGTAACTCCTTAGTACTGATCACATTGCTTATTAGTCATGACTCCAAAATTTTTCATTAATTATACATACTTACATAACCATTACAGTTAATGCCTCTTGTTCAATGCACAAAAGACTAACATTACTTCCTATCTCCTAATTCATAATAACGAGGAGCAGTAGTTAACCTTATTTATGTTCTATATGGGGGACCAAAAGCTTCCAAAAGAGGTACCTAAGAAAATTGTTGATGTTATTTGTAATTTTATAGTTTTCTCCCCTTTATTTTTTTTCATTTTTCTTGTGTACCTCTTTTTCTGTTTTTCTCTCTTTTCTTTTTACTCATCCTATTTTAATGGTGGTGATTGTCCTTTAATTCTAAAAAGCTGCCAGTACTATGAGCCTGTGTATCTCCTAACATTTTCCTCTCATTTAAACAGTACATTGTCTGAAAGAGCCTTGGTACAACTTTTTGACTTACTACTCTCATTTTTTTTACGTTCTTCAACTACAGCAGCAGCATCTTTTTCAGTGCACTTAAACATGATGTCACTTTTAAATTATTTTTGTCCCCCCTCTGCCGACTTTTCCTCATTATCACTTCCATCCGTTTTTTTAAAATGCATAGCCAATACCACATTTAGTTTCAAAATCCTGTTCCTTGACTTCCTACCTTCCATTCTACTTTTCATCTTCATTCTACTTACCTTAGTGTAAAATTTGAATTTCACAATGAGGTCTCCTTGTCCTTTATCTTCGTTGTATATAATTTCTATAACAAAGATGCAGAAAGTCCAGTATCATAAGAAATACCCATTTTATTGAGTGTTACACTAAATCTAGTTAGGGGAAAATTTGAGAAATTTTAATATTTTGTGTAATTACTTCTGCTTTATCATATTTTAATGTCTTCTATCTCTGTTTTTTCAGACTCTGACAATAAAGGCGTAAATTCTGGAAGACTGGTAGCTTGTATAACCACTTTGTTCTTATTCAGCAAAATAAGACCTCAACTCATGGTTAAACATGCCATGACTATGCAACCATACCTTACCACCAAATGTAGCGTAAGTACAGACTTTTTCTCTCTTACATATAAATTTTGAATTCATACATGTCGCCACATTCTCAGTGATGTATCAACTGTATTGTTTGCTCAAGTTTATATTATAGTATCAGTTATATAGTATTAAATGTCAGTTTTCTGAAGTATTTCAAATACATTTCAGACTTCATTTCTTTGTAAGCTCCGTAAGGTAAATGCTCAATAATTGCTTGATAAATGTAATGTTTGCCAAGACCTTGAATGTGGATGAAACAGAGGTCCTGTGTAAATGATTTTTTGAATTCTGAGTTACTTTAACTTACCTGTCATTTAAAATATATATTAATTATTTTTGAAATGGCATACTGATTGTAAAAAAGTTGGTATCATACCAGAGATACTAGGATGCTAAAGTCAGTATTATAAATAAGAGAATTAAATAAATTATTTATTTCTTAAGTAAAATAATCAAGCAAATAAATTGAGTTTTTAAAATGCAACAGCATGGTGAATTACATAGTTTATTTCAAATATTAAATTTTAAAATACGCCAAAAGCTTACATATGTAAATGATTTTTCACTCACTGTGTTCCTAGTGCTTTTAAGTAACTAATTTCAACATTTCATAGCATTTCCTTTGCTGCTATAGTCAGATATTTTAATCTTTTAAATTAGAAAATCTAAGTCCTGAGAAATTTTTAAGGATCGAAGAGTACAACAGAGGATAAAGAATACATAAAAGCAGCATATATTCCGTCTTGAGGGCTTGTACTAGATCTACAAATAGATTAATTAGTATATAATCTTGGCTAATAACAGTAGCTTATGTTTGTTAGTTATCTGGCACTTTCAATGATTTTGTATGTGTTGTACTTTTTGAAATGAGTATTTACATTATTTCAGTTTTATAGATAAGGAAACTAAAGCTTAGAGAATATAAATGATTTACATAATGTCACATGCCTCCCTAGTCCCATAGTTAAAATTCAACCCCATGTCTATCTCCTGCAACAGTCTGGACTATAGTGTAGCTTTATAAGAAGTTCTTGCATGCTTTTTGAGTCAATAGTATTTTTAAAGCAAGTCACTTTTAAGATATATTGATCATTTTTAAAACTATGCATGTATGCAGATTTGTACTTAAATAAGATCATCTTTGGCTGTGATACAGCTCTCTGTTAGAATGTCTGCTTAGTGTATACAAGAGCCTGGGTTTGATCCTTAACAATGCTAAATAAAAGGCCATGGGATAGGAGAGCATGTAATACATACTGTTTTAAATGTTTTTTGTTTCTGTGTTCTATCCTCAACTTTATTTTTCCTCCTCTTCGGTTAAACAACCTGGAATATCCTTATATATTTTATCTATGTATCTAATTGCACAAGTATAGCCTTTTGAAAAGGTTTTTTTAAAAAAAATTTAATCACACTATGTACATATTTTTAGTTAATCATATCTCACACAAGCTGAGTTTTTTGGTTTTTGTTTTAGGTGCTGGTATCTCACCTAAGCCTTTGCCAGTGTTAGGCAGATGTTCTACTGCTGAGCTATGTCCCCAGCCCCTAATTCATTCTTTTAAATGGCTCTGTTATCCATTTCATTGATATTCTATGATTTGTTTCAACATTTTCCTGTTTTCCAGGTATTTGTGTAGTTTCTCATTGATTGCCACTTTCCATAATAAACATTTCTATTTGTACTACTTTGTATTGCTGAGAAAATACGTTAAACAACTTGAAAGGCAGAAATATGTATTAATGGTTAGTAGGGCCTGTTAGCTTTAGACTGTAATGAAAAGTTACATCTTAGCAAGGAGTGCATAGCAAGCAGTACCTCATAGCTGCCAGAAGGCAGAGAAAGGACTATACCCTGTCTTGCTTCCAGTGGGCCCCACCTCTTAAAAGTTTTACCACCTCTTTTAGTAGTTCCACAGTCTGGTGACCAAGCTTTCAACAGATGGCTTTTTGTAGACATTTAAGATCCAACCATTACACTACTTATATACATTTTATTAGAGTAGTTTCATTTCGAGGCTGAAGGAATGGCACAGTGGTTAAAAAGCTTGCCTTGAAAGTGCAAGGTGCAGGGTTCAGTTCCCCAGTACCACAACAATCCATTGTTGAAAATAAAGAATAATACCTTGGCTAGATTGAAAACATAGCAGCATATCTTGAAAACATATCCCACAGAACAGAAATCGCTTGTATCTTAGCTTGCCATTGAAAAGACTAGGTATATGGAAGGCAGGTGGAAATAAACTATCGTAAATCACTTTCTTTTGATATTTTTTGTTGTGCCATCAATTTTTTAAAAACATCTTTAGTTTTTCTTTATAATCAAAGAAAAGAATGTTTAAATTTAAAACAAAGAAGCCTTATGCCATTTCTGGGGGTTGTACTTATTTATCTATCATTAAAGAAAAAGTAACACAGTATGTTCTATCTTAGTGTTATTAGCAGGGTTTAATCTTTCATTGTTAGACAGTTTTTTCATTCTAGAATACTGATCAACATCCCTCGCCTCTGTCTGCTAGATTCTCTCTGTACTCTCAACAGCTTCGATTGTTACAAACAAAACTGTCACTAAACATTATCAAATACTCCTTGACTGTGAGTGGAGAGCAGATTCACCCCCAGTTTAGAACTACTCAGTTAGCATATCCCAGTTTGAAAAATACTAATCTTAGGAAATGAGCCAGTCTTTGTAAAGTACTCTGCAGATATTTAAGTGCTTTTTTTTTTCTTAAGAATTGACTTGTGTTTCATTTGAAGGGGAAAGTACAGCTTCAGCATTGTGATTACCTGACCTTAACATCACACGATTAGATAATGTCAGAGCAAGAATCGAGATTCATGGTAACTTTTCTGTGATGCTCTTCCCTCTGTAGCCCATTAAAAAGAAGGAAATGACCCATGCGTATAATCCCAGCACTCAGGAGACAAAAGCAGGAGCATTGCCATGAGTCCAAGGCCAGCCCTGGCTACAGAGCTGTAAAGTTTCTTTTAAGGTTACATATACTCATGCAGCCTTAATTTTATTCTTACAGACACAAAATGATTTCATGGTTATCTGCAATGTTGCAAAAATTCTAGAACTAGTTGTACCACTGATGGAGCATCCAAGTGAAACTTTCCTTGCTACTATTGAAGAAGATCTTATGAAGCTTATCATCAAATACGGCATGACTGTACGCATTCCGTTTACCATCTCTCTGTTGATTAGTAGATAATTTACAAAAGATAACTTGTCAAATATATGTTGGAATTTTGTTTTAGTGATTTTTATTAAAATTTTAAAGCAAATTATGTGAAAAGAAAAAAATAATTTAATGATATATTTTAGTTCTGTCTTTAGTTTGTGCCTAAACAATAACATTTTCTGTATCTTTTAGGTAGTACAGCATTGTGTGAGCTGTCTTGGGGCTGTTGTAAATAAAGTGACACAAAATTTTAAATTTGTGTGGGCCTGTTTCAATAGATACTATGGTAAGTTCTGTGGTTTGGCTTTAAAAATGGTGATTGTCCTCCCGGGTCCACACTTAAAAATAATCTTTTCTGCGAATCTTTGTAATCCCTTAAGAACCCCTTATTATCATTTTAGAAACTTACTCTTCTTATGAGTAGAATTGATAAATGTTATACCTACTATGAATTTTTTTCATATTATTTTAGCCTCTAAGAAATATACTCATAGTTTTATGCTTTGAACAGTTAAAAATTATGAGTCAGTAGTAATTATTTGAATATAATTAATTCAGAGTTAATGGATGAGACATATATTACAGATTAGTATTATTTATCTTTATTAGGTGCCATTTCAAAATTAAAAAGTCAGCACCAAGAGGACCCAAATAACACTTCACTTCTGACAAATAAACCAGCACTTCTTAGATCCCTTTTCACTGTTGGAGCACTGTGTCGGCATTTTGATTTTGATCTGGAAGATTTTAAAGGCAACAGTAAGGTAAAGATTATAGTGTCACTTAGTATGCTGAGAAATATAGTCCTATGTGACCGTCTGAGCCTAGAGTGACTTTAATGACCCAAGAATGGTCTATTACTGGTGTGTGGTAAGCTGTGAAGTGTCTCACCAGTTCAGCTCTTTGGCCATAGGAAGATAGTTGAAATCAACAGTCTTTTATTCTCCTCTATGTTTTCTCAATGAAGGAAACAGTGCGTTTGTTTACATTCCGGCACAAGCTTCTTTGTCACAGACTGAAACTTTGAATGCCACTATTTTAAATAAATGGAATTGGTGATTCTTTTTTTCTTGGTGTTGGAGATCAAAGCCAGGGCTTTGCACATACTAGGCTGACTGTACCACTGAGCTGCGTCCCTAGATCTCTGTGGTCTTTGGCCTTATTTATTTTTTTTTTGGTTTGTTTTTGGTTTGTTTTTGTCATTTTGTTTTTGTTTTCAGTAAAGTTCAGTTGTGTTAGGACATTACTTTTCCTTAATAGTTGAGAATTAATCTAAATTATTATTTATTATACTTCACCATGTCCCCCCCCCCCCCTTTAGGTTAACATAAAGGACAAAGTACTTGAGCTCTTGATGTATTTTACAAAACATTCAGATGAAGAAGTACAAACAAAAGCCATCATTGGTCTCGGTAAGCTGATGCTGCATTTCTGTATAATTTTTTTAACCTCTCTTAGGGATGGAATGAACTTTTAAATACCATTAGTCTAAATCGTTTGCTTACTTTTATGTTTCTGTTGGCAGTGGGATTAGGTGTATAGAATGAAGGAGCAGGATTTAAAACACCTGGATTCCATTCTTGCCTTGAACAGCCACACTCACCCTCTCTGTCAGTTTATTACTAAAATAGATATAACAGTACCATCTTCCATCTCTACTTTCTAGAGTATCTTAAGAACATTCATTAAAGTACTTCAGTAGAGAGAGATGATGTAGAAGAATTTTGTGCTGTTTACATGTTTTTATTACTTTTCATTGAAAGTTATTAGTTTAGAAGCACATAGTGACCAACCCAAAAGGAACAATTTGTGTATATTACCTGTTCCATTGTTATTTTTTCAGGAGAATTGCTATAGTAAAAACATGGACTGCTGACAGATCTAAGTGACACATCTGGAAAAGAATTAGAATAAGAAAATAAGAGGAGTATAGTAGTAGTAAAGTTCCTGGGCTATGTAATGAGCTCAAAAACAGCTGGGACTATAGAGCAAGACCCTGTCTCAAAACCAAAAACACCCTCCCAGTATGAATGCAGTTAAAAAAATGCAAAAGAAATGTGTGTAGTTTTTTGTTTTTCATTATTTTTTTAAAATACATCTGAAAGTCCCAGTCAGTTTAATAACTTATTTGGAAATGTTATTTTGGTAACATTATCAAATTTATGATTAATATGCATAAGTAATTAGGTATTAGGTTTTTGGATAAAAATAAGTAGTATAAAAATAGACAAACCTCATTAAATCATTTTTCTGGTATATTTTTAAGTAAATTTAAACCTTATTACTGTACTTCATTTTCCCTTTCAGAAAATTGCTTTAAGCAAATATAGTAAAAATTCAGACATTATTTACTGAGGATATGTTGGTGTAATACTACCTTACAGATGGTGTGTATCATTAATTATTTAGTCTAGATATGAGTTATGTAGAGGAAAAATCAAGTTTTGTTACAGCTAATTCAGAGAAATAGATAAAAGAAGTTTAACTTACAGAAACAACACTATCCAGAAAATAGTGGCTCTAGACCAGTTAATAAAATATATCCTGTCTGGGCCATAGTTATCCTGTGTGACCTTGGGCTAGTTATCTGATCGCTCTGCTTTAATTTTAGTTTGGTTTTTGGTTTTAATAATACTTGCTATCATCAAGGATATTCATTTTTCTCAAACATTTATGTATTAATAAGCATTGATAATATAATTTTACAACAAAATCAGTGGTTATAGAATTCAACGTTGTGGCATCATAATGCCATATCAGAGAGAAATAGAAGATATTTTTAGCTGTAGTTTATTTTTAAACTATTCTGTTTCATCAAGTGGATATATTTCAATTTTTTCTTTTTTTAAATTAATGTCAATATAGTACCTTCTGGTAGGGATGTGAAAAATGTTTGCAGACATTACTTCTTAAATCCTGACAACATCCCTTTGAGGTAGGTGGGTGGTAAATATTATTGTCCCCGTTTTACAGATGGAGAATTGAGGCACAGAGAGATTGTGTGACTCACCCAGGGTCACACTACAAGTCAGTGGTGGAGCCAGGAATAGAACCCAAGACTCCTGACTCCTAATCCACTCCCCTAGCCACTAGGCCCTGCTCCCTCCTCAAGGTTTCCTCTTGTGTGAAATTCTCCTTTGAAATGCAATTTCTTGTTTTTAATTCATGGGGAAAGAAGTACCTGCTCTAATACTTCTCTAGGTAAGGCCACCAGCATATTCTTCCAGTCATTTTAAGTTTTAATTTTTTGCAATAAGGAGCTCTTTGTATAATTTAATATTTTCATTAAATGGTACGTTTATTTGTACTAGGAATATATGAAGATTTTTTTCACTCTTTCCTAGGATTTGCTTTTATTCAGCATCCAAGTCTAATGTTTGAGCAAGAAGTGAAGAACCTATATAATAACATTTTATCTGATAAGAACTCTTCAGTAAATTTAAAAATACAGGTGTTAAAGAATCTCCAGACCTACTTACAGGAAGAGGACACACGTATGCAGCAAGCAGATAGAGATTGTGAGTAAAATTATGTTTTTAAGTTTTACATCGCAGCTGTAGTTACGATGCTCTATAGTTAATTTTATTTAATATTTATATCTAAATTTTCTTGTCTGTTTGATGAAAGAATTTAAAATTGGAGTTCTTCAGTAAGCTAAAGTCCATAATTAGACTTTATTCTTAAAATACTTGTAGCTAAATTTTAAGGTTTTTGCAAACATTAATATTTTTGTGGAGTAGAAACAAATTTCTCCTCAGTTTCTCTCAAGGGCCTCTAATGCAGTTGGGGACAGAGGATTAAAAACTGTTGTGTTACGACAGTGGCTGTATACCATTTTGTGATTTTGGTTGTGGCCTTAAGTTTGAAGTAGTTTAAAGTTAGCATGCTTTTAATATGTGTTATCTTTTGCTTCACTTTAAAGGGAAGAAAGTTGCAAAACAGGAAGATTTAAAAGAAATGGGTGACGTTTCCTCAGGGATGAGTAGTTCTATCATGCAGCTTTACCTTAAACAGGTGCTTGAGGCATTTTTTCATACCCAGTCAAGTGTACGCCACTTTGCCCTAAATGTCATTGCGTTGACTCTAAACCAGGGTCTTATTCATCCAGTTCAGGTAAGCAAGTTTTATAGCAGTAGCACTTGCTTAAAGAACCAGATAGTTGCTATTTGGTGACATTGTGATTAAAGAATAAGTAGTTCTATATTCCTCTGAATGTTTAAACACCTTTGTCCTAAACTTTTTTTCCCTTCAGAGTTGGGGTCTTGCTATGTTGTTCACGTTGTCATTGAACTTCTGGGTCAGCTGAGTTGTTCAAACAGTCTCTTAAGTCGTCATTACTGAAAAACACCTACATATATATATATATATATATATATATATATATATATATATATATACTCATAATGTTGTCTTAATTAAATCTTCCTGTTTCTGTTGATAGAACTCAAATCACTTTTTCTGAGTAAGGGTGATAAATTTGTTTTAATCTATATTTACTCTTATTCTTAACCAAAATATATAATATCAAGGGAATTAATTAGTTTTGAGTCTGATGTGTTAAGTAGGGTAGAGTTTTTTTTTCCACTAAAAATAAATTCTGTAAACTCTTTTTGCCTGTAAATTAGAGAAATCAATAGTTATTCAACATGTTAAAGCATTCATGTGAGGTTGAAATAATATAATGAGAGGCTGAGGCTGTAGCTTAGTCATAAAGTGCTGCCTTGCATGCACAAAGCTCTCTGTTTAATCCCTACCTTCACTGAAGGGCGGGGGGGGGGGGGGGGAATCACTGTAATAAAGACATATTAGTAGTCCTAAGGAATGGCAGCCAGTGTATTTACTATCTGCTGGTCAAAAGGGCTTCATGGACTATAAAAATGTTTTTTAACCAAATCATTCTTCTGTGACTTCTTTTAGAATGTGATATATTTAAATGTGATATGTTTTTTCCTGTGTCTTCGGCATATATTTAGTGTGTTCTTAGTAACTCATGGCTATTATCATCGAAGTCACTGATAGCAATATACAGTAATATGTTGGGACTTTAACTGTTTTGAAATACTTGGGGCTCCTTTCTGTGTGTTTTTTGTTACACAGGTTGAGAACCCTTTATCCAAAATTTGTGGGACTTAGAAGTGTTTCAGATTTTAGAGGCTTTCACATTTTGGAATATTTACATAAATTTTAACCAGTTAAGTATCCCTGTATGAGAATCCGTAATCCAAAATGCAACACTATCTAAAACTTCTTGATTTTTTATTTTGTCTTTTTTTTTTGTTTGTTTCTATTTTTGAGAAAAAGTCTCACTCTGTAGTCCAGGCCAGTCTTGAACTTAGT
The DNA here is from genome assembly GCA_004027205.1 of Ctenodactylus gundi. Classification (NCBI taxonomy): domain Eukaryota; kingdom Metazoa; phylum Chordata; class Mammalia; order Rodentia; family Ctenodactylidae; genus Ctenodactylus; species Ctenodactylus gundi. The sequence goes on along the minus strand of PVKB01000001.1, from coordinate 864,016 downwards.
ATGTAGCCCAGGCCAGCCTCAAGCTCATAGCAGCCTCCAAAGTGCTGGGATTACAAACGTGTGCCACCAGGCATAGTTAATCTTACATCATGTTGATGCTCAAAACTTTTGTATTTCAGATTTTCAGATGAGAGATACTCAGTCTGCTCTCTCAAACCTTTTTAAAATTTTGCACAGCGACATTGCAAGACTGGTACAGTGAATTGACTTTCCGCCTAGATTCACCATTTGTTAACATTTACCACAGTTACTGTATATGTCTTTCACATTTACTTTGTCCTGAATCGTTTGATAATAAGATTTAGATGTTATGATTCGTTATCACTAAACACATTTTAGCACTTTTTTTTTAAAGAACAAGGATTGTCTTACAAAGCCAAGCTACAATTACTAAAATTTAGGAAATTTAAGACTGCTATAATTCTGTGTAACATACATTTTGTTTTTAAGTGTTGGGGTTATTTGTTTATATTTTATCTTTATGTTAGTGTGGTATTTTCAGATAAGGTCCTACTATGTAGCTCAGACTAGTCTCAAGTTCAGTCTTTGTGTCTCACATTCTTAAATGCTAACAGTGATGTTCTTTATAGACATTTTGTTTCCTTGTCTAGGATCAGCAGTATTTTTAGTTTTACGTTTTTATTGAAGTTGATTTTTTTAATTTGCCCTCTCGCTGTTACCTGATTCAGAATCATTTAACATGGTAATGGTCTTTCTTGACTTTAGAACTAAAGTACAGTGAAGAGGAGTGTAGGGTGCAACTCAGTGCTGTGACATTTGACAATAATACCTAAACTCTAAATGATGTTCATTCCCAACAAAGGAAAAAGGGAAGGGAGAGATTCACTTACTGTATTTTTCTAACTTCATGTATGGAAAAACAAATTGCTTTTTGCCCTGTGTTAGTCTTTATATGGCAGATTTAGTTACATTTAAGAATTAATGGAGTACACATTGCTGGATACTGGGTATCCTAATATTAAAGGAGGGATAGTCTTAGTGTGGGAGTATTCTATGTTTAAAGAACCTTACATTTATATTGATATTATTTAAATACTACCATATTAGTATTTTGTTAATGCTTTGTTGCTAAGGCAAATCAGAAGACTTATTTTTCTAAGAACAGTAAAACATTGTGTTAATTGGAAGTCCATAAAGCTAAATTCACATTTACCAGATACACAAAGTTTTTGTTACTATGATAGCTGATAAAATCTTTTTTTTCTTTTCAGTGTGTTCCATATTTAATTGCTATGGGCACAGACCCAGAGCCTGCTATGCGGAACAAAGCTGATCAGCAGCTTGTGGAAATAGACAAAAAATACGCTGGTTTCATTCATGTATGTATTTTTTTAAAATAGCATAACCTAAATTTAAACATCTTTCTTTAGTAAACCAGTTCTTTAGTAAATATTTTGCCCACAGATCATTTCTCTTAAAACAAAATACATTGGTTACTACTTACATGTATAATTGAATTTGTTGCCCAAGATGTTCATTCTAGTTTAACATTGGACCATAGCCTGTATGACAGTCCGGCAAGCAAACTGGACTAAAAGTCAGGAAGATCCTACTTGGCAGCTTTGGCAGAGTCACTTTTAGGCCTCAGCTTCTTCGGTTATAAACTGTGCAATAGTTACTTTCTAATGTTTTCTCTGGCACTTCATTCTGCAGTATTTTTATTTTGAATAAGAAACTGAAGTAAATGATGTTAGCCTCAGAATGTTGTTCAACTCTATTTTTAATTTGATTCTTAATTTCCCTGACAAAAATGAGGCTTTTATTGATTTCAGATGAAAGCAGTGGCTGGTATGAAGATGTCTTACCAGGTACAACAGGCAATCAACACATGCCTAAAAGATCCTGTGAGGGGTTTCAGACAAGATGAGTCCTCTAGTGCTTTGTGTTCACACCTTTACTCCATGATTCGTGGAAACCGCCAGCACAGACGAGCCTTTCTTATTTCTTTACTCAACCTCTTTGATGACACAGCAGTAAGCATAAAAACTTAATTCTTTTAAGAACATAAGTGTTCTAAGAATTGTATGACTGAAGTAGTCACCACTTAAAAATACTACCATTTCAGTAAATATTAGTGGTTGTATTGTGTTTCCTTAATCTGATAAGTCATTTATGAGTATACAGTTAAAATAGAAAAGAAAGTTTTACATGAGAATAAATATAAGGAATAAAGTATAATTATGCTTCCATACTGGGTCTTATAAAAGGTTTGGCTATAGCTCCCATAAGCTTCTCTTCATCATTAAATTATCACTTTTGGGGAATAAATTAAATAGATGAGATTATTTTATTTTTCTTTAGAACTCAGTATTGTTTGAGGATTACTGTTGTAGACTTTTGCTGCTGAGATCTCTAGTTGTTTCTGTTGAATTCCTTAATGTCTGTTTCTGTGTAATCGCAATGTTGACGCTTTGACTATTGCACGAGTTGCATTGGCCAAGACCATTAGCCCAAGAAGCAGAAAGTCCTGTTCTTCAGGTTTACCTTTTAACTTAGTCTTTTATGTCACACAGATACTTCCTTAGCACCCGTTATGGTACTGCCTCCCATTCTGTAAAGAGATTTCAGGATAGTATCATAAAAGCAGATGTATTAACTGCACATAGGATTTACAGATTGGTCTATATGTAGAGCTTAAAGTGGAACAAAATGAATATTTAGTTTTATTCACTTGTTAGCATGTCAGATTTTTCACATTGAAGCAAAATAACAGTTACACCTGAGTACAGACACCTTATTTGACCTCTTAATTTTTAAAGTTCTGCATGAGTTTGTTATGTATGTGATCTCTAGCAAAGGAATATTAAAGACCTGTATTTTTAAAATGCCTGGCATATACCTTGTCATCATACCACCACCACCACCATCATCATACCATTGTCGGTATTTGGCTTTCAGTGTCTGTGGGACTCAAGAGTTACAAGTGTGATGTGGAATGACATAGTGCTCTTGCACTCACAGGATTTTGGCCTAGTTATAAGGACAGCATACAAAGAAAATAAATAATGATTAAAGTTACCATCTTCTGAGTGACTGTTGCTGTATTCCTTGTCTCTGCTGACCTTCATGCTTACATGGATTCACTTCCTGCTCTGTGTTACCAGCTGGTTGTTCTGTTAAGATAGCATTCAGAACTTGAAATCCAGCTTTCATAATGTAATAGTTGCGTCTGATTACTTCCAACAAAGGATATCAGAGAAAGAAGAGGCGTAAAAGGATTAGATGAATCAGATGTTACTGCTTAAAGCAGAGGAGAAAGATGTGCCAGGCAGGGTTAAAAATGTGAATGAAATAACAAAGCGTGTGTGGGAAATAACCAATGGATTTTCAGGTAGCTTGTAAAGGCCATATTGCGAACGGTATGTAGATGATGCTGTAGACAATGAAAGACTGTGACAATGAGAAAACGTGAATTTTTCATCATTATGTTCACCTTAGAAGTAATAAGGGATGGATCTATGGTGATGACAGTAGGGAGAAAAATAATGTCTATTAGGAAAACAAAGAAGAAAGAGTGTGAGGGAGATGAAATGAGATTATAAGAATAGACCAAAAGATTACTAGAATATTTTTGTCAAAAGCAATTTGGGTTTTTGTTTTGTTTGAGACAGGGTCTGTAGCCCACGCTAGTCCTAAACTCAATGGTCTAGCCCAGGCTGGCCTTGGACTTAGGACAGTCCACCTGCCTCAGCCCCCTGTGTGCTGGGATTGCAGGCGTGAGCCACTGCACTCAGCTTTATGTTGTGCCGGGGACTCCAAAGTAGAGCTTTGCACTTGCAAAGCAAGGGCTTAAACTTCTGTGCCATTCCTCCAGGATTTGCCAAAAGCAATTTGAAAAGGAGTTGACTGGAGAGGGATATAGTAAAGGAATAGTCAAAGAACTAAGAAGAGAAAATGAGAAAGGAGGACTCAGGAAGGACAGTGTATATAGTTAATAGTGTCAGATCCTACTGAAAAATTATTAGAAGTAAAAATAAATAGAGTGAGATGGTTGGTAGACAGAAACACTCAAGCGGCAAAAGATAAAAGTAACTTTAATGAGTAGCAGGTAAGAGTAATCTAGACTGCTGTTTTAAGAAGTTCAGTTTTGCAAGACAGCAATATTGGACCAAATTTTGAAGAATTTCAGAGTTATGAAAGTTTTTTCAGGGAAATACTGGGTTGGTTGGTTGGTTTTTGAGACAGGGTCTCACTCTGTAGTTTCATCTAGTCCTGAACTCACTGTTTGTATCTCAGGCTGTCAGTCCTCCTACCTGAGGTTTCCGAGTGCTGGGATTACAGGCATGTATCACAGCGGTTGGCATAGGTGGCACTGGGCCCACGAATACAGGGCTTTGCACTCACTGGGCAAGTGTTCATTGCTGTGCTATCCCTCAAGTCCCAAGTCTTTTTGTTTTAGCTGAAAAAACATGTACGAATAATAATGTTAAAACTAGTAGGTGAAGTAGGGGACTATGCCTACATTTCCTCAGCTGTAAAATGCAGATATTGACATATTTTAAAATAGAGTTTAGAGATTAGTGACCATTAATAGCAGGTTTGTTTATTATGTGGAATTTTTGTTGGTGGTGCTGCTGCTGATAGGTGTTATGTTGCTTGGTAGCAAGGGAAGATGGATGGTGGGAGGAAGTGTTCTGTGGTGGGTAATTGTGCTTTGTTTGCTGTTTCTGTCTTTTTTGTTTGAGGTGTAAATGTAAGCAGTATGAATATTAGCATGCCCTTGCATTTATATTGTGTGTGATCATGAAATGCTCCAAGTCTGTTTAAGTTGCTTCTTTTTAAAAACCACCACCTAGTAGTTACCATAATTTTTCTGTTAAGTTCAGCCTACCTCAGACTTTTCATAGTGCGAAACCAGTAGCATTGTCAAAACAATTTTGACATTCTAAATAACATATGCAGAAGAAGTTGACAAATATTAGTACATGAATGTTGAGTTCTTTTTAATTCACATATAAATAGTATAATTACCACGAATTTTTGAGGGCAGAATAGTAACTGTGTGTAACTGATCTCAACATGGGTTAAAGTCTTAGAAACACAATGACAAAAGTAATTATGAAATCAAACGTATACTTTCTGCTGTGGTATGGATTTATTATTAGATCCCATATATTTTTTTAAAAAGACTATTTTCACTTGGGTGCACTAAAAAATTTCACCTCTTCTCCCTTATGGTAGCATAGTATAAGACATTATAATATCTCCTAAAATAAGTATAAAATTATTCTATAAACAATTTCTGTTCCCCTTCATTTTTCTTACATCTGTCTCCCTTCCTCTTTCCCTTTATCCCCCTTTTCCTCTGCGACTTTCTCCGTTCCTCCCACCCTCCTTTTTCTTTTTTCTTCCTCTTTTCCTCCCCTTCTTGCCCCCTTTCTGTTTCTCATCTAATACTGAGGTGAAAGTGCCCTGTAATATTTTTTCTAAAAAGTTTTTTTTGAATGGGTTTCTAAATGATCCACTAAACATATGTACCTTTTTTTAAAATTTACAGAAAACAGAAGTGACTATGCTCTTGTATATAGCAGACAATCTAGCCTGTTTTCCATACCAGACACAGGAAGAACCGTTGTTTATAATGCATCATATAGATATTACACTCTCAGTTTCTGGTAGTAACCTACTGCAGTCATTCAAGGAGGTAAGTTACACACATTACTATTCTTAATGCATTTGTCAAAGTGCAGGCATGCTATTTTCAGTGTTTTGTTTTTATTATTTTATTCTTTTCACAGGTATATAAAGTCTTTCTAAATGAACTTACTAATACATTGGGCGGTACTTGAATTGGGAGAGGAAGTGGGTTGCTATTTCATTTTTACGCAGAAAGGTCTAAAACTTTTTCTAAATCATTCAGGTGGATTTTTTAAAACATGTATGGGTTCTTCTTTTGACCAGCCATCTCACTTTTTTATTTCTCTCATTTTAAGCACTGACTTTTTAAGTGTTTTATGTCCATTCATACATCCATTTAAACTCCCATTTTTAGAGCACCTTGGTATGCTGTCAATCTTACAGTGCTGTAGATCCCAGCAGCGCATATGAAGGTAGACGAGTGGGTGTGTATATAGTTGTGATAGCCTGCTTACAAGAAAACAAAATTTGTAGCATCATAGATCTATTTGTCCCTCAGTAGCAGCATCACAGTGGGGTTGACATACTGTGTACACGAAATCCTTACTAAAATTTTTACAATAACCCTTATGTCTTTTCTGTCTGACTCTTAGGAGGAAATGTAATTAACTATAGAAGTACTTGCTGTAGTGCTAGTATATTAAGTACTCAGCAGATTCTTTGAAAATGTAAATGGAATATTTTTATGTGTTTGGGAATGCAAACAGATCTCATTTTTTAAAAGTATACTACTTAAAGCACAGCCTCTTCAAACTGATGAATTGGGGAAATTAGTTTAGATACCTCAGGGCTAAATTTACAAGGATATCTAAACCCTGTTTCTCAAAGCGTGGATACAAACCAGTGGCAGCTTCACCTCTGGGCATATTAGAGCTGTAGAAATTCAGGCTTGCCCTAGACTTTCCAAAACAAACTTTGCATCTTTAACAAAATGTCTAGGATATTAGCGGGCACAATAACGTTTGAGAAATTGATAGCTTCCCGGCAAGTTTAGCCGTCATGCTCTTATTTCACTTACTTTTATGGATATATATTTGTAAATGTAAGTGTGTGTGAGGGTGAGGTTTTTGTGGGTTTTTTATTTTTATTTTTTGTAGACATGGTCTTGCTCTGTAGCCCAGACTGGTCCTGAACTCAGCATATAGCCCAGGTTTGCCTTGGATCCATGCATGGTTGTCCTGCCTCATCCTTCCGAGTGCTAGAGTTACAGATGTGCACCACCACGCCCAGCTTACGTGGTGCTGGGGAATCCAACTCAGGGCTGTGTACTTGCTAGGCAAGTGCTTTAACTGATGTGGCATTTTTCCAGCCCCTTGTTAATGTAAATTTTGTTTATTAATAGTTACTTTCTTAATAATTCCTTTTATAATTTTGTCCTTACTTGCACTTCCCTACTCCTAATACTAGTCAACTTTGTTTCTTTGATGAGCTACCATTTTCAGAAAGTACAGCAAAGCAAGATTGAAGAATTCAAGGAAAGTTGTGTATTGTATTTCTGAAATATTACTAAAAGGTATAGTTTGATATAGGTTAAAAATGTTTAAGTCTTCCATCTTCTCAGTTAAATTATAATTACTCTGTAATGGCTTACCTATGGTACTTTTATAACCAATTTATCTTTCATAGCTGATACCCTTCTAAGAAAATTATATTTTTGAATAATATTTTTGGAAACGGAGTGCAAGGAAGAGGGAAATCACTTATAAGTTTGTTTAGTCGACAGACCTAATTTTCCCCACAAGGCATATATCAAGAATTATTTATAGAACATCAAAGGGGAATGGAAATCGTTAACATTAAAAACTCTCCTTTAAAAGGACATTCAGCTGAGTGTCATTTAATTAGGCAGATCGCTAAATACAACTGTAAATTTAAGAATTTCATTTGGCTTCTATTGAACCTTTTAAATGCAGTTTTTAATGCAAAAAAGTCAAGGGGGTTACAAAGTATTAATTTAAGGTAGTGTATTGAAGTTGTCAAGGAATACATTTGTATTTTATTTTTATTATTTTTCAAACAGAGCAATTTTCTCTTTCAGTCTATGGTAAAGGACAAAAGAAAAGAGAGAAAATCATCACCTAGTAAGGAAAATGAGTCAAGTGAAAGTGAAGAAGAAGTTTCCAGGCCTCGAAAGTCACGGAAACGTGTAGATTCGGATTCAGATTCAGATTCAGAAGACGATATAAATTCAGTGATGAAATGTTTGCCAGAAAATTCAGCTCCTCTAATTGAGTTTGCAAATGTTTCCCAGGGTATTTTGCTGCTTCTTATGTTAAAACAACATTTGAAGAATCTTTGTGGATTTTCTGATAGGTAAGTATTCTGTGAACAGTGAGGAGAAAAAAAAACTTACACAAAACCGAATTTTGTTTTCAAGCTAACTTTAATACTCCTTTCTAAAAATGGACAGGGCTAGAGGAATGGCACAGTAGTTAAAGCATTTGCCTAGCAAGCGCAAGGCCCTGAGTTCAATTCCCCAGCATCCTATAAAGCTGGGCGTGGCATATGCCTGTGAGATACTTCTGGAGAATCTCCCAGCACTCAGGAGGCTGAGGCAGGAGGATTGCATCAGTTTTAGGCCAGCCTGGGCTACATAATAAGTTCAGGACCACTCTAGTTTCCTATCTCGAATTTTTTTTTCTGTGTTATACACCATTATTTATCTTCTTACAGTATTGAAAGAAGGAAAAACTTTTCTTTACTTCATAATGAATTAAAAATTATTTTGTTAATATTCTTTTTATGGCCATCCTAGAGAATCAGTGTGATCTTACATACTGTATTACAAATTTCAGTTTGTAAGAGCTAAGATATTTCATACAACAGATACAGCCAACTAGGATGAGTTCCAGCAGAACCCCCAAATAGTCTAAAGTAAGAAAGAGGTGAAATACTGGTTATTGAGAATTCTATCATTTTACTCAGTATTTGTCCTCATTGAAGTATCTCCTACCTACAGCCATGGAGTTTTGGGCATTTCTCACATCCGCTAAAGCTTAGGAACCACAGTCAGTTGTTAGTAGGGAACAGATAGTGAAATGGGTGAACTGGGCTCGGAGATCACCTGGAAATTAGACATTTCACAAGTTTCCCTCAGCTTATCACAGGAGAGGGATCGAAACAGTAGTTTTCAGGAGATGTTGGAAATCTATAGACTTCTTTTTTTATGGTGCTATCCATTGAATCCAGAGTCCCAGTACGTGCTAAGTGTATGCTTTACCACTAAGCTACACACACCATCCTGGAAATCTACATTTGTCTGAGAAATGTTGCCAAGTAATTAAGAGTAACTTAATACCTTGTAAGGAGAAAGATTTTTCAGGAGAGTTGCTGGCAGCCCCTGTGTTTACAGTCATTCTGTTTGCTGTGTAGAGAATGAACTACACAGGAGGCAAAACATAGAATACATACGGCTTAGCTGATGTGAAGTGATTGTGTCACAGCCTTCCAGCAGCAGTAATCACAGATGTGCAAAAATAGATTTGAAATACTAATTTCATTAAAGTGATACGTTACCTACAATTGGATTTTCCACATTTTTTGTTTAACTTGGTCTACGTATCCTTTTTCCATCCTTATTTTGATACCTCTGTTTAAATAGGAAAATAAGTGGAAGCAAAAGAATATTATTTTTATTTGCTTTTGTGTCTAATTTCTCTTAAATTCATGTCCAAGTTCATTGGCAGGAATATGTATAATAATGGGGCCAGGAGCATGGCTCAGTGATTAGAGCACTTGTGCAAGGCCCCGCCTCCTGATTCCCTAGCACCCCATAGGCTGAGCATGTGGCACACACACCTGTAATCTCAGCACTCGGGAGGCTGAGACAGGAGGATTACTGTGAGTTTGAGGCCAGCCTGGGCTACATAGTGAATTCAAAACAAACCTGGACTACAGAGTAAGACCCTGTCTCAAAAAAGAAAATCTGTGTAATGAAAATTTTAGTAGTAAATAAAATTCAATTAGAATCAATTTGTAAGTGCCTTAAAAATGTTTAAGGTACATACTTTTGTTTTCTAACAGTAAAATTCAGAAATACTCTCCATCTGAATCTGCAAAAGTATATGATAAAGCAATTAACCGAAAAACAGGAGTTCATTTTCATCCAAAACAAACATTGGACTTCCTGCGGAGTGACATGGCAAACTCCAAAATCACCGAAGATGTGAAGAGGAGTATAGTAAAACAATACCTAGATGTAAGTAAAAATATTTTCTTTTCATAATAACTTTGAAAAGTAAATTGAGTGTCAGCTTCATGATTAAGATGATTTTTCTCTGTGTGGTTTTAAAGAAGTATGTTAAATTTGACTATCCCATTGCACCCACTGCATCATAATTGTTTTTTGTTAGGAAATCAGCAGCGCAATAATAATTTTATTTTAGCAAAAAAAAAAAAAATAGTGGAAAAGCATGCCTATAATTTTGAGGTGAGTAGATCACATGGTTTATATTTCATAAAAAGGAAAGTTTTGAATTAATCCCTTTCCTTAGCAATTCTATTTCTCTTTCTGATAACCAGTATTATTACTTTCTTATGTACACTTTCATGAGTACTACAAGAATATATATTTGTTTATCTCTGGTATATGTGCTGATTTAATGAGTATGTGAGCATGTGTATAAAATAAGCTTTTGAAGTGTAAGTACAGGAAATTCATAGTGACACAAAAATAGAAGTTAAATGGGAATGAAAGAGAAGAATGAATTGGAAGACACTGTTAAAGAGTACACTGTTACTGTGTAGAGTGATAAAAAAACCTGGAATTGAATAGTAGTGTTGGTTGTACAACATTGTGAACGTTAATTAATGCCGTTCTATACTTAAAATGTCAAAATGATAAATTTTATGTTATGACATTACAAAAAACATTTAGATATTCTTGGAGTATATTTGGAAAACTATCTTAAATGAAGTTTTATATTTTGATCTACTTAAAACATGTAGCTGACTATAAAACATGCAGGTTTTGGTACTAAGAGTAAAATCCACACAGTGGTTTTCTGTTACTCATAAACTTTACAGTGTACTTTGAATTAAATATTTTCCCATTCTCATTTCAAATTCTTTACTTTGTTCCCTCTTGTGTTAGAGGGATTTCCTAATGATAGTAGAGAGCAAAGAGGGTAGACAGCTGCAGAGTGCTTCATAACTTAGACCAAGGATTAGCAAACTATGGTTTATAGGTGTAATCTAACCTATTGCTTTTTTTTAAATGACATAAATATTGTGAAACAGCCATGCTCAGTCTCCAGCTGCTTTCATTCAGTAGTGGAGTAATGGGACAGAAACCATGTAGGCAGCAAACTGAAAGCTTTCACTATCTGACTCTTTACAGAAAAATGTTTTCCAATGTCTAATTTGAGCTATCATGCTAATCTGTTTCACCCACAGAAAACATTTAGGAATTTGAAAATCTTTTTGAAATCATTACCTAAAATTCTGAATTAATATCCAATTTTTTTATAGTTTAAACTTCTCATGGAGCATCTAGACCCCGATGAAGAAGAAGAAGAAGGAGAGGTGTCAGCCAGCACGAATGCTCGGAACAAAGCAATTACCTCGCTGCTTGGAGGAGGCAGCCCTAAAAATAACACAGCGGCCGAGACAGAAGATGATGAGAGTGATGGGGAGGATAGAGGAGGAGGCACTTCAGGGGTGAGGCGGAGGAGGAGTCAACGTATTTCGCAGCGTATTACGTAAAATGATTTTTATGTGCTTATATATGTCAGTCCATTAAATGTACACCAAGTAATGTAATACTTACGAGAGACAACATTTTGTAGATAGAGATTCTCTAACCATTTATACATCATTTTGTAGAAAGTTTAACATAAAAGATAATAAAAAAACAGAAATGAGATTTATCCAGCATAAAAGGTTATTAATTTTTGTTTGGATTGTATTAATGTGTGTTATCCTTTTTATTGTTGCTAAGATTTATGTAGCTTTATGGTTCATATGTATATATAATTTTATATATCAAGAGTGAAGACACGGGTACAAATTAAGAGTTATATGGTTTTACAAGTATATGTTAACCCCTTGGCGCTGGCGGTCACGGTGCGTCTCATTGCCGGCAATGGAAGTGTGCTGGGAAATCCCAACTCCCGGCGTCAAGGGATTAAAAGCAATAAAAACAATAATTTCACTAAAATTCTTTCTGTGTAACACTTGGTCTTTTTTCCCCCTCCCAATGTTTTAGTCATTGAGAAGGTCAAAACGAAATTCAGACTCTACGGAGTTGGCAGCACAGATGAATGAAAGTGTTGACGTCATGGATGTCATCGCTATTTGCTGTCCAAAGTACAAAGATCGACCACAAATTGCAAGAGTAGTACAGAAAACCAGCAGTGGCTTCAGTGTTCAGTGGATGGCAGGCTCCTACAGTGGCTCCTGGACTGAGGCTAAGCGCCGTGATGGCCGCAAACTGGTGCCTTGGGTAGACACTATTAAAGAGTCAGACATTATTTACAAAAAAATTGCTCTAACGAGTGCTAATAAGCTGACTAATAAAGTTGTTCAGACTTTACGATCCCTGTATGCCGCCAAGGATGGGACTTCCAGCTAATGAATTTGTACATGCAGCCTAATTTACAGGAATTTTTTAAAGGCAGAAAAACTTGAAATAACAACATTCTGGCAAAAAAAAAAATCAGTTTTTTGAAGAATAAGAGCGGAACCCAGGATGCAGGAACAAAGAAGGAAATGTTGGGCAAACATTTTTGTGGGAGCTCCCTTCGCTGTTGTGCAGCAGAAACAGATTCTCAGTTCATTTTTACTCCCACTGTATTATAGTTTAACAAAAATTGTTTATATCTTGGAAAAAAACCTTTCTGTTTAAAAAAATAAACAAGTGAATGTTGGAAATTAGTCTGTTAATGTTCTTAATAAAGTGTTCTTGGAGTTTAACCTAGCAGCGGATGGCTTTCTTTAGCTTAGCCCAGTTTCCAGGGAAGCATTGTTTTTTCCAGGCTGTAAAATGGCAGAATCTCCTGGATATATAATTTATTCTGTTGAAAAAAAAAAAGCATGCAGTATCTATGACCTATCTGCAGAAGGAGTTTTTTGTAAATGTAGATTTTGTTGTATTAGGTCACCCTAAAGACAATACAAGAAAAGGGATCCCCAGGCAATCTGGTGGAGCAAATACTGCAATAAATTTTTTTACTTCTCTTTGTTACTTGTCTGTTTCCATTTGAATTTCTTATTGTAAAGATCTGTTTAAATCCATTTATATTATTTTACAGTCTTTTATGTAAAATTTATTATATCACTGGTTTTCAAAGCAAAACGTAAAATATTGTTTATACGGTTTGTATAGGCTGACTTCTGAATAATTGGTATCTATTATTTTCATTCCCATAAGAGGGTGTAAACAGTTAACTCCAGGGTTTTATTGTATCCTGCAATATTTAGTATTAACTATATATGATTTAGCACTGTGCCAAACACATTTTCAAGAGTACATTTTGATATAAAAAGAAACTATAGTTTATTTCTTGTATGCTTCAATTTCTTTCTAGTGATGTCATGTTGGTAATATTTTTTAAAACTTGGGGGAAAGTAACAATTCTGCTATTTTGAAAAAAACATTTCTCTTTAAAGTGGTACTATAATTTTAGGAATAGAATTGAATGTGACACTTCATAATTACACACTGCGTTTTTCACAGATTATGTTTAATGTTGAAAGAGTAATTTTACTAGTTGAGATACTTATATTCTAAAATTTTTGTGCATCTTTTAAAAGCAGTGCAATTCTCATTTATACAGTGTTTAATACAGATGACAAAATTGGGAGGAAAGTATTTAATCTCAAAATCACATAGTTGATACTCAGAAAAATAGTGCTTAAAATTTACAGTGTTTGAGGTCTGGTTCAAGTGTAGTTTTTTAATATGTACTTATTTTTAAATATGAAAAAGTTGACCTCGAAAATGCTGTTTTATGAATCTGAGGAGTACTACGTACAAGGTATTAAGTTTGTAAGGAAGAGTGATTGCTACAGAATACTTTTTTGTGAACGCCCATTAAACCTCAATGAATTTAACTTCACAGGTTCTATATCCTATGTGGAATTCTTTCAGAATCTTTCTTGAAGGAAATGCTTTTCCTTTGTTTTTTGTTTTTGTTTTTCCCTGTAAACTGCATGTTTCCTTTTTTTTTTTTTTTACTGTGAATTCCTTAGGACAAAACTTGATTGGGTTTTTCCTCCAGTGGGGTTATATCAACACTGGTTTAAGGTAGCTTATAAAAATGAGTAAAAGGGGCTGGAGGAATGACTCAGTGGCCAAAGCACTCGAGTCAAGCACTAAGTACCCGAGTTCAATTCCCCAGCACCACATAAGCCAGGTGTGCTGGCACACGCCTGTAATCCCAACACTTGGGAGGCTGAGGTAGGAGGATTGCCGCTATGAGTCCAAGGCCAGCCTGGGCTACAGAGCGAGACCATGTCTCAAAAAAATAATAGTAATGAGTAAAAAATACCAGACTAAACGTGACATACATCAGAGAGGGTACAAAAGAATAAGAATGTGAGTAAAAAGCCATTTTTTGAATGCTGTGTATCTGACTATATATGCTGTCATTTGATTTTCACAAAAACTTTACCAGTTAATTATTTTCTTCCCATTTCACAGATGAAGAAAAAAGGCTTAGAGGAATCCGTAATTTGCCAATGTTACGATAGGAATTTTCATCTAGAATTGGTGTAATTGTGTCTTCCTACCCTAAGCTAATTGAGCACCAAGCATTGAGATAGAGGATCTTTATTGAAAGCAAACTAGTTCCTTGAAGGTCTTACGGTATGTTTACTTGGGAATCCGATGTACCAAATGAGCTTTTAAAAGTGTATGTGCAGTGGTTATACATGTTCTGTTCCCTCAGTCGGGTGAATAGCTATGTTTGCCATTCATTTAAGGAATTGAAAATTCTAAATTTTTCATATATTCTAAGCTTCATTGTTTTATGTATTCATGTAAGTCACACATTGACATACTGATCAGATCATGCATGGCTCATGTATAAACAAGTTATAGAAAAAAAGTTGACAATTTCTCAAAAATGGTATTTCTAAGCTAGGCTCAGTGGCACACACACATCTAATCCCAGCACTTTGGGAGCCTGAGGCAGAATGATTGAAAATTCAAAGCCTGCCTGGGCAGTTTAGTGAGACAGTCTCAAATATTTTAAAAATGGGGGTGAGATCTGGAGAGACAACTCATTGGCAAAGCACCCATGCTTCTGATACTCAGCACCACATAAAATGAGTTCTCTGTTTTGTCTTTGTAAGTTTCAACATTAAGCTTAAGGCTATGGCAGTCAACTATATAAAATCAAAAGATTTATTATATTGGGGACTTAACAAAGTCCATTCTTGGTCTGCTTTGCTGAGTTCTGCAGATGAGGCAGTTTATTGACTTGATGGCTTGGTTTCGTGCTGTAGGTCTGCAATTCAGTGGTAGGCTATGCTTGGCATGCACAAGACCCGTGTTCACTGTCCAGCACATATGCTGTAAAAGTTAAGTACCTCTTCTTTTTAATATATTAATATAAGAATTTTAAATTAACAATTTTAAAAGACAGCGTTGTCTATTTTATCAAAATACAGATGGCAGAAGATTCAGGGATCCGTAGAATTTTCTAGAACTCAGTAACAGAAGAAACATTCATCTTTTAAAGAGGTAACATTGCTTTTTCTTCTGGTAAGGTGTGTATGTGACTCGTTAGAGAATTAATGCACACAGGCAGTTTTTGGTGACAATAGCCTGTCAAGGTAAGTAAGCTACGCAGAAAGGTACCTAGATTTTTATGACTGCTGAGTGATTTTGTCATACTTTTATTTAGAAAGTAAATTTAACCAGGGAGATAAATGGTGCACACACAACTTTCACTTGCACACAAAGAATAGATCCCAATATCCATTTGCTTGACTCTTCAGAACAATGAAGACCTTAAGTTGATAAGACAACTTTTGCAAATATAAAATTCATCAGATTGCCCACTTGAAATAATAGCGCAGTTAAGAGCACTGTGGATGGTAGTGTGCGCCC
Organism: Ctenodactylus gundi; assembly: GCA_004027205.1. Classification (NCBI taxonomy): domain Eukaryota; kingdom Metazoa; phylum Chordata; class Mammalia; order Rodentia; family Ctenodactylidae; genus Ctenodactylus; species Ctenodactylus gundi. The sequence goes on along the minus strand of PVKB01000001.1, from coordinate 848,304 downwards.
TGTGTGTGCGGTGGGGCTGCGGGATGTTGAACTGTTCGCTCTTCGCCTTGCTCATTCTTCAGTCTATGCTACACTTAGCCCCCTACCTAGTTTTTGTCATGTTAAATGTGTTGCATATTGATTTCACTAATTTTATTTGAAGCTTAATACAGCAATTGTTCTGTTGGTCCTTTCTGAGAAACAGTGCAAATTTGGTATGATAGGAACGTCACTGACCAAATTCCAGTTCTATAAGCTGTTGGCTGATCCAAAACTCCATGAAGTTTGCATGACAGTGTAGGTGATTAGCACCAAGCCACTCTTGTTCATGATCCACGTTACTCGAGGTTCGATTGCTCAGAGTGAAGCAGTGTGTACCTAGTTTTCTCTCTGAATTTTAAAATTTATTTTGACTTCTTATAAGAACTCTCACCCATCATTTCAATCATTCTGAATTTCTGACCAAACCCAAACTTTGGAGCTGTACCTCATGTACTCTCCAATATGTTTTAAAAGAAGTCTAGGCATCATATTATTCATCTATAAGTATGTTTTTCTTTAAAAATATATGAATATTCCCCTGACACCAAATAGCTGGTAAAGTCTTCAGTTTCCTAGCTGGACATGAAAACCCAGGTCATGCCTTCCTGTGGTCACAGCTACTCAAACTAAGATAGGCTCACTGGAGCCAGGAAATCACAATCAAAGTGGGCAACACAGCAAGTGACAAAAATGTATCCTTGCATACAGACCAAGAAAAATTTTTTTCTCACACGTTGTTTTAACATGATTCTATAGGTTTTTCCTCTGTTCTTACTGCTGTTTTTTAAAATGTGGAAACAGTTACTTAGATTCTTGGGAAAGTTGTTGGTTATACGTAGAGAATTTCTTTTGTTGTTACTTTACCCCTTTTTCTTCCCTGAATTTATTGTAGGTTTTAAGAATCACTGGATCTGTCTTCCAAATTCATATTGATGCATGAAGCTGCATAACTACAACCATTATAGAGAAAACAGAAGAGGAGATAGGTCCAGTTTTCAAAACAGTGATAAGTGCTTCTTGTTCGTTTTAATTGGCAAATGCCAAACAAGCAATTTGAGATATATTAAAAATACAGAAGGTTAGATGTGGGATGAGACTGTGGCTCAGTGATACTGCACGTGACTAGCTATCCACAAGCCCTGGGTTCAACCCTTTGTATCTTTCATTAGCAGTTTTGTTAAATATCCCTTAAAATATTCAAGTAATTACAGGGTGTGATTATGTTACAGTGTTATTCATAGCTGTTAACACTTAAGTATTGAGTGGTCCGTCTACCTTCATTCACTTTTTTCCCTCTCTGGGGATTGAACACAGTATCTCATGCATGATTTATGTTTTTTATTTTAAGCCAGGATCTCACTGTGCCCAGGTTGGTGGGTTATGGGCACATGCCTCTGCCCCTTTACTTGTGACTTTAGGCGTGGTTTAATCTGTAACATCAGTCATTGAGAGGAAACATTTTGTTAATTTATCGAAGTTTCCTCAGACTTTACATTAGCCCTTTTTCTAGTAAGAAATGTTAGAAGTTTCTCTTGATTATAACAAGAATTGTAATTTCAGCTTACATCTAATTTAGATCTTGGAACAGAGAACAAATGATCTTATGTTTAGGATCTTAGTTTATCAGAAAATCTAAATACTGAATCTCTGTAAATTTCTTTCTGGAATCATAATACAGTATGAGAGTACCAATTACTCAGACGTTTTTAAACATTTTGGAATTCATAGACCTCTCTGAGATTCTAATGAAAGCAGTGACATCTGTCCTTAGCAGATAGAATAAACTCACACCAAAATTGGGTCTGCAACTTCAAGGGATTTCCTGGTCACCCTAGTCCCGGTTCTACAGATGACATCTTGGAATTCACAGGCTGCAGGTTGAGAACTTACTGTAACCCAAATGCTGCTTTTTTTTTGGTGAAATTGAGACTCCAGGAGGTGAGCTGACAATAAGGTGAATACTGAATACCTGCGTGGTACTAGAAACCAGCAACCCTGGGCTTTTATCTCCCATGTTACAGTTACTCTTATAAGGTAGATTTTATTTTGAAAGTCTTTATGCACTCCTGATACAGCCTGAATGAAGTCGATTTCATGACAAAATTTTTATTGGATTGATTTTTAATCTCTTATATTCCCACACTTTGTGATGCCTACCATCCATTTTGATAAATGTAGAGTAGGAAATGGCAATTAAAATATTGCATTTTTCTACTTTTATTTTTTCTTTATCTGACTTGATTTCGAGGACTGATCTTTGGTAATGTATTAACTTTGACGTTAGAAGATGTAATCTGAAGCCATGTGTTTCTTTAACAATGCAAGATGAATTTTGGTAAATAAAAGCGCTGTAGTATGTGAGAGCTTAAAGAAGTTAGTAACTATTTTATGCATGTATATTTTTGGATCATCAGGATGTTTGGCTGAGTGGGGAGATCAGATGGTGAAAATCTTTTTTAGAAGTAGCAACAGCGTAGTGCAGTGGAAGAACTCGATGCCTTTAGTAAAATATCCAGATGAAGCTTTGGAAATTAAGAAAAGGTAAGTACACATTTTAATAGTGTAATTTGACCATCTTTTAAATGTATAGGCATCTGAAAGGCCATTAAGGACATGATTAAGAGAAGAAACTGCCACGTAGAGGATGGACTCCAGGATAGCAAGAAGATGACACTAAGACAGTGGCCTCTTAGCAGCTCAGCTAAGGTGATGACCACGGGGATGATGAGCAGTGATTGGCATGATGACAGATGCATTCAGGAAAAAAACATCATTTGACAACAGATGGGGTATAGGGAAAGTGAAGGGTGGTTATCGGGTTTCTTTAGGTGACTGGGTTTTAAGTATGTTGAAGTGATAACCTTAGGGCACTTAGGTGACGTACAAAAGTTAGGAATACATCTATGACACAGGAGGCCTCGGCCGTGGCTGTGTCTGGAGCTCACCAGCGCATAAGCTACAGAGTAAGAATAGCACAGGGGCAAAGACAGACATTGGAGAATTCCAGCATTTAAAGTATGATAGGAGAAAAAAGTTACATGGCGGCAGAAGAAATCACTACAGGTGTGGAGAAGAAAGGCCGAAACCAAGGCAGTTCAAGTAAAGAGAAACACGAAATGCAGCAGTAAGGTCAAGATTGAAAAATGGTACGTCTGCCATTCACTATGGAAATTTTAACCCCACGGAGAATAACGAGATATGATTATTATTTTTCTCCAATAGGCTGAGAGCAGACACCGGATGGGATTGCAATTAAGAAATGAGTGAAAATCTTGGAGGGCAGGAAAAGACTGTCATAATCCTGAAATCATAGAAACGGAAGTACATAACAACAGGTCTAATATGCTACATTCAGAATTTGGAAGGACTTTCAATGGGACTTTTAAGATACTCAGGATTAAATTCTTTAATCGCTAGATGCAGTGTACAGAACTGTGGTGACGACAAATTGCATACTTCTGTTACTTTCCTCCAGTAGTGTGTAGCTTCCCAGCAGAGTGATTTGTATTGAGCCCCGAAAAGGAGGCAGAGATACAGAACTGAAGTTAGAGAAAATGGGAGGATCAAGGTTCAGAGTTCGTGAAGTAGAGGAACAAGTGTAATGACAACAGCAAAACTGGGGCAGTAGGATGGCATGATATAGCCAGAGAAAAGGTGCATGAGACTTTAGAGTAGTTCTGGGTGCAGAGCACAGAATTTAACCTTGGGAATACGTAGGGACAAAGCTTGGTGCTAAAGAGCTCAAAGGGTCGCAGACCACTGAAGCATGGGCTGTTTGTTTCCTTCTCACTAACGGGTCGTCCCGGTGACCAGCTGGTACTTACACTGGTTCATTGTTTTTAGTGTTTGCAGATTTCATCATTTAACAGGCATTTACTGAGTACAACTGAATGAATCAAGTACAGCTGGGGAAAGCAGGTAAGGAATTACTCTGTTTTTACACTAGTACATTTAGTCCAAATATGAAATGGAAAGACGTGAAACGGGATGCAGAGTGGTGCACTGCTGGCTGAACAGGAGCACCGTGGGCCGCAGCTCCCAGGAGTGGCTCTCAAACTTTCCCTTTATAATAAAAAAATTAATGAGAGCCCTAGGAGCTTTTATTTACATCAATAATCAAAACGGATTTTAAAATTAAGCTTATTTTAAATGATTTAAGAGCTCATTCAATGTTAGCGTTTTTATAAAACTTATTTTTCATTGCTTAATGTTTGTCTTAATCGCTTCAATGTTGTCAGCCGACTGCCCACACCTACTTCCAGGTTCAACAGGTGGGGATGCGTTGTTTTATTGCTCCTTCTAGGTTCATAGGTGGTGACATTGTTTTGATTGAAAGTGTATGAAGAAAACTGGCATCACACAGTTAGTAATTTTAGCCTTTTCAGAGAGTACGACACTTTCCTACTACACCATAAGTTGATGAGTGGCTGAAGGGTGCCAGGTCATTTCTCATAAAGATGATCTCCTAAACTGCTACGGTTCTGGATCTGGATTGTCCGCAGGAAGGCTCAGGTAGTTCCACCTGTGTTACTGGGAGGTACAGCCTGAGTAAGGTAAGAGCTAGAAAGAGGATTGTGTCTTGTTGCCAACTGGGAGACATCCAGGGAACAGCTTTCAGGTGTGTACTGTTGACCTCCAGGGCCAGTAAATGTGGGCACCCACCGTGGGGAAGACAGGAGGGAGGGGGCTGGCAGGTTGAGGTAATTAAAGGAATAAACAGTGTTTACAGCTTCTCCCTGGGAAAGCCCGAGCCTTGCCTGTTCTCTAGATGTGGCTTGGCTCCAGCTTCACTTGGTTTCTGCCTGCAGCAGAGCTAGCGGCTCTCCAGCCTGTCTGCTTCCCACCATCACCAGCTGCCAACCAGTGGACTGCGTGGGACCTGAAACTGTGAGCTAAACAAATCTTTCCTCCTTTACACTGTGGATGTGGGTATCCTGTCCCATTTAGTGAGGAAGTAAGGCAAAAGCTATGCTGTGTTTGAGAATAGGGCATAAAACTTAGGGGCCTTTGTGCCTTGCTTTCTACAAGGTGGTTAAACCCTCTGAAGCCAGGAAAGTGTATTCCCTTTCCCATCCATCGTATCCGTCCGTCTTCCCCAAGGCTGTCAGGTTGTAGGGCACAAGATGGAAGATCTCCTGGCTTACCCAGACTTGGCTTATTTGGTAGTTCAGCATTAGCATAAAGTGGCTACTTGCTTTTCACTCCGAGGTCAAGTCCTGCACAAATGAATTTAGGGATATATTTTAAAATAAGAGTTCGTTACTGCATCTCTCAAGTGAGACTGTGATTTCATTTTCAATGAAATAATTTTCTGTCAGGTTCACCACATAAAGTTGTTTCTCGGAACATGAGGTAGTAAAAGAGGAGGAAGGTACGAGATTTTTTATTGACACCAATTTAAATATTATACAAACTTGGCTTAAATCAATATTTAAATTATTGCAAAGGTGAGTCAAATGCAAAAACATAGTATCTTTATAGTCAGGCAACCTTTCCCTGTGAAGGCAAAATGAGAAATGTTTATTTTTCTCCTTGAAATGGCTACTCCAATGATATGGCTACAGGTGGTCAGTCCTTCAAGTGTTTCAGAAACACATTAATGAAACACGGGCTGGTACCTGGAAACTGACAGGTTTCCAGGTCTTACATGTCTTACAGGCACTCGTCTTCTACTCTGGCTACCATGTCTTCAACAGCATTCCAGTCCAGCTTGCTGAGGAGGCTGCCGGTGCTCTCAGACACACTGTCTACGCCATCCACCCCAAAAGGAGGCTCAGAATCTTCCTCTGCAGTTGGTGACGAGTCCTGTGGAATTGAGAAGATAGTTTTGATCTCATAGCTGATCACAGGAATATCAAAGGTCTGAAGGAAATGTGGTAACCCAGCACAAGGATTGACATAGAATCCAGCAAGTGACCCAGATACTGGGCAGGGTACACTTCAGTATCTGTGGTGTAATTGTCTGTTTTTATGTTTCTGTTGTTTCGTTTTTATGAAATATAAAGTCAAGGATAATTTCTTTTGAGACACGATCTTGTCTGGTGCTAATACTGAGCTCAGGCTGGGGGATAGATACTTCAGATACAAATAATAGCAGTTTTGGGGATAATTTTTATGAGAAATGACTAATGACTTGCAATACCCCCGATTTGGCCTCTCGGGTGCCAGCATTACAGGTGTGCACCACCATATCCAGCCTTAAGGAGAATTATGAAAGACAAACAGTGGCATACTAAGCCAAAATGATTAGTACCAGGAATCGACTGTCTCAGACTCACCTAAAAATCTTACAAAAGTCAAAGAAGAAGATGCCACTGAAATACACACAGCAGTCGTCAGACAAACTGAAGCCTGGAACAACGCTTACCTGAAAAAGGGAGTTGTGACTCTCATTAAGAATCTGGTGGATTTCTGCAGGTAAGACCCAGGGGCTCACCACAGTCTCCTCTCTCTCATACTCTATACACAACCGCGCTGTGGGAGCTGCACGCCCAGTACATCCATGTTGCTCTGTATGCTGCAGACAATGACCTGGAACATTAGAGCCTTTCCAGGGAGAAAACAAACACTGATGAATTCAGTGACTTAGTAATTAATTCATTTGTTGATTCATTGTCAAAGCCGAAGCAGGCATGTGTTACCTAATACTTGAATTACAAGATCTGCATTGGTATTTGCAGTAAATTTCTGTTATTTAGTTTTTGTGCAATTCAAAGGATATATATATATAATATATATATATATATATATAATATATAAATATAATATATAATATTTTTTGAGACAGGGTCTTGATTATAGTATGGAGCTGATCCTGAACTTCAATTCCTGTCCTGTTAGTGAGATAGAAACTGAATTCTGGCCACCTCTTTTGATTTGAAAAGTAATGGCAATTAATCTCTAAGACAAAGTTGAGGGAGGAGAAACCACAGATTTTAATAAGAGAAATGGGGAGAAGTCTGCACTTCAAAGTTTTCTTCCTTGATGGGTCTTCACCCAAGCTTCATGCTTTTGGGCACAGGTGTCAGGGTGAGCACAGTGACAGTACACTACGGATCCGCTTCCTCCCTACCACGTATATTGGTATTTGTTGAAACTTTCATTCCGGCTGGTTGCTAGAACGGCTCAGAAAACCCATTAACCTTCTCTGGATCCTCGGGGCGCTTGCCCCACTTAACACAATGTTCCCATGCTGACGGGACAGCACACCATGTCCTTCATCACTGATTTCCTGAAGAAACACCAGGACATGGGGTAAGATGGGAAGTAAACATGGGTCCCACAGGGCAGTCATGTGTTTCCTTGAAGGGGAAAAATAAGAAAATGCTGAAGTGTAGGCTCACCTGGCCTTTTATGGATCTACAAACTTCATGTACTTGAAGCCAAGGGATCTCTAAAACCTACAAAAATAGTAACCACAACATTTTGACTTTTACTGAGTGCTAAGCACTTTATCTTACATTTAGTCCCTTGAACCTACCGAAGTTCCCAGGCCTGGTCTTTGGGTGCTCGTATGCATCTACACTCTCTCCAGCTTACCTCATCTAGCTCCAAGGCTTTAAATGTCACCTATGTGCTGAAAACGCTCAAACATGTACCTCTAGCCCACCAAGCTTTTGTCTTCATTTGGATGTACAACAAACTTCTGAACCTTAACATGTCCAAAACCAAACTGGGAATTTTTACCCTGAACTTCTCCATCCCAGTAAATACTCACTCAGGTTAAAATCCTGTTGTTCTTTCCTCTTTCTTGAACAACCCCTACCCAACTCTCCAGCAAGTCCTAATGTGGTCTGTCTTTACATGTTTCCTGCAACTAATGAACTTTCTGTTTCCACTGTTATGACCCTAGCCATTTCTCTTACAGCTCTGGTTTCTCCGCCCTTGACTTTCCCCCAGAGGTTCTCCTGTGCTGCAGGAAGCTGGGAACTGGCAGAGAAGAGAAATGCAGGCACAGGAAAGCGGCGCCAAGGGGAGACTGCTAGGTGGCACAGTGCACTCCTGGAGAGAAAGTTTTAGAAGAGACCAAAGAGAAAAGCAAGAACCCCACCTGCCACATTCTGCCCATGAGGGTGCCTAGCTGGTGGGAACCGCAGGCTTCTGCAGTGGAGAAGGAAACCGGAGCTACTGTGGGTAGCCCCACCACACTGGTGGCCAGAATCAACAAGGAGCTGCCAGGTGTTAGAAGACCCACCACTGGCGCCATGTAAGTAGGAAATCTGCAAGCAGGCACTTGTGCTTCCAGGAAGCAACCAACCAGACACAGGCAGGGGAGGGGAAGGGATTATAATTTTGATGCAATATGTTTGTACACAAAATATTCACATTCAATGTAAACATCAAGTACCATATATATAAAGAAAATAAGGGTCCGGAAGAATGGCACAGCAGTTAAAGCCTTTGCCTTGCAAGTGCAAGGCTGTAAGTTCAATTCTCCAGAACCATATAAAGCTGGGCATGGCCCTTGGGAGGCTGAGGCAAGTGGAATGTCCTGAGTCCAAGCCCAGCCTGGACTACAGAGCGAGACCCTAAAATAAAATAAAGTTCAACTATAATAGATTTTACCAAAAGAATTAGAATTTACAGAATTTACATTTTCTGAAACTAGGCAGCATACTGAGGTGTAACTGGGAAGTGACTCTAGAGCTAGACTAGAATTACATTCTAGCCCTACTGTACCTGGGCAATTACTTAACATTCCTCTGTGCTGGTTTCCTCATCTTTATAGTAAGAACACAGCAGTGCTCTGTCACAAGGTTGTAGTTACAAAGCATAACAGAATCTGGCTTGTCAGTTAGTGCTTATTAACATTTTCAACAGAAAACAGTTATACTCTGTTAACTACTGTGTTATTCTACACATAATTGTATATTAATAAAACAAAATATGGTAAAAATAGCTAGAAAGGTTATTAATAAACAAAGGGCAAAAATCTGATATTTTTTGAATCATGGCCATTTTTCTTATTCTGTGATAATAGCCATCTTATAATCTATCAAAACTTGGTATGTGCAAATACCTACATCTTTGCAAGATACACAAAAGAACAAGATTCCCAATAAGTTACAGCTAATTCACTAGGGTAGGGGCACAGCTGAGCAGTTAAGAGTGCTTGGCTAGCAAGCACAAGTCCCTGGTTCAGTTCCCCAGCACCATATAAGCTGGGTGGGATGGTTCATGCCTGTAATCCCAGCATTCAGGAGGCTGAAGCAGGATTGCTGTGAGTTGAAGGCCAGCTTGGGGTATACAAAGAGACCCTGTCAGAAGGAAGGAAGACTAATTCTTTAAAGTTCAGATTCTTCCATGAGGTTTTTTTTTTTAAAACACATATGGTTTTTTTACTTTGAAGCAATAGACTAATATGGTGATCTATCCGTGTCTTTACCAATTCCTTACACTTCCTTGAATTGAAAGCTCTTAGATTTGTAGCTTTTAATAATAAAAACACAACTTTGGAGACAAAAAGAAATAGGCCAAATCCTAAAAGATAAAAGAGGTTTAAGTCTTACCATGTAGCTGCAGTTGGCCCTGAGATTGTCCAAGAGGTTTCCCCTTGTGGGTATAACTTTGTTTAGATTTTCCAGGCCGATTTCTTAGAAAATTATGCCTGTGTTGATTTTCCCTAAAGCAGAAATTACACATCTGTTATATCCCTAGAATGCTGTATCAGTGATGAACATTTCAAAAATCCAAATTATAGTCCAGATTAAAACATTCACTTAACATTGCTTCCTCTGTACCTCAATGTTACATTTAATGCGTAACAACACAAGAAATTATTTGCCATTCAGGTCTCAAAACTCATTTTTTTTCAAGGAAGTTTTTCTACCCCACTTCAAATTTGGCAGTAATTTATGTATTATAGTTATTCTTGAAAAGGTCTAAGGAGCCTTTTCTGTTTTGATTGAACTACATTCAAACTACACACACAGGTGATATAATTATTTCTTATCTGTGTTAGCAGCCTTTCTTTCCGCCTTTAAGTTACGTGGTTATGACTGTGTGTGGGAGTGAGGAACAGCGAGGACTGAAACTAGGGCTTATGCACTGAGCTGCATCCTCAGCCCATTTTTGATTTTTGGTTTTGAGACTGGGACTCAAACTGCCCAGGACCGGCACAGATTTGCAGTGTTCCTGCCTCAGCCCCCTAGTATGCTGGGATGACAGGCCTGTGCCACCAGGCTGGGCGGATGGTAATGTTTACAATTCTAATCTATTCTGTCAAAGGCAAACACCAAAGCGCTGTTGATGCAAGCTCACCACGTGGGTCAGCAGTAGCCGGGACTCGGCATGCTTGTCTGCCATACATAAGAAACATCGCACTGGGACACGTCAGTTTTCTATCATCAATTTTTGGCTAGTGGACTCATAAGCAAACTGCAGATAACGAATTTAAGGTAGAACATACACTCGCGTCCACAACTGGATGAGCACAGCCAGGCAGGGCAGAGAGGGGAATGGATGTGACCCGGGTAAAGCTGGCTTTCTGCGGAGTGTGGATGAAAAAAGATGGATAGAAAAGAAAAACAGAAGAGATACAGGACTGCATACCTCAGGTGTCCTGAAGTATTCTGTAACAACTTAGTTAGAAATTCAGTATTTTGCCCTTCTCCTTGGTGAGTCTATACATTTATAAAGACTCTGTAACTATGAGGCTATTTCTCTTTTCATCTTATCATAACTCTTAAGTAGGACAGATGCAAATACACTTGAGTTACAAACTGCTACATTTCTTGTCAGGCCTACCAATACTATACCAAGTAACCAACCAAACCATTGGTTGTCTTACCTCCTCGGGGAAGGGCAGCGTTGCCATCCAGAATGCTGAGCAGTGCCGGGCTTGTCAGACAACAGTCTCTGTGCAGTCTGTGGCAGCTGCACTGACTCGGACAACAGTTCATTCATCAGGCTATATGCTTGGGAGATTCGCCGACTGTAGTGGTCAGAGAGCAGTAGCCTTTAGAAAAACAATTAAACATCATTTATTTACTCAGTGTTCTGGAAGGAACACAGTCCTTTTGCTATTTTAGTGCTTTTCAAATCCTTCTGTCTATAAGACTTCTAAAAACCGTAGCCATTCAAGCATTTACCCAAATGCACATACAAAATCAGGGATGAGAAAAAAAAAATAGCAGAAATGAAAATCATAAAAATTGAATGGCACAAATAATATCTGAAAGCAAGTTCCATAAAGGCTGAGTATAATTATTTTCTTCCCAGTGATATCTCCCATAATCTTTTGTTTACTGAATAGAAACAAACAACTGTAAAGAGTAATTTCTAAGGCTCTGTCCACAGAGCCACAGATGAAGCCACAGAGAATGCTCGGAGCCAAGCTGCCAGGTTTACCTGTCCTTTTCATGTTTCATTTTTTGTCTCCGTCTGATATCCCTTGAAGTCATGTAAAACTGCAAGACATAACCAGTTATTTCATCATTGTTCAGTCCAAATAAGTCATTAGACATAATTCAGCTACTTAGGAAATAGCATGAAACACTGTCACATGTCATAGAGCTTCAGATCCCAGTACAAACTATAAAAATGCTAAATTAAACCACCATATAATTTTTTGAGATAGGGTCTCACTCTGTAGTCCAGGCTGGTTCTGAGCTCGCTATGTAGCCCAGGCTGGCCTCAAACTCACAGCAGTCCTCCTGCCTCAGCCTTCCAATTGCTAGGACTACAGGCATGCGCCACCACACCCAGATTATGTGTTACTGGTAACTAGAACTTCAGTACTCAGCACTTGCTAGGCAAGCCCTTTAACCAGTGAGCTATTCCTCCAGGCCCCAAACCATCTTATAATTAAAGATCCATTTTAATAAATGGAATATAAAATCCTTATTAATATTCTCAAAAGGGGAGAACCTTATTAAGCTCCATATGAAACAGTATTTTAGAGATGGAGACATCTAAAGTTTTTACTCAATCTGTGATTATTGCTCCAGTAGCATGACTAAAAAAGCAGAAATGACATTTCCCCCTTTTTTTATTAACATATATGATACATACATACATACATATATATTTGGAAAGAATAGCCAAAACAATCCTAAGCAACAAAACAAAAGCAGGAGACATCACAATACCAGATGTCAAATTATATTACACAGCAACTGTGACTATAATGGTATTGGCACAAAAACAGACAGGTGGATCAATCAAAAAGAATTGGGATGCCCAAACATCCCTGAGTACCTTCAGCCACCTGATTCTTCGACGAAGGGGCCAAAAATATACACTGGAATAAAAATAGCCTCTTTAACAAAAGGTGCTGGGAAAATTGGCTAACCAAATGCAGAAGATTGAAACTAGATCCACAACTTTCACCATGCACCAAAATCAAATCAAAACGGATCAAAGACTTATACACTAAAACGGAAACACTGAAATATTTGGAAGAAAAAGGCAAAACCTTCAGAGGCATAGGCGTAGGCAAGGGCTTTTAATAAAACACCCGAAGCACAACAGATAACACCAAGAATTGACAAATGGGACTATATGAAATTAAAAAGCTTCTGCACAGCAAAGGAAATAATCAACAGAGTGAAGACAGCACCCACGGAATGGGCAATAGTATTTGCCAGCACCTCTTCAGGCAGAGGACTCTTATCAAGAATATACAAATAACTGAAAATAAAGGACCCAATCAAAAAGTGGGAATCTGCAATGAGTAAACAGTTCTCAGGAGAAGTCCAAACGGCTAATAAATACATGGAAAAAATGCTCAACATCTTTCGCCATCAAAGAGATGTGAATTAAAACAACACTAAGAGTCCACTAATGCCACTATTAAAGACTGAAAAAAAGAACAAATGCTGGTGAGGCTGAGAGGAAAAGGAACCTCCCTACACTGCTGATACCCGCTGGTACAATCATTATGGGAAGCAGTGTGGAGATTCCTCAGAAAACTGAACATCGACATCCCATTTGACCCGGCTAACCTCTCTGGCTATCTTCCCTGAAGAGTTAAACTCATCATATCACAGCAATGCATGCATACCTATGTTTATAGCAGCACAATTTATAACAGCCAAATCTTGGAAGAAGCCAATATGCCCACGTACAGATGACTGGATAAAGAAGATGTGGCATTAAAAAAAAAGATAGGGTATGGAGTATTAGTCCTCCACTAAGAATTACAGATTTGGGTCATTTGTAGGTAAACACATGCACCGTGAGAACATTACACTTGGCAAAACGAATCAGACTCAAAAAGTTAAATATCATATGTTCTCTCTAATATGAGAAAACCAAACCGTAAAAACTGTAAAAGATACAGAATAAATAAGAAGATGGTCATTATGGAAAGGGAAAGGGGAGGGGGTGAGAAGGTGGGAAGGGGAAAAAGGAGGTTATATATAAATAAAAAAAATTTTAAATGCTATAGAGAAATAGTCGTCAACAAATTCAAGGTCTTGTTGATTCCGAATAAAAATTCAAGTGAAAACACCTCAAAAATCCCATACCTTTACCCAAATAAAAGCTATAAATAAACAAGTGGTTTTTTCTAATCGTGAACAGGATATCACGAAGTCTATGAACAAAATAGTCCTTTTACTCTCAAAGTTAATTTATTCTAAATTTGGACATAATTCTATCTATCTTGAGTATTTATTTAGCTAACAGGGAAGGTAGTGTTAGAGCCCACCCCTTGTGGCACAGGGAGCACACGTGTGCATACATTTATACTCACACTCATTTTATCACTCTAGCCACTTACCTCAGTGCGTATGAGATACCTACCATGTCTATACAAGTTATCAAGAAAAAGTCATTAAAACCAATATGCTCTTTCTGGAGCCAGTTAAATAAAATACTTTTAACAGCTTACCTGTTTTGTGCCACGTGGAGCTTAAATGAAATAAACTTATCTGGAAAATATTTACTTAGAGAATTTGTTTTCTGAGTATAGATTTTAAGATAAAGTGCTATATTTCATCTTATTTCAGATTATAAGAGATAAAGCATAAGTAATCCAATTATAGTCTCAGTGTAATTTTCATCGTGATGTGATTATCAAAGTAACAGCATTTCATCTCATCATTTGAAGAAAAAAATACTTCTGACCAGGCCACAGAGATGTCTATATTCAAGGTTCTGCAAATAAATGCTTCCAGATTAAAAGGCAGTTAAAAAAACACAAAATCATACATCCAGAAGTGCCACTGCCCTGCAGGTACGTGATTAGGCCGTAAGAGATCTGGTCTCCCAATCCTTCAACTTTCTCATTTGCTTAACATAACAGAGCTACAGTTAGCCCAGGGAGAAAGAAATATTCAAGATAGCTCAGTAGAACAAGGTTTGTACAATAGCCTGTTACACTTGTATAAGGTAATTTCTTATTTTTCTAACAAGTAAAATGATGACTGTTCTATCTGCTAATAAAGGCATCCAAATTACGTTAAACTTGAAAAAGTTGTCCGTAAGAAAACTACACGTACTTTGTAATGATTCCATCATCCTGGCTACTGAAGTTACTTACTGGATCGCCTCTGGGGCAGAAGGGGTCGTGCTCTTGTCCTCTCTTTTTTGCCAGCTCTTTTAAATACTCTGCCATTCTTTCTTTCCGTTTTCTTTTCATCCAGACTTGAATTTCTCTTCTCTCCTTCTCAGTTCGTTGTGGACATCTACCAGAAGAATGCTGCATCCTGAAATGTTTAATATGCAAGGTACCATGTGCTTTAATTTTGTTATGCAGGTAAGAAGTAGCATAACTACTATTCATTTTGAAAAATTCAGCTCCTTCTTATGATCCTACAGTCGTGATCTTTAGTTTGCTCCACTCTGTTCCTTGAAATCCAAAGACATTGCTCTCAGATAGGGTGCCAACAAATTCTGTGTAATGCTGCTGTAAAAATTTTCCCTCTCCGCACACTGCTCCCTTGGATCTTTCCTTAACTCTCAAGCATGATGAAGCCTCCGACAAAGGCCTTTTCCTGCTGTGCTCAAAATACTCTGTTCTGGACATCATTATTTATGCTTTATTCCTGGGATGATGCACTTTTTAAAACTTAAAATGGAAGGGGAGAAATTAAACTTTAAATTTTTATTTTTATTCTAATTCTTGAGTAGACTGCTAGTAAAATATTAAAAACATGACCATTAATTCCAGGGAAAAATAGTAACTGGAGTTGAGTAAGTGCATTAGTTTAGGAAGGTAGGGTTTTTTATTCAAATAAAGTCGTAATACAGCAGATAAATTCTACTAAACAAAAATAGTCTTCTGGGAGTTGGGGATGCACCACAGTGGTTAGAATGACTGCCTAGCAAGCACAAGGCTCTGAGTTTGACTCCCCCGTACCATATAAGATGGGCATGGTGACACACGCCTGTAATCCCAGCACTCTAAGGCTGAGGCAGGTGGATTACCTTGACTGCAAGGCTGGCCTGGGCTACACTGTGAGTTCAGGACCGGCCTAGACTACAAAGCCAGACCTTGTCTTTAAAAAAAAAAAAAAATTCTTTCTTTGTATTCTATTTTGAAAGTTTAAATATACTGTACTGCATTTTCACTGAGGCAAAAATACTGAATTAAACTAGAAAGTAAAGGTGTAGCTAAATACCATAAATTTACTATTCTATATAAGCAAGCCAGGAGGTATACAAATTTCAAGGGAAAGTGAGTAGGAGAGTCAGCCTTCATTCTATTCAAGAAGAGTTATAAAAAATATTAATAACAGTCTACATCAAGACTATTATAAATGTATCCTAAGGGAAAGCACCATGAACTAGAACGTTTGTTTCCTCTAATAAGCACTAGCATTGACTGTATGCTGTACTCAGAGTGGCTAGATCTAGGATACAGATGTGTTAAAATTGTTTAAGTAAACCAATTTTACTTCATAACAACAAATTTACTTCACAAAAATTTTACTTCATAAAAATTACCTTAAAATATGGCCAGTTTTGAACTTTCTGAGTGAGAAATATTTTTAATGGGACAAAAATAAATTACTGAGTGGCTGAGGGCACAGCATATGCTTAGTGTTCTGTTGCCAGGGGTTTCATTCCCAGCACTAAATGAAAATTAAAATATAAGATTTTCAATGATTAATGATTACCTGGAGATACTCTGAGCCTGTTGTTCTGTTAAGCCAAGCTCTTCACTGGAAACTCCACCATTTGTCATAAGATCATCAATAATGTCTGCAATATCAGTTAATCCAGTCATCGGGAGTGGATCTACTGCAGTACTTCAATTACAAATGTAATTTGAGAAATCAGTATCAACAACTGAGAGTAAGCAAAAATAAGCATGCAAAAGTATACATGTTAAGAGCATAAAGCCAAAATAATAAATGTGTATCTACTATTCTATTTCCGTAATTCTCACCCTCCAAAGGAAAAGCATAGTCATCATAGGTTCTTTAAAAAAAAAAAAATCCTCTGGATGTAGCAGAAGACCTCTATGGGTCTTGTATGCTGAAATTTAATGCATATTTAGTAAAAGGAAATATAGCAAAGTATAGTCTACAGGACTGTGGTTACCTATGTTAAAACAGTAAGGAATACAATCTAACACTTCCCCTTTAAACCAAACAAAATTCACGTACTGTAGAAGGTCACATACATAGAAAAAAACAAAATCTTCAGATCACGTATTTATACTCAAATTTAGGTAAACTCATGAATTCTTAATATTTACCTCTTAAATAATCCATCATTGTGATTCATACCTTCAAAAAGAAGTAATACTATTAATAAAAAATTTCATTTCCTTAACTTTCAATTTCTATTCAGCCTTAAAAATCATATAACCAGAAGTATTTTTATACTTCCAAATTGGATTAATGATGTAAATGTACAACATATTTAGACTCCTCCTAAATATGCTACTTGTTAGTAAATATGGGCTGTATTTTCAGATTAATTTTAAATGTACAGAATATATTTCCAGAAGTACAATTTAAGAATAGATTGCTTAGAGTACTGAAGTGCAGTTTACTTAAGGACAAAGAGCAGGCAAACCTTTGATGATCTGAAAGTAATACATTTTAGAAAATATCTAATTAAGCAATTTACTTGAAGTAGGACTCAAAAGAAAATTTTTTAAATTATATATCTTCTTTTTTTTAATATGTGGTACTGGAGATTGAACCCAAAGTTTTCACACTGTGCCACACCCTCAGCCCACTTTTTAGTTTGGATGTTGAGATAAGGTCTCCTAAGTCTCGAAGTTACCAATTCAGGGTTCAAACTTGTGATGCTACTGCCTCCTACTCCCAGAGTGCTAGGATTACAGGCTTCTGCTTGGTTTTGACTACTACTTTCAAAGCAAAAATACTTGTTCAGTCTTCTATATTTAACTCTGAAAAACAAACTGATACAGGGAGTGTGTTCTCAGAGCTCTCTTTTTTTAAAAAAAATCGTTAATATTTTATTAGAGTAATATAAGCTAAACCCAGCCATAAAACTTGTATATCCACATGTTTTAATATAAAATGGTTTTACAAAATGGTTTTACTTTCTTGCATATACTATTCTACTGTTCCATCATAAAGTCAAAGATTTTCTGTATTCCTAGAGCCTGAGAATCTCTGGATTCTTACTAACAATTAATTAAATTTCAGTGGGAGGGAAATACTTTACAAGATTACAACACTGAAATAATATTACCTTTCTAGCTTTTAGTTCTGGAGAAAAAGATACTAGCAAGGCAGGGTCCATTAAGGATGCAATTGCTATCCACATTTGAGTGGCCCCTAAGGGCCCATTCACAGAGATCTTGAAGGATTCCCTTTCAGCACTGTCACGACTCATGAGGGAAACAAGTGATGAAAGACATGACCTCTTAGATTAAAGCATGAAGATAGCCATCAAACACTGGTGTACAAGTTACTGTCCTGTTGTTAGTGACAAGGTAATAGCCACAGTCTCTAGACACTCAGGCAAACTTTTGTCAAAGCTGACCAAATTTAGTATTTCTCTAGCTTTATTGCTAAAAGAGAACTCCTTTTTGCAGAACTTAAGTAACAAATGCAATTTAACTGAACAACTTCATATTCTAAAATAAACTGTCTTACATGATAAAATTTAGTGCCTTTGGTTCCTGCGAATTTAGTGACTTTAGTTCCTTACAAAGATCTTCATCAACTTATTGTTAAGAAAACCTGGAAGAATGAATATTGTCAAAATGGCCATACTCTCAAAGCTACTACACAGATTCAATGCAATACCAATCAAAATACCAATAACATTCTTCACAGAACTAGAAAAAAAACCTTAAAATTTATATGGAACCTGAAAAGACCCAGAATCCCTAAAGCAATTCTGAGTAACAAGGGCAAAGCTGGAGGAATCGCAATCCCAAACTTAAGAAAATACTACAAAGCAACAGTGATTAAATCTACATGGTACTGGTTTCAGAACAAACAGGAGTTCCAGTGGGACAGAATTGGGGATACCAAAGTAAACCCAAACACCCTTCGTCACCCGATCTTTAACAAAGGGGCCAAAAAAGTCCACTGGAGAAAAGACAGCATCTTCAACAAATGGTGCTAGGGAAACTGGATCTCCACAAGCAGAACAATGAAATCCCAGGAACTGTTTCTACACACTAAAATCAGATCAAAATGAATCAAAGAACTAGACATCAAAACAGAAACACTGAGTCTACTGGAAGACAAAATAGGTAAAACCCTAGAAGACATAGCAACAGGAAAATATTACTGAACAGGTCACCAGCTGCACAAGAAATCGCAGCAAGAATCAACAGAAGGGACTATTTAAACTAAAAAGCTTTTGCACAGCAAGAGAAACAATCAGCAAAGTGAAAGACAACCCACAGAGTGGGAAAAGATACTCACCAGTAACACTTCAGACAAAGGATTACTATCTAGACTATACAAGGAACTGAAAAACATAAAACCCCCTAAAATAAATGATCCCATCAAGAAGTGGGCAGCTGAGATGAAAAGAAACTTCACAGAAGAAGTACAAATGGCCAATGAGCATATGAAAAAGTGTTCCTCATCAGTGGCCAGCAAAGAAATGCAAAAAAAAAAAAAAAAAAAAAAAAAAAAAACAAGGTGGAGGTTTCACCTCACTCCAGTGAGAATGGCCTACATCAAGAACTCAAAAAACAACTGTTAGCAACAGTGCAAAAAAAAAGAAACTCCACTCCACTGCTGGTGGGAACGCAAGCTGATATAACCATTATGGAAAGCAGCCTGGAGATTCCTCAGCAAGGTGAGAATGGAAACTCCATTTGATCTAGCACCTGCCCTAATAAGCATGTTCCCCAAAAAAGTCAACATACCAAAAAGGCACACGCATATCCATGTTTATAGCAACATAGTTCATAATAGCCAGATCCTGCAAACAACCTACCTGCCCATCCATAACAGAAATGGTTAAAGAAGATGTGGTACCTATGCACAATGGAATACTACGCAGCCATAAAGACAGACAGATGTGAAGCACTTAAATGAAAATGGGGCCACCTAGAGTCAATAATGCTCAGTCAAATGAACTAAGCACAGAACACTGACTATGCATGGGTGTCCCTCTTATGAAATGCACAAAAATAATGACATAGAAAGGCCCCAACATGAATGGCAAGATAGAAAGAGAGGCAATGGTCAGATAGGAAAGGGGTGAACCTCTGAAAAATAGGTGGACATAGACACTCATTAATTCCCCACCCCATGGTTCTAGTATGTTACAGGATTTAGAATTCATGTCTTTATTTTAAAAATGCTAAACTTTATGTCATGTCAAAAATTTTTTTAATTATTTTTTTTTTAAAAAAAGCTTCATGCATGCCTAGCAAGCACAAGGCCCTGAGTCTGATACCCCAGCACCACCTAAGCCAGCCATGGTGGCAAAAGGCTATAATCCCAGCACAGGGGAGGAGGAGGCAGGAGGATTGCAGCAAGTTGGAGGCCAGCCAGGACTCTGCAGTCAGCTGGGGACAAGACCAGACTGCAGAGTGAAACCGTGTCTCAAAAAGAAAGAAAGAAGGAAGACAGAAAAACCTCAGCTACTGAAAGGAAAAAAAAAAAAGAATACTGCTGGGAGTATAAATTAACCAGATAAAAGGTATGACTAGTAAAAAATGAAATAATTTTTTATATCAAAGAGCAGAAAAATGTTATATTCAAGCAAATACCTTTAAAGATATTTGGAAAATTCTATCATTTCAAACTTTGCCTACCTAATTTATTATTTTATTGTTTTACAGGGTCTTTATTTAGAAACAAAGGACAGAAAGGGAAAAGCTGCTATTAGCTGGAAAGAGTCCTAAGTGGGACTGTTCTTTTTTTTTTTTTGGAAATAGGCCTAGAATTCACTGCAATCCTCCTGCCTTAGCCTCCCAAGTACTGGGATTACAGATATGCACCAAATGTACAGTATCATAGTACTAAACACAATCACTCAGATTTATATTTATTTATTATTATTATTATTTTTTTTTTTTTTGATACAGGGTCTCCCTTTGTAGTCTTGGATAGTCCTAAATTCACTGTGCAGCCCAGGCTGGCCTCAATCTCACAACAATCTGCCTGTCCCAGCCTCCCGAGTGCTGGGATTAGAGGTGTATGCCACTACGCTGGTTTATTTGGAGCTAGGGAATGGAGCTCAGGGCCTTAAGCTCGTTATTTGTCCATCCTCAGCTTTATTTCTTGATAACCACAATTCCTTATTTTCAACTGGAAATGGTAGTATCCTGACCATTTACTTTACTTACCAGAAGCACCTGTGAATCTGCTATGGCTGTTACCAAAAATTAAACCCATCACCAAAGAATAAATTATCTGCTGTTAAAAATAATCAGAAGAATGTGGAAAGAAATCCAAGTTAATTGTAACAGAGAAAAATCTAAGCTTAATCATTAATACAAGGAAATAACAACGTATTTTTTCAAAATACCAACTTTGGAGAAACACCCATTAGGACATTAAATATCTTCACTTTATAATAATATGATTTGTTTCTAAGCTAGTAATACTACGTGGGGTCTTAGAGAAAAGCATTTTAATTTTTCCAACTTCCTATGGAAAGTACACCTCACGATGCACACGGTAACTGTACTCATTACAGAGTAATGCATTTAACGGCCACCGCCACGTGTAATGGAGCAGAAAGTGGCACTTCGGTTTCCGTATCTTCAACTATAACAATGGGGATAATAATAGTGTCTACTTCAGAGGTCAGGCTTAAACAGGGCTCATGCAAACAAAAAAAAAATGACATCTCACATATGACAGAATAAATGATAACCAGACCAGTATGATTTTTCAAGTTAAAATTCAAAGTTCTCCTCTTGGAAGGGTTTCAATTTCTCAATTTTTGTAAAATTAAACTATTATAGTAATTCTAATTGCTATATATGTAATATGAATATATTATAGAGAAATAAAATGTAGGGTTAAATTGTAGGGTTGAATTGTATCTTATGAACTTCATGTGAATGGCACAATCTTAACTTGCCCTGAAATAAACATTATGAAATGTCTTCACAAATCCTTCCTGAGGATGTTCACAGTAGACACAGTTTGGGAACACTGCAGCAGAAGAAAAGGGTGTGCATATAGGGAGAGACGGGGACCTGAAGAACAATACCAGGAGAGGTGGCATTTTGGTCACTGGAAACGCTGATAGCTGAATAGGCAGAAGGGAACACACAGGTTTGCTGACTAGAATGATTTTCTGTTACTGAAAATTCAGCGTCTGAAGTCTGGTCTTTGTCAGTTTGATCTTCCTCATCCGTATGAGTCTGGAAATGCACTAGGTACAGAGCATACATTACAATTAAAAAACAACAGTAGGAAATAATCAAATAGAAAAACCTGTGACATTTGCTAACTCTTCTGCGTGGCAGCATGAAAATGTACCAAGACTTTGCATCATAATCTGACAGCTCTCTACAGTATAGTGAACTTATTTATGAACTTTTTTTTCTTCACTCTGTAGCCCAGGCTGGTCCTAAACTCACTATGGAGCCTAGTCTGGCCTTGGACTCACTGCAATCCTCCTGTCTCAGCCTCCTGAGTGCTAGAATTATAGGCATGCCCCACCACACCTGGCTTATGTGGTGTTGGGGATCAAACTCAGGTGCCTAGAACTTGGCTAGCGCTTGCTGGGCCAGCTCTTTAACCATTGAGCCATTCCTCCAGGCTCTATTATAAAATTTGAGATGAAAATTCTCCTATAATAGAAAAATTTAAGAACACAGAGAAACCATTAAATAAGAACAGGACAGGAGCAGACATGCTTGAACTTCCATATATTAAAATGTACCTACCAAGTTTAAAATAACAGTAAACAGATGAGATAGGAAAAAAAGACATACCAGAAATAAAATCAGTAAACTATAAAATCTGAAAAAGAAAAGTCACCCTGAGTACGCAATTAAGAAACAAACAGGGGACCTGCTAAGAAGCCATTCCCGGGAAGGTGTATCCCATGCCTCGCTGCTGGCCCCAGAAGCTTCCCGGTTCCAGAAGACCCACCCAGAAACAGTCTGAGGCGTGGGTGGTTTCCATGCCATGCCACTGGACTCTCCCTGCACCCTCTCAAAGACCCAGCAGTTATGTGCCTCCAATGACCTGCCCAGAGTCCATCCCAGGCCTAGGCCTATCCAGCACTGTGCCAGACCCATCCAGACGTGGCACCAAGCCACGGTCTGTCGGGTGCTATTCAGGATCCAGCCCGGTCTACCTATCCATCTAAAGACCTCCAGACCCAGCTGGAAATCAGACAAAGAGGAAACACCCAGGATCAGTAGCTGAGCAGAACTCACCAGGCTGCTAGACCCAGCACCTAAGGATGTTTACATCCAAATAGTACAGGGGAGTAACTCATTTTGTTCTGTTTCACTCGATATTCTGTGTTTTGATTTGAGTTTCACTGGGTTTTGGTGATGCTGCTGTAGTTGTTGCTGTTCTGTTCTTGCGTTTCTTTATCTTTCTTTGGTTAAGGTTCCTACTTGTCCTAAAACTGACCAGGTTTCCTCAATTTTTTCTTCTCTACTTTTTATACTCTTTATTACATTTTTTTGTTTCTTGTGCATGTCCTCCTTCCTCCTCTTTCCACCTCCTTTTTTCTCTTTACTTCTTAGTTTCTGAATCTCTTCCCCTCATGATTAACTAAGCATAGTATCATAAATATTTCCACAGACACTCCCCCCTTCACTCTAAGTTCTCCCGTACTCATCTGAATCTAGCTCCGAGTGCTCCTCCCTATTTGTTGCTCTCTGACAGGGAAAGGAGCACTGATAGATCACTCACTGTCCTAGGAATATTCTTGTTTCCCATTGTATAGTTAAGACTCTCTTATTTGTTTTGGTTATACTACTGATATCAATAGTACACTTTAATAAGGCAGTAATAGGTGACATTAGATATATAGTAAAGGTATACTGCACCGATTAATCTTGTGAGTAGAGTGGTTATACTGTTAATTTAGCTACAAGGGTCCACCAGTGAATTGTTAATATTAGATAGTATTGTAAATGAAAACCTTTATTCAAAATTTGAATGTTAATATTGCTAAAGACCTCCATATCCAAGATATGCTAACAAATGTTCTGACTATAGACCATATATATAGTTCTATATTCTGTTTCTTCTCCACCAAAGACAGGAGAAGATCAAGGTCTCAACAAAACTCTGGTCATTGAGAATACCTTCAAAATTAATAAACAGTTCTAAATTCTAAAACAATAACAACGTAAGCTGAAAAGTAGTAGAAAAAAGGAAATTCTAAAGATCAGATCTGAAATTAATGAAATTGAAACTAAAAACAAACAATAAAAAAGATTAAGGAATCAAAGATCTGGTTCTTTGAAAGAATAAACAAGGTTGACAAACCTGCAGCTAAATTCATCAAAAGAAGGAAAGAAAAAACACACATTAATGCAATTAGAAATGAAAAAGGTGGAATTACAACAGACTCTGCAGAAATTCAGACTATTTTAAAAACTTATTTTGAACACCTATATTCCAACCAGTTAGATAACTGGATAGAAAACGATGACTTCCAAGATACATACAAAATACTAAAATTGAACAAAGAAGACAAAAAATCGGAATAGCCTCATCATACACACAGAAATTGAAGCAGTAATAGTCACTATTTACAAAGAAAACTTCACTACCACATGGATTCACAGCATAATTTTTTTCCAGTACTTCAGGGAAGAACTAACGCCAATGCTTCTCAAACTGTTTCATGACGTTGAAAGAGAAGGAATACTATCAAACTCATTTCTCGAAGCTAGCATCAGACTAGTCCCAAAACCACACAAAGACTTAACCAGGAAGGAAAATTATAGACTAATCTCCTTAATGAATACAGATGCAAAAATTCTTAGTAAGATTCTGGCAAATAGAACTCAGCAAGTAATCAGAAAGATCATGCACCATGATTGAGTGAGTTTCATTCCTGGGATGCAAGTGTAATACATCACATCAACAAAAGCAAAAAGAAAAACCACATTATCGTATCAATTGATGTTGAAAATATAAAGACAGTCAAGGAAAGACATAACCAAAGAAAACTTCACAGTCCAGTGTTTTTGGATCCTAACTGGTCTACAATCCTCAGAAATAAAATCATAGGAAAACCAGGAGATACAACACCTGTAGAATTGCCTAACTCCCCAGAATCTGATATCATCATCTCTAAAACAGTGACACTTATAGGAAAGGAAGTCAAAAAAACAAGTAGTCCCATGAACAGTCAGTTCAAACACAATACATTTAAATGCAAGCAATGTTTACTTAACTTAAAAGGGAACTTACACAAATAACGGCTTAAATTCACAGAAAGTTTAATGAGTTTATAGAAGAAACAAAAAGCTGACTGAGGTAAACAAGGCAATGTAATACTATAAATGAACATTTTCATTCAAAAATTAAAGAAATCAAGCTAGGCCCAGTAGCACAGGACTGTAATCCTAGCACTGTGAGATGCTGAAACAGGAAGATCACAGTTTCAAGCACAGCCTAAGTAACTTAGCAATTTAGTGAGACCTTGTTTCAAAATCAAATCAAAAATGAGCTGGGGATGTAGTTCATTGCAAAGGTTCTGGGCTTGATGAACTCCCAGTATCCGAAGAAGAAAAGAGTAAAGAAAGAAGAAAAACTGACAAAAAGAAATCAAGCTGAAATTCAGAATATGAAAAATCTCAACTGAAAGCAGGGGAGTCTGGCTCGAGCATTTTAAGGACAGTGTATCAGACTTTGAAGGCAAGATTGATAAATTAAATGATGAACTTTCAAAGCACCAAGAGAGCAAGTTGGCTGGACACAACAGCTGTTGGATGACTCAAAGACAGTCAAACTCATAATTATGAATATGACACAAAGGTATAAAGAATTTACTCACTGATACCATGGTAGAAAATTTTCCAAACCTGGGAAAAGAATACTTAGGTACAGGAGACATAAAGAACACTAAATGACCATGAGCAGAAAGCAACTCACCATATCACATAATAAAAATCCCAGAAATATACAAAGAGAAAAATATTAAAACAGTAAGAAATGCAGACATTATTCTACCTAGGCAAGCACATCAGAATAACTGAATTTCTCAATGCAAACTTTAAATGCCAGGAGAACCTAGAACAAGGTTTTTCAAGCTCTCAGGGCTGGAGGAATGGTTCAGTGGTTAAAGTACTTGCCTAGTAAGGGCTAAGTCAAGTGCCAAGTACCCGAGTTGGATTCCATATAAGCTGGGCGTGGTGGCACACACCTGTAACCCCAGCACTCAGGAGGTTGAGGATTGCTGTGAGTCCAAGGCCAGCCTGGGCTCCATGTGACTTCAGGACCAGCCTGGGCTATAGAGTGAGACCCTGTCCTTCCCCACTGTCCCTCAGAAAAATATTTTTTTCAAGTTCTAAAAGAAAGCAAACGTCAAGCTAGCCTGTGTATGCAGCAAAATAATTCCTCAAATTTGAAGTAAAAAATTTTCATGACAAGGAAACTATAAAGAAATTTATGACCACTAGACTAGCACTGAAGAAAATATTTGAGGGAATCTTAAGAGACATAGGGAAAATGGCAGCATTAAAGAACTGTAATGAAAGGAAACATCAAAGGGGAAAGTGTAACAAAAAAAACTGAAGAAACAACACACTGAAAAAAAGGCAGTGACAGGATTCACCAAGTATCTTAGAGTAATAACAAATGCTTTTAACTCACCCATCAAAAGACATAGACAGGCAGACTGAATAAAAAAACATCCCAGTCATGTGCTACCAATAAGACACTTTACCCACAATAAAAACACAAACTGAAAATAAAAGGATAGAAATTAAACTCCATGCAACTGACGCCGCAAAACAAGCAGAAGTAGCTATCCTGTTTTCAGACACAGCAGATTTCAAGCCAAAACAGATCAGAAAAGACAAAAAGAGAGGACACTATACAGTGAAAAACTAAGCAATCCGAAAGAAGAGCGCACATTTGTAAGTATGTGTGCATTTAATGCTGGTGCACCAAATTTCATAAAACAAGAACTACAGGACCTGACAGCCCAATAAAATTACAATAAGGTATTTCATTACTCCACTCTCACAACTACACAGGTCAATCAGACATAAAATCAACAAAGAAATACTAGAACTAAACCACACAATGGAAAAAATTAACATATCTACAGTGTTCCATCAAAAAAAAAAAACCAGATCATATACCGTGAACAGATTAATTTCCAAATTGCAGGGATTACAAGTGTGAACCTCAAACACATGGCTCTAGAAGAAATTTTAACAAATATCTAAGAACTGATACTATCACATCATCTAATCACAGCATCAGGAAATCCATCATAAAAACATAGCTTAACACCACTTAACACTTAGAAGCTTAAATAGTTTTTATAAGCTAAAAAAATAAGATTACAACTTACAAAGTGTAGTAGTAAAAATACAGCAAATTTCCCAGAACTGCTTCAGTAAGGGGGAGGAACAATGATAAGTATTTCTGAAGCAAGGGCAAGTATTTGGAAAGAGTTAATGGAAATATATCTTTTACTGTGATAATTTCTTAAATTTAAACCTAAACCATTCACTTTGATCAGCCTTTGCCTGCAGATAAAATGCACCAAATGATTTACACGTCAGCAGTCTGGTCAGTGCAGGAACACATGTAGCCTCAGAGGCATCTAGCTGGGAGGTAAGAAAATGTAGTCAGGAGAAGCAAACAAGTTAACCTCCCCAGGGTGGAAGCAACAGCAAAGGCAAGAATAGAAATTAGTGAAAAAAGAAAATTAAGAAATAGACGAATTGATAAACAAAAGCTTGGTGTTTCTGAACGAACTAAATTATGACAAAACAAAATAAGAGGGCTGGAGGAATAGCTTGGCAGTTGACGCACACAAGCACGAAGTAGCTGAGTTCCATCCCTGGCACCATAAGCTGGGCTTGGTGGCACAGTGGTGGCTCATGTCTGTAATCCCAGCACTGGGGAGTGTGAGGCAGGAGGAATGCCTTGAGTCCAAGGCCAGCCTGAGCTATGTCATGAGTTCAGGACCAGCCTGGGCTAGAAAGTGAGACCCTGTCTCAAAAAAATAAAAATAAAAAAAGGAAATACAGACATACACACCTGCAGAAACGGGAAAAAGTAAAGCTAACTATCCTAATATCAATCATTCAATACAAAATGAAAAGACTTAACACTTCTTCACCACTGGCATGCTATTTAATCAGAACCTCAAATTCCAACAAGTTCAGCACAAAGTTCTGTAGTATTCACGGGGCACAGCCAGAGGCTTGGAAACCATAGAAGTGATACACAGACCAATATAGCCTCCTCTAGCATAAAAGCCAGAGTTTACTGGCTTCTTAGAAAAAAATATCCCTGCAGTTGGAGTCAATTACATTATTTTAAAAATAATTTTTTGAGACAGGGTCTCACTCTCTTTGAGATATAGCCTAGCAAGTGCTAAGTCAAGCACTAAGTACCCAAGTTTGATTCCCCAGCACCACATAAGCCAGGTGTGGTGGTGCACACCTGTCATCCCAGCACTCAGGAGGCTGAGACAGGAGGATTGCCGCGAGTCCGAGGCCAGCCTGGGCTCCACAATGAGTTCAGGACCAGCCTGAGCTACAAAGCAAGACCCTGTCTCAAAAAAATAAAAAGTAAAAAAAGAAGAAAGAAAATGATTTCTAATTGCAGCAGTCTAAAGAGCAATGCTTATTCTTAGGTTAACCAAAACCAGGCTTCAGTCCCATAACCTTCACAAACCTTCTTCAGAAATACCAGTGGTTTTTGAAGCTAATATTTTTTCACATGCAGGGACAGAAGACAATGTGATGTGATCCACCTGTCCAACCTGCAAAAAAGAAAAAGAAACCTTTATTTTTCATAAAATTTAAAAATTTGCAAAGTAAAAGAAATGAAAGTAAATACAATATGAGTTATCTGGTAGGGACCGATAATGAGGAGGACATTTTTACTTACTTGTAGCCTAACTGACTTAATCTTTTAACAGGCTTAGGAAAGAGAATCCTTAACTACCACCCAGACAAAACTTTTCCTTCTATGAATGAAAGAATAAGTACCGGAGAGATTCAGTAAGTACAAAATAAGAGAACATAAATTTCAACCCTAGTTTTCAGAGTTCCTGTTCAGTGCTTGTCGACAGCATCTTCTGCCTCTACGCCTACAAACTATTTTCTTAAATAAGCAAGTAAAAATGCTTATGTTTATGCATGCATTATAATAAAGTGAGCCCATTTTAAAGAAATATATCAAGGCTACTGTTTGTGTTAATGCTATTTCTTTTTCCAAAGAATCATCCTGGAAGACTAATTACTTACAGATGCTGAGCAAATGTCTACAGAACTCTTCCTTTGAAATTGTCTCTAAGCTAGTGTTAAAATTACTAATAACTGTCCCAGTAGCAAATATTCACTATATAAACTGATTTTACAGTGTCAGAATCCAAAAATAAGAGAGCAAGGCAGCCCATTAAAGACCCATTTGTCAAAGGCCTTCTATGTGCAGCCAAAGTCAAATGTTAAAGTTCAGAAATTCCAGCTTAAAGAAACTCCAAATTTATCATTATTTCTGAAAGTCAGTGTCTAAAGTTGTATCACAGGACAAATCCAGTAACACTAAAGTAAGAACCAGATACCTTTTCACAATGTAGATGTAGCATTTCAGATCTGGGGAAGTCCTGCTCGATGTCTTTTGCAATATTCTGTACTGCCAACAGCTGCTCATCGATTTTCTGAAGCTCAGCAGCGAGATGCTCCAGTCGGCAAGCTGCAGGGCTTAGCGCAGGGCGAGCTGCAGGGACATCCTGCAGCAGTCCCCACAGCACACAATCTCCTGCAGAGTCAGACTTCATGCTCTGTTCTTGGAATTGGAATCCTGCTTTGGGCAGATCTATAAATCAGTAAAAGTAATATCAGCACTAATTATAACTAAGGAAAAGGCAGACAATAAGAAAATCATCTTTGATCATCTCATTTTAAGCCAATATAACTTTACTTTCCAAATCAGTTATGGTTTAATATAGAAACTCCATTTCAGCTTCCATTTCTGAAATTTGTCTTTGTTGTGAGATAATTACCCATAGCAATGCTGATAACACAAAGCTCTACATACAAGACAGTTTGAATGTTACTTTATTTAATCCCTGTTACAAACAGGTACCTCATTTCAAAGTAACGTTAATATTTTTATGACTATGTGAATCTCTACTTGAAAACCAACATCATCACATACAGCTTGTCTACTGTTGGCTATTACTGACAATGTATGGGATCTCAGGCAAGCATTCAACCTCCCAAGAAAATAGGAAAGCAATAACTCTCCCTACTGTTAAACTCAGTTGGTCCTTGTCCCAAATTTAAGATGCCTCCTCTTTAATATTCACTCTCCTTCTGGCAAATGGGTCTTACCTCCCTGCACTTCTCAACCTGCTTCGTCCTCGGTCACTGCTTCCCTCTCTCCATCATTCCTTCTACATCCCAATCCTAGCTCATGTCTCTGCTCCTTCCTCCCTCTCCAGGTAAGGTCACTGGGACACAAGTGACTCCCCAAGCCAATTGGCAGTCCTGAGCTCCAGCTCTTCATGGAGTGGACATCTAGTTAAGCTGTCCCAGGAACATCTCAAACTGGACTTCTTGCTTCTCCTCCAACTTACTCTCTTTTCTGTGCTCCTCAGTGAACGTCACTATCATTCACCTGGTTTCTCAAGCCAGGGCGCCATCGCTCAGAATTCCTTTCCCCTTCAAAGCCAAAGTGATGTCAAGTATTGATGGTTCTGCCTCCGTCCCTCCTGCACTATCGTCACTGCTTCTACAACAGGTAACAGCAAAGAGCGCCCCACTCTGGTATGCAGTCCACCTCCACGCAGGCCCTGGGGAGTTTTTAGACTTTTTTTGGTGGTGAGGGTGGGGTGACTCCAGGGGAGACTAAGCTACTTCCCCAAACCTTTCTTTCTATTTTGAGGCAGGATCTTGGTGAGTTGCCTAGGCTTGCCTTGAACTTGTAATCCTCTTGCCTTAGCTTCCCAAGTAGCTGGGATTATCAGTGTGTAACACAGTTCCCAGTTTAATACCACAAATTTGACAGTTCTTTTCTGCCTCAAACCCTTCTTATGCCTCCAATGCCTTTACTGTCAAAAAAGTCCAAATCCCTCAATGATAAGGCAAGGGCACATGGGAGGCTGTCTCTCAGCCTACTTTACTTCATGACTCCACTTAGGCATTTTCTCCTTTATGTGGTTCCAAACATCTCCTGCGATGGACGAGACGCTCTATTACCCAAGGGCCATCACAGCCCTTAGCAACCTGTATTACAGTCCCCTCTGTATCTTTCTTCCTTCCCCCGTAGCAGTTTGTCTATAGGTCAACAGGTGCTATTCCTCTCTTCTTTAACCCCTGTATCTGCTCTCTTAGTGCTTACAGAAAGAAGAAAGGTCAGAGGACGATCGTGATGCCTGCTCCACCTAACTCAGACAACTTTTGTGATGATCAAAATATGAAGCAATGTGTTTTGTAAAATGTGATTAAATAAATACAAACAGAAACTAGTGTTTCAGCCCCAGTCTAAGATGAGCCTTCCCACAAGAAGACAAAAGTAAATGCTGATGCTGTCTACTTTTCCTCTTTCTCGGCATACTAAAGTGCCTCCGTTGAGGGTCACAGAGCAAGGCCCTGTCTCATATGGTATTCTCAGGGAAGATGTGGTGCACAGAAGCTTTAAGCAGAAAATACAGCAAAAGAGACATGCATGCTCAACACCCAGCACGGCTGCACTCTATGATGAAAGGGGCTTCCATTCCTCTGCTCCACTCCACTGCACTAACAGAGACCATCACTCAGGAGAGTTGAAGATCAAGTTCTACTCTTTCTCTCCCTCGGCAATGCAAAACAAGCCTTGCTATTACTGATGCTATCTACAATGAGAGGTAGACTCTAAAATAAGAAGACACTGTCATTCAAAATAGTGAACAGTTTTACCAAAATAGGACTTACTGTTCATTCTAAATAACTAGGGATCCTGTCCCTCTTTTCTCTGATCTTTTGCTTGTAATGCAAATCTCATTCACTCTAACGTGAGACTGTAGTTTGAGTCTTTACAGTGTAAGTATTATTATTGAATGACATTTCAAAATTTTCCTTTTAGGTTGGTGTTTTTAAGTTTCTGTCTTTAATGAAACTAGAAGGGTCCACTGACATACCTGCGCCAATAGGCAGTTTCCCCAAGAAGATCCTCTGAATGGTTGATTATTGTCAATAAAGGAAATTAATCTAAAGCTTACGGCCATTTGAAATGGTGGCCTCCAACCTTAAGAAGTTTCCAGGAGATAGATGTATTTGCTTTCAGTTTACCAGAATTTCAACATTAAGGCAGACTAACTATACCCAAGCAGCTACAAAGAATTGGCTCGATGGACCTCGAGACAACCCCATGACTACAGTTGTGTTCCAGAGATAAAAATCAGATAAAGTTAATTTTCAAAGCTGTAAATTAAAATTCCAGCTATTAAGTGAAAGGACTGGGATTAAAACTGAGTTCTAATAAAATCTAAAAGCCAAGTTCTGGGCAACCCCTTTCACGGGCCCCTTCTAGTTAGAGAAAACTCGTACCTGTCCTTGGTTCAAAAATAAAATACCCTCCCTGCAACTTGCAATAAAATACATAACTAAGTAAAATAAAAACCAAGCTCTGTTCACTTTTCCATATATACGCTTGTTTCATACATTCTCCCACTTCCACTCCCCATGTACTAGCTGCTCCTTGACATCAGAGAGCAGGGAAAGGCTTCAAACTCTGAGATTCCGGCAATTATTTGTACTGTAAAGCTTTAACTCATATGCCTAAACTATCCTAGCGTGTCAATCCCCTTGGTCCATCCCATCACTGCTCCTCATCACCTACTGAGAGCCCACTTTCCATACACAACAGGAAGAGCTAGAGCTAGACCACACCAAGCACATCACAACCACACGGTAGGGTCCATGCTCTCAAGAACTGTGAACCAGAAGAGATATTAGGTCTCTGAGACAGAAAGCCTAATTGTATACTGGACTATCTGTTCACTCACAGAAAGTGACTGCTTCAGATTGTGGAGAAATACTCTTCTAAATATTACAAAAATTCAGTACAACGTAACCTGACTTATGACCATAAAAGGGAATATTTCACTAGTTAAGCACTGTTGGCTACCATGCCTGTGTTTTTCCAATGTGGTATTCCAAAATTTCCCACCTTTTAAAATAAAGCATTCCTTTTTAACATGTAAATGATCATGAATTACTATAGATATTTATTTTTGAGGAACAGTTGTGAAAAACACATGGACAGAGATCTGTAGTCTCCTTGTAGTATGTCCATGAGTCCCAGAAGTGTGGCTGTACCTCATTTAACTATCTTCCCCTCAGCCTTCCCTCCAACTGAGCAAAGAAAAAATGAAATTTCTTTTTCATTTACCAAGTTTCAATGCCTGTTTATAACACAACAAGAACTGAGGAGCAGGAGTAGCATACTGCGTGTTCCACTTATTCACCTTTGTCCCGGTGCTGTGGGTCTGATGGCATCACCAAGGGGATCCCAGGCTCCTTCCCTTCTAAAATGGCTGCTCGCCAGCTTTTTTCATTCACACAGGCTGCAGCCTCTTCTGCAGGTTTAGAAAATAAAGCCACGGTGGAATTGGAAGATTCTATCAAAAAAAGAAAGGCATACAAAGCCTAATACATAATTTTAAACAAGGTCATTTAACCAGATTAAAGACTATTTCTGAATGTAAATGTAAACATCTGTAAGCACAGTGGGTTTGTAGCCGGAAAGGTAAGAGATTTTGAGTAGGAATGACAATTACTATGTTAGCGAATTTTGCAAAATGTATTTTATTCAGAAAGTATGAAAAAATTATTACCTTGACTCTTAAAACTATGTGGGGGAATAGTGGTGGGAACCACTGGTGCCATACACTGTAACTCTGCAGACGAGGGCACTTCTAGGTCATGGCTTTGCTCTTTGGTAGCATTCCCATTTACAGGCTCTTCTGCGACAGGTAATTTGTGAAGAAAATCATCAGCTTCAATGTCAATCACCTTTATATAAGTATGTCCCATCTGAGTTAAAACACGCAAAAATCATTCTTTTTATTAAGATGGTCACTCTCTCAAAAATTTATTTAATTCTTTATTCTTCTTAATAGTAATAAGAGCTCGTATGTGCCTAACATAAGGAAAGGTGCAAAAAGTATGTGTTAATGGTTTTACTTTACAGTATTGTGGACTGTAACAGTTAAATTAATTTTTGACTTTTCAGAGATCCACAAATGAGATTTTTTTCACCCATACCTTTGAATGCTACCTGGATGACCATAAACTGCAGCAAGAAGGTATTATTAAAGCTTCTGAGTAAGCCAGGCCTGGTGAAAACCAATCTAATCCCAGCACTTTGGGAGGCTAAGGAGGACTGCAACTCTGAGCCCAGCTTGGGCAATTTAGAGACTCAAACATACTCTGCCTAGAAATCAAAAAAAAAAAAGGGGGGGGGGGGGAGGAATGCTGGGGAATTAGCTCAGTGTGAAGGCCTTGGGCTCCATCACGAAGGAAGAAAGGAAGAAAGGAAGGAAGGAGGGAAGGAGGGCGGGAGGGAGAGAGGGAAGGAGGGAAGGAGGGAGGGAGGGAGGGAGGGAAGGAAGGAAGGAAGGAAGGAAGGAAGGAAGGAAGGAAGGAGTTCCTGAAGATACAAACCCCACTGGCTATCCTATGAGGCACTGAAGGTGACAAACATCTTCCAGACATTTCAGTGGCAAGTCTGACATTTAGATGTTCATCTGGAACCAACAGCTGAGGGTCATTCATAGGTTCATGCTCTGAAAATTAAGAAAAATAAGAAATGTAAAAAAAATTGTAATAGCTCTAAATCATTAATTTTCTAAAGACAGTTCACAACAAAGAACATAAAATGTGTACTTCCTAAAAATCTAAGTCAATGCTTAAAGGTAATAAATACAGTAAGTTGTATTTTATTCTAAGGATAATACAAAATTAAATAAAGCCTGAGTACTGTGTTTTCTCATATGAGTGATACATACAATGATAAAGTATCTATGTTATGTTAAAAAATACTAATTTCCTCCTTTTTATTTCAGATGAGCTAAGCTCATGACTGCATTACTTTAGGAAAATTTCAGTGAAGTTAAATTTTAGAAAATAAATCTATTCATTCTTTCTTTTCTGTCCACAATTGTCATTTACTTATTTTTATTAACAGTTTTATTAAGTTAAAATTCCATTTACTTAAAGGCACCATTCAGTGATTCTTTCAGTATATTGAGTATTATATTAATATATTATATTAGTATACTGGGCAGCCCATAGCTATCCATAGCACTTGGAAAGTTTTAATATCTAAATTTCACAAATGTTATTTGCTTCTTACTCTGCAGTAACATAAACAAAGCTGTCACCATGTAGGCCAGGAGACAATGTAACTCTGTGTCTTTTGTTCCTGGACTCTAAACTTGCTTTCTAGCATGTTATTTCTAATAAAGGGGCTGGGGATTTAACTCAGTAGTACAACATTTGCCTGGCAGGCATGAGGCCCTAGGTTTGGTCCTTAGCACTAAAACAAATATTAAGTTTCATATGTCAAGTATAACTCATCATTACAGTAAGTACTAGAATCTTGCTATCCAGGCTGGAAATAGAAACCATAGGTTAACCAAAAAGCTAGAGAAAAAGAAAAATGAAAATACGTGACACTATCTCTGATAAGTCAACTGATTGGTTTTGTTGCCTTTTATTTTTTTTAAAGTGGAGATGGCACTCCAGCTTTGGCATCACGTAGCTATCTTTTTTTTCTTTTAAGCCAAAATAGCTCTTACAAACATAAAAGAGGGTCTAGAGTTGTAGCTAAGTGGTCAAAGCACTTGCTTAGCAAACGCAAGGTCTAGGATTTGTTTCCCCACTACCACCTACACTGGGTTTGGGGGCGCACACCTATAATCCTAAGCACTCTGAAGGCTGAGGCAGAAGACCGCTAGCCTGGACCACGCACTGAGTTCAGACCAGTCTGGACTACCCTGTCACCAAAAAAAAAAAAAAAAAAAAAAAGAAAAAAAAGAAAAAGACAAGAAAGAAATTCAAACCTGAGATGGCAGAAATGATCTGTTGATTTTTCCCACTTGCAGAAACAATTTCTTGAGAAGAAACTTCTTTATCTTATAGTAAATTACGGCATTTGAAGCAAAAAGAAAATCAAGAATTTCACACACACAGGAAAAAATTAACATATGAATGTAGACAATTACACATTATGTATAACAGTTTACAGGAAAGAAAACTGATGGCTTGACAACTTAATGTTTAAGTAATTAATACAATTTCAGAGTTTTTTCTTTCTGTCGTGTCTGTCCTGGGCTCTCATCTGGCTGGATCTAAGCCAACAGACTTCTTGCTGACTTTGGAAGACTGCATGGCAGGAAGACAAAGTGCCTCCAAGGCGCTCACAGACTTACTCGGGTGGGAATATTTAAAGAATCTTT
The DNA here is from genome assembly GCA_004027205.1 of Ctenodactylus gundi. Lineage (NCBI taxonomy): Eukaryota > Metazoa > Chordata > Mammalia > Rodentia > Ctenodactylidae > Ctenodactylus > Ctenodactylus gundi. The sequence continues at coordinate 812,310 of PVKB01000001.1, read as the reverse complement.
CTCAAATGCACACTCATCATTTGTATAAAAACATCTTACCCATACACAATTTAAAATGCAAATTAAAATTTTAATAATGCCTTTTTTTGACTAGATGGGCAAACTCAAGTAAACTAAGTCATAATAATACAAAATAAAAATACCCAAAGGTTCTTATAAAAAAAAATGCCCACTGAAGCATTATTTACATAATAGATAAAACTGGAAATTGGCTACATTTTTTACAGCACAGCTGCAAGAAATATGCTCAAAAAATACTTTTATGATGGAGAAATGTTTAGCATAAGTAAAAATCAAAGTGAAAAAATAATATAAAATGCAGGTATCCCTTGTTATCCAAATCTAATCCACTCTTGAAAATATGCTGGAGAATGAATTTTCAGATACCAGGAGGCTTTGCACTATTCCAAAGGAGGAAAAATGGTGCCAAATGCACCCAGTTTTCGAAAAACATTATTAAATAAACACGTAAGGACACCTCAAGATTATAAATTATATAGCAGTTTAAACATCACTCATAATTAACATTCCTTTTATTCATTAATATGCATGTACTCTGCAATAACACTAAGCAGACATAAATTATTTGCAACTCTGCAGCTAACAGGCACTGGGATACAAGCACAGTAAAATGAAGTAATTAGTGCTGAAGATACACTCTAATTGAGAGTGTCTCAAAGATCTGGAAAAAAATAGCACCGGGATCAATGAGGGTTAAACTCTCAAGGAAAAGTGGGAAGACTGAATTATATGCAGGATGAACGCTCAGGCAGTCAGGAAAGACTCTTGTCCTCTCTAGACACTCCATCTAACTATACAAAATACACAAAAGATTGAAAAGATGAAACAACATCAAAATGTTATGCCAAGTAGTATGCTTCTGGTTAACTTTCATGTTAGCTATATTACCCAGATAGTCTACAATGATCATATATTATAGAGAAAATGAGAGTTTAAAAAGTACTTAAAAAGTTCTGTACAGAAGTAAAACAATCTATTCACTAAGAGTCATAAAAAAAAGTATCTGTGACATAACAGACACTGCTCATAATAATTAGCTTCATTATGGAGAACACCTGTCTGGAAATAATAACAAATCCTCTAAGACTTCCTTCTTCTAGTCTAGGACACAGATCGCACTCCTTCCACCCAGACACCAATGCAGTCTTCTTGCTAACTCAGTTTTACTAACCCTACTCCAGGCCTGTCAGATTTAGGCATGTAATTCCACTGAAAGAAACTAATGGCACAAAAATACTCTATTTAAAACAGTACTTCTACTACTGAGGAGTAATTCATATCAATTTTGAACAAAAATCTTTACTATATTTTACTTAAATTATCATAAATTCAATTTCTAATTTCCCCTGCTTCTGGAAAAAGAACCTGGGATGAATATCTAGTATGTATCACATAATGTGGCTATATCCTCAGCCCCAAGAAAAAGCCTAGATATCTTACTTATGTCAAAACACATCAATTTTTTAAAAAGTATTTTACCTGGTTCTGTATTTGTGCTTGCATCCTGACTTCCTACAGCTTTCTTTTGTACAGAAGCCATGAAATGCAATCCAGCTGAAGTAGTAACATCATCCTGTAGCATTTCTTAAATGTAAAAAAACATTGGAAGCCATCATTGAACACATCACTGACAGCCCCAAAGCACAGTAACTCAAAGGAGGTAAAGGAAAGGGTTAGAATATCACTGAAGTGTACTTTCTGCATGAGGTCATAAGCAAATTCAATCTCAAAGACATAGTGGAATCAAAATCAAAATTGTGGAGGACTCTTTATGTTCATCCTAGACATTCTTCTGGCTAATGAAGATTTGGTAGGAGCTGTTAAGCAGAAAATGATATAGTCAGATTGCTGTTCTAGAAAAAACACCCATCAGTACATGGAAAACAGATTTCAGTGGATTAAAATGAGGCTACTGAGGCAGTTTAAATAAGTGAGATGATAAATTTATAAGTCAGAAAGAAGGTAAAGTAGGCAAGAACCAGTTATTGTCTAGATGAGAGGGGAAGGAGGAAAGCACAATTCAGAGTAATGTGTTTTTTTGGTTACATTAGTATTAACACAAACAGAGACAGACAATATACAAGAAAAACCCAGTTACAGTTGAGGGTTATAATGAATTAAGTTCACTTGCTCAATTTAAGTTAATATCTACTCAAGAAAAGCTCCTAAGATTTACCACAACATATATATGCACAAAATACTCATGATCAATGTAAACATTATGTAACATCTATACATATCAATAAAATGGATTTTTAAAAAGCTCAGAAGAAAGTAGAATCAAAGTTCAAAGGATATTATGGCACACTGGGTTTATACTCATATCTTCTTGTGAGATGACCTGGGAGACTAGGTAGAATAAGCAAGTATCGATTATGATACATTGTGTTTCAACTAAAACAACATGTATCTGGCGACAGTTTTTTACAGTCTTAGAATTTCCTGAGTGAGAGAAGTATCTTTTATTATTCTTAATGATTCCCATTTATCATACCGGCATTTATGCTAATGAAGTGCCTTAGGTAAGTCTCTACATAGCTTTAAGGTAGAGTCTGGTCACCAGATGAACCAACTACAGCATGAGAACTCTGGGCTCCCTCCCTATCTAGGCTACATCTCACCTCTGGGATGGAAAAGGTGCTAAAAATTATTTACACTCAAACACAATAGCCAATGATATATTCAATAATGCCTATGTACTGAAAATTTAGTAAAAATTCTGACACAAGTAGCCAAGGGGCTTACACGTTGGTGGATACACAAATGTGCCAGGGAAGTGGTCTGCTTAGGGAGGGCATGGGAATTCTGTACTGCCCAAACTCAACCCTAATCATTTATTCTAGTTTGCTTTTCCTGAGTTATACCTTTTATCTTAGGGAAAAATAAAACCTGGAATCATAGGTACTTTCCCAAATTTTGTGAATTACACTAGCAACTTAAAGTAAGTAGAAGAGGAGGTAACTTTCAGAAGAACTCAGCTTGGTGACCTACGTAATGCACTGGTTTACACCTAATTCTTACACAAAGCACTCTTAAGGCATTGAGCTTCTCCCAGGTAGGATCTGTGTTTAACTCCAGGTAGCTACTATTAGAAATGAACTTAATCACAGAACACTCAGTTGATGTCAGAGAATCAAAGAAAGGCTACTTGGCACGGTACAATATACATCCATGAGAGTACTATTAAGTTATTTAAAAAGTTGCACAAGAATATCTAGTGAGAGGGGAAAATATCTTACTAGTAAATAGAAACTACTTATAAACAAAGCTATAAAAACTAGTTATAAACATATGCATGGATATATAACTTGCATATATAAATGTATAGGAACGTTATAAAAGCCTGAAAAGAGTATTAACACTGGTTATCTCTGGATAGAGGAGAGAAATTTTAATATTCTTCTTGATCCCCATTTGTACTTAATATATTTTCTTCAATAAGCAAGCATATCTTGACAGAATGAAAAATATGTCATAACAAGTAAGAAAGAAAAATGGTTTTAAGATAAGTGAGTAGAAAAGAATTGTAGATGGATTAGGAAGAGACTGAATTATACAAGTCAGTTAGGAGGTGATGACTAGGTTTTACTAAGCAGAGGCCTGACACTGGGCAGTGGCCTTCAAAAAGAGAGGACACATGTAATGACTATATTAACAGGGATCAGAAGGAGGTTAAAAATAAAAGCCAATTAGTGGGATGGTGATACCACTATCAGAACGATGCCAGTTTAAGATGTGGACACACTGATTTAAGGTGAAAAGAAAGAAGGAAAGATGAAAAGACTATACATTTAATTTAAGAGCTAAAGTCTATAGCATGAATGGTCCAATAAGCACTGAAGCGAGCAGATGGGAGTGAAGCAACTACTAATTAAGAAAAAGACTTAAGGAATGCATATATTCAAGAGGCAAGGAACGTCCTTTCATAATTTCCTGTTAGACCTCTTGTACTTCCTTATGATTCTAATTACTTGCATTTAAGGGTTAGCAACTTTTTTCTATACAGGACCAGACAGCAATTGTTTTAAGCTTTGTGGACCACGTGGTTTCTGCTGCCAATACTCCACCTGCCACAGTGTGTCTGACAGACAAGGCTTAGCAATGACTTATATGGCTGTGTTCCAGTAAAACCTGACTTACAAAAATAGGCACGGGTCCAGATGTTACCTTTACTTGTCAACTACTGCTGTATTGGATAAAACATTAAAAATACACACACTCACCCTCTGCCATGCCAAAGATAACATGAAAATATTTTACCCTAATTAATGTATTTAACTATTTCTAGAAACTGACTTTAATTCAAAACTTTAAACATTATCTCAGTCATGCATACACTTACCTAAAGGAATGCTGAAATTATCCAAAGGCTGAGAACCATGCTGTTCTTCTTTCTAAATAAATCCCAAATAACCAATCTGTGATTAAGTCATAGACATTTATTTTACAAAAAATATTCACTAGCTATGAAGACTGATAAACTCTGCAACTTCTATCATTCTAGGCATATTTACTTATTCTCAAGTCATTTACTCTGTTAAAGTTCCTCCACAAAGAGTTCATGAACTTCACAAGTCAAGAAATACAGAAAGCATTACCAATTTAAAACAGTTACTAAATTACTATGTGCAATTCTTCACTGCAACTCTGAACTCAAATAATTTCCATATCTTGTTAAAACATTTCAGACTCAACGTTTTCACCAAGTACCTCCAGACATGCTCTTGAGGACTTAATGAAAAAACATGTCTTTTAAAAATCCACGTAGGGACTTCCGGTCAAGATGGCGGCTGAGTAACAGCACTGCACAATGTCTCCTCATCAACCCACTTAAAAAGTCGAGAATTTAGTTAGAAAAAGTGTGTTCAGTGTAGGTAGGAAAGAGAGGTGCATCCCCAACAACTGAAATGAGGCCAGGGGAAGGTCAGAAATTCCAAAGGATCATGGAAAGCAGAGAAAAAAAAAATTCCAGCGGCCCAGGAAGCTGCCGCAGGCAGGATGAAAACGGCTGGAGCATAGGCAGCTGCGAACAAGGATGGAGGAAAGCTCGCATAGGCCCGGAACATCTGACAGAGCTGGGAGAGGACAGAGCACTCCAACAACGGACAGGAGACTGCGGGCGGGTCAGAAATCCTGACGTCACATCAGAAGAGGAGGAAAAAATCAGCTGACTCAGCGCGGCCCCTCGAGCAGCCAGCATCCACAGACCAGACAAAGGGAAGTCTGGAGCCAGAACCTCAGCCTGAGGTCAGCGCGGATCCAGAGAAGTGGGAATTGTAGACGGCTGGCGGCCCCAGCCTTCTGAGGCCCGCAGGTAGTGTGTACTACAAATGCAGTGTGTGTTCCCCCTAGAAAAGGCCCCGGGATCCCAAATCAGAAACAGGGCTCAGCAGCCTTCACAGGCAGTAACGTAAGCAGGAACCATTTTAAAAAGAAGGGGGAAAAAAAAAAAAAAAAAAAAAAAAGCCCAAGACTGAACCCTCTAGAGTAAAAGAAAGCTCAGAAGAGCACATTAGGGCTTTGGAGGGTCACCATTAAACAGTGCCTAGGAAGAAACTGGCACAAGCGACAGAGAGAGGAGAAAACAGCAAGAAATAGCTGCTGATCCCCTGAACGGCTCAGGGGCACCTCTATTCCGAGGGTGGAGAGCCCCACTCTGGGGGAGGGAAACCAGGGCAGATGGAGAGATTTGCTCAGTGGACTGTGGGGAACAAGACACCTCAAAAGGGGATCATTGACCCGTTCCTCCTGCACGCACCCAAGGCTTCCGGTTCACCACTGCCCTGCACACCAGAGGCATCTAGGACCAGGAAGTCCATCACCCTTTTACCCTGTGAGCCAGAGGTTTCCAGAGGTTTCCAGGGAATCGCATCACCCTGTAAAATCCTGAGCCCCAGAGGCTTCCAGAGGCATGTAGGACCAAGAATTTCGTAACTCTGTCTGTCCCTTGGGCCAGAGGATTCCAGAGGCATCCAGGACTGGGCCTTCACCAAACCCTTCTTTCCTGCACACCAGAGACAGCCAGAGGTAGCAGAACCATGGGGAAACGTGGTAACAAATCTCCTACAAAAAGACCTGACACCTCAGAAGATGGTACCAGGAATACTGACATTGCAGAATCCAAAGATGTAAATGGCAAAAAGGATGGTAACTTCTGGGCCCAGATATTCATTGAATTAAATCAGGAACTAAAGCAGGAAATAAAACAGACAGCGCAAGAGCTACACCAACACATAGATAAGCTAAAAGCAAGCCTTGAAAAGCTAAAAGAGGAGACCACAGAAGAAATATACCAGACGATAATGAAGGTAATACAAAAATTAGAGAAGAACACAACGGAGACACAGAAAAATTGAATGCACATATTCAGGAAGTGAAAAAGACACAGGAAATAATAAGCAACTACATTAAACATCTTCAGAATAGAATGTCAGACCTAGAAAATAAAGTGACTGAGCTGCAACATACAGGCCATGAAGAACACAAAGTAAATAAGAAAGAAAGCGAATCATTACAATGGCTGATAGATGATTCAAGGAGAAACAACCTCAAAATTACAGGAGTCCAGGAGAAGACCGAGGACAAAAGGCTTAAAGGACATGTTTAATGAAATTATGAAAGAAAATTTCCCAAACCTAAGAAAAGAAATGAACACGGAACTATTGCAGGCATATAGAACACCAAACAACTTTGATCAAGAGAGATCCTCATCACGACCCATCATAATTAAAATACTAGAAACCCAACACAAAGAGAAAATACTAAAAGCAGTAAGAGAAAAACAGAAGGTGACCTACAAAAATAAGCCCATCATGATAACTGCAAACTTCTCAATCTGGACTCTAAAAGCCAGGAGATCATGGAGGAATACCATTCAAGCACTAAGAGAACATAAATGCCAACCAAGACTGCTATATCCAGCAAAATTATCTTTCAATTTAAAAGGAGAACTTAAAACTTTCCATGACATAGAAAGCTTAAAGGAATTTGCAGCCACTGAGCCAGTATTGCAGAGAATAGTCAAAGGAAACTTAGAAAGTGAAAGAAAGGCCAGCGACATCAATGACCCCTGAGGAAAAACGACAACAGCTAGAGCAGAATGAGCTGAGGAAAAAGTATGTTAGTAACCAGTGAAATATGAGTAAATAAGTTATGAAAGTTAAAAAATTCTGAAATAACTAAATTTGCCTTCATATCTGTTACTTTAAGTTTATTTATGTCATATATATTTAAGTTCATTTAATGTAGTATTGTGATACAGTTTTGTTTTATTGTGACAATTCACTTATTAGGTCACTGATGAAAATTTATCCTAAGAAAACTGATTGACGTAAACATTACCCTGTAAATGTTCAAATATGTACCTTCCAGTATTCAGCTAAGGCATTTGAAATTTAACTTTTTTTTTCTTCTTTCTCAAATTTACTAGTCTTTTGAACTACATACTTATAGTTATTTTGTAATGTGAACTGGTGGGTAAGGCCAGGTTTAAGAATAGCAAGAAAGACAGCAAAATATAGAAAAAAAAAAAAAAACTTTTGGTAAATACCCCAAAAAAGGGACTGGTTGGATTCAGAGAAGAGGGATCAAGATTTAACTACTGCGACCCATTCGAGGAATAGGAAGCTGAGTTAGAGTGGTGACTTAAGTGAAATGATTTAATGTGGAAGATTAATATGTTAAGTACTGTATAGTCTCTCTGACGTGAAAAACCCAGAACACAGACATTCTATGGAAACACATGAAGTGATAGCCGGAACTAGGGGAAGGGATAGGGAGGGGGTGGGAGTGTCAAAAATGGGAAGGGATTGTAAAGTTGATATGATAATATGTGCACGAAATACCCAAATTCATTGTAAATACTATGTACTACATATGTATATTAATAAAAATAGTGGGAAAAAATAAAAATCCATGTAGATGAAATTACATATTTACTTAATCTGTTGTTACCCAATAAGCTGGTAGTCATCATGTTTAAAGAAACCATTTAAAACGACCTGACTTATATTTGATTAGTATCCTTCTAAAACAGTAAAATCTGTAAATCTTCACCCATAATTAATATTTTAACAGTATATTACTTTGTAAAACATAATAACCATATTCAATCTGGGGAACTGGTATAAAATATTTTAAAAATATGTATGCATGAAATTATGGGAAAGTACATAAATTCACTTAACTGGTCTTGGATGTAAGTTTATCCTAAGGAAACTGATTGATGTAATGATAACCTGAATATCTTCTGAATGCATATTTTACCTTCCAGTACTCAGCTAAGGAATTTTGAATTTTTCTTTCTCATATTTTCTAGCCTTATGAATTTCATTGTTATAGTTCTTTTCTTATGTGGACTGGTGACTGAGGCCATTTTAGAATCTCAAAAAGATACAGTAAAATACAGAAAAAAATAACTTTTGGCAAATCACCCCAATAAAGGGCTCTGCTGGACCCAGAGAAGAGGCACCAAGATATGGTCACTGCAGCCCATTCTAGCGGTGGGAAACTGAGCTAATAAGTGGTGATTTGAGTGGTAAAGTGAGTCAGATGCAGAAGATATGTTAAATATAGCATGGTTTCTTTGATTTCTGGAAACCCAGAACACAGGCATTCTATAGAACCAAATGGAAGTGACAGTGGGAGTTACAGAGGGATGGGGAGGGCGTGGGCAGGCCGAAGATGGGGAGGGGAAGGAATGAATCATAATATTAATGTGATATATATGTGCACAAAACATTCAAGTTCATTGTAAACATTATGTATCACATCTATATATATATATATTAATAAAAATAATGGAAAAAAATAAAATAAAAAGACCTGATTTGTAGATTACCTAACTAATGTTTGGAAATCCTACGGTAGGCCATCAAAAAATAGGTGAAACTGTAATGGGAGAAAGCCAAATCAAATGCGACATATGCATTAAGGTATCAAAGAAAGTCAGATGATTGATTTCAAGTTACAAACTTTAGAAAAGTCACACAGACAGTCTACCCTGAAGTTTTTGATTTGCCATCAGGTTGTTTTTCATATTTACAATTCTATGCTTCTTGTTTTGTGGAAGAGGCTGCAGACATCTGAGCACTGAGAGCTGGAAAGGTGCTCCTCCTCAAACCTGCATCTTCTAGCAATGAGACTAAAAAAGCCACAAAAAATAGGAAACTCTGCAATATGCACAGTATTTCTATACCTTGGGTTTCGTAACAGTTTCTGAGTCATCATTATTAATGAAAGAATCCTCTGGCCAAACACTCATACTCGGTTTCCTCCTCAATTTCTCAGATCTTTTTTCTTGTAGCTCTTTCTCAGCTCGCCTTCTTTGTCTATTAAAAAACAATGATATAATATATACCTCTACTCTTACAGTAACATTAGTTTTTACATTTGTATCATGTTATATAGAGACAATTAATAAACTTATGCTACTTATTCACAATATGATTCAATTAGCAAGATATTCTGCTAGAAGAAAAAAGATATAAACTCAGAGACATGAACCTGGGTACAGTGGTACAAAACTGGATTCCCAGCACGACAGAAGCTGAGGCATAATCCTGAGGTAGAAGGATTATGAGTGTGAGGCCAGCCTGGGCTACACAGTGAGATGTCACAAAAAGTCAAAAACATAAAATTCATTTCTAATTTTTCTATTATTGAATTGACTACTCTGTGTTGATCACTGGAATCTCAAGACAGGATTATGCCTTTTAAGGTATGTTTCAATTTTTTTTTCTGTAGACTTAAAACTGGTGCTATAAACCAAACTAGGTACTTTCACTTCCCTGTCTTAAGTCAGTTAAATACACTTAAGTCACTTCTGTGAAATCCCAGTAAGGAGGAAAAGTAGGGAAAGACACTAAAGAGAGTACCTGAAAAGGATGGAAGGAAGAAACCATTTCTGGAAAGAACACTGGTAATAAACTTTAGTCTGATAAACGTGAAATTCTAGGGCAGGAGGAATGACTCACCAGTTAAAAGTGCTTGCCTACCAAGCGCTAAATACTTAAGTTCAATTCCCCAGTACCACATAAGCCAGGCACGGCGGCACACACCTATAATCTCAGCATTTGCATTAGGAAGGCTGAGACAGGAGGATTTCTGTGAATCTAAGGCCAGCCTGGGCTCCACGGTAAGTTTAGGATCAGCCCAGGCTACAGATCAAAACCCTCTCTCAAAAAAAAAAAAAAAAAAAAAAGTGAAATTCTAAAAAAATTTTCTAGGTAGGCATGGTTGTTGCATGCTTCATAATCCTGGTGTCAAAAAAGTTGGGAGCACTACCTTACCTATGAATGGTAGGAGAGAAACCCTTAATAAAATGGAAAATATGGCAGTATTTCTCTTGACATATAAATTCTCACTACTAGATACATTCAACTACATGACACTTGACAAAGAACTAGAACATTCAATTGTGTACAAGCTAGGAAATAAACCCAGATGACCTCCATCTTTATGATGGCTATGATTACATATAATAAACTTGCTGATACTATTATCAAATAAAACTTCTTTTAGAACTTGCCTTTTTTTACTGATACTTTGTTTTACTTCAAATGGCTCCATTTTGACTTTTAGAAGCTGAAGATAACTAGAATCACCTTGTTCAAGTAAATCATGTGTTAGTTTTTGCTGGCTTTGTTTAAATGCGGGGAGGTTTTCAAGTGGGATAAGCTGTGGTTTCTTGTACTACAGGAAAGAAACAGCATAATATTAAAAAATTATAAACTCAAATGCAACAATGTTTAAAATTTTAAATTAAATTAAAAGATAGAACAAATTAAATAAATTGTCTTGGACTGGTAATGCTAGTATATATCCTTTAAAGAATTAAAGATTTTAAATTGAAGTTTTAACTAGGCCTTTGGTTTTCTTTTGGGTGTTAAAAATAGAACCTAAGGCATTTACTTGGTAAGTAATCTCTTCATCAATATGCTATATCACTGTACTCACCTGGATTATCTTCTAAAATAAAGCCAGAAGTCTTTTTCAACCAAATTTCTTTCCCATACTAAAAATTCTTTTATAATTTTTAAAAAAACTAAAAACAAAATAATATAATAGACTCTGCTGGAATGTTTAATTCAATTTGAATGTATTTGGAGTAGGGCAGGTGGAGGAGCACGAAGACTATGGGTGGAACAGATCTGGCGTAGGCTGACAACCTCTAAGCAGACTAACAGAACTTAGGGGTCCATTAAACTATGGTAAACTTTTTTGAATTCTCAAAGTACTCCTTTCCTTTTTCTTTAATTCCTTCTTCAGTTCATAATATGTTCAAAAATAAAGTAGGCATGTTAAGTACTTTTTCTAAGGAATAAATATTGATCTTCCAGTAGCATCTTCAAATTTTCAGATGCACCAGAGATTAGCTACCTTCCTAAAATGATACTACTCATCTACAAAATCAGAACTTGAAATATTCTTAGTAAGTCAATGATATTATCTTTAGAGACAATTTGATGAGCTTATAAAGTATCATTTTATAAGATGCATAACTACTGGAAGAGGGGGATCTATTTAACAACTTTAACCTGAAGTAGATTTGAAGACAAGCTTATTACAATTGTTAAGAACCTTAAACCATGTGCACACTCGCTCACTCTTTTCACGAACAGACGCAAGTTCACTCACATGTGTGCACATACACATGCCTACAATGGGAGCATCTGGTAACTGTCTTCTCTTATTTCTGCTCTGAGCAGAAGCAGAATATCCATAAAGAAAAAATTCTGATAATTAAGATCTAAAATCTTTAAAATACATGATTATTGCCTAGTGCCTTAAATTTAAATGTTACATGCGTAGCTACCGCATCCATTGAACATAAGAGTGTTTATGACACAAAGAGTAAAGAGTCTGGTTCTTTATCACTGCACAAAAATTCATTACCGTATTTACTGAGGACAGACACGGAGGTAGTAGTAACAGCTGTGGGTATTGTTTTCCTTCGGTTACAGTTCTGACAGATATCGAGGGAACTGTAATTGATGCTCTTGAGGCTGATGAAACTATATATGGATGCTTAAATTGCAGGTGTAATAGTGGAAGTCCAAAGGAATTCTGGGAAGACATTTCAAGGGATCCTGGTTTAACATCAACTTGTTTTTCTGGCTTTATGAATCCTGAAGAGTCCTGCTGAAGTGTTAAATTTTCATGCCCAACATACTGATCCAAGTTCACATGCTTAGAGATGTCTGTAATTTTACTTTCTGCCCATTTCTTTTGGTTTCCTGCTTTTTTTACAGCTTCATTGCTGCAGTGGCTTGAATTTGAATGAGACACTGAAGTAGTACACACTACTCTCTGTGGTGGGGGAGGCTGGAAATCCGGTGATCCCCAAACCTCTCTGGGTGGAAACTGAGGCCTGAAGGGAATGTGCGGAATTCTTTGTGTATGTAAGGGAAGTGGCTTGAATTCATCCTGAGGCCGAAAATGAAGCAAAGGAAAACCATAATCAGGACTAAGTGACTTGGCAGGTGGGGTAAGCCTAGGTGTCTTCTGGACAACAGAAGGTGTGGACAAAAGAGGGAAATGAGAATTTCCAGCAGGAGCTGCAGGAAACAAAGTAGGTGCTAAACATTCAGGGCTTAGTTCTTTCTTCTGAGGTTGGCTGTCTAACTGACGTGAAGAAATATTCCCATGTGGAACATTCTGGAAGAAAACAGAGAAAGTAAGTTTAGAAAACCTTCCAAATTCCTTCTTTCATATATGTTTTAGAAAAAACTGAATTTTAAAAGACTTGCTAAAATAGGTATCTAATCAAATAACAAAGAACCCCAAACTACTAGGATATTAATAGTATTTTTTTTGAGATAGGTTCTCACTCTGTAATCCAGGCTGGTTTTGAGCTCACTATGTAGCCCAGATTGGCTTCAAACACACATCAATCCTTCTGCTTCAGCCTCCAGAGTGCTAGGATTACAGGTGTGCACCACCTGCCCAGTGCTGGAGAATCGAACGTGGGTACTCAGTGTTTGGTAGGCAAGCACTTTAACTGCTGAGCTATTCCTCCACCCCCTAATGTTATTTGTATATGCATTACCTGTGAGTTTCCATTACTATTTTGATCAATTTGAGTAATTTCTTCATGGCTGTGTTTGCTGTTCTTGAAAAGATCCCTGCTGCACTCTCCTATGGATTCTGAGTTAATGAAAAATCTCTTCTTAAGATTTTTATGGCTGTTTATTTCAACATCACCACTCCCTCCTGTGGGGCGTGATACTTGAATTTCCCCCAGATGCACAGACTGAGCTTGCTGGAGAAGATGCTGTGTATCCGGGAGGTTACAAAAGGATGATCCTACTATTTGCATTAGGCTTAGGAAATTTATCTGTTGCAACTGGAATAAAACAAAGAGATATATTAAACCTAATTAAAAATGCAAAAAAAACCTATCACCTGAATATTCTATAAGAGTCATGGCTTTGTGTCAGTATCTTTCAACCTTGTGAATGCTGCAGGCCAGGTAAGATTTTTTCTTCCTGGACCCACTATGTAGCCCAGGCTGATCTTGAACACATGGCAATACTTCTACCTCAATCTCTCAAGTACTGGAATTACAGTCACATACCATCATATCCTGTTTATATGGTGCTGGGGAATTGAACCCAGGGTCTGCCCTTGTCAGGCAAGGTTTAAGGAAAAAATTAAAGAGTACAGCTTGCCATTATCTGGAAACATGAACATTTACTCACAAAGAATACTTAAAACTCTATGTGAACAACCCAAGGAGTTAGGTATGGTGATGCAAACCTGTAATCCCAGCTTCCTGTGAGGCTAAAACCGGATCACAAGTTTCAAGCACTTAGCAGGATCTTGTTTCAAAATTGTAATTTTTTAAAAAGGCTGAGAGAGCTAAGAGGAAATGCACTGATATCAAGAGGTCCTGGGTTCAATCTATAGTACTGTTAATAAATATTCAAAGGATTATAAATTAGTGATATGATAAAGTAGGGTGAGTATAATTAAAGGATTCCCAGAATGGATGAAACAGTTTTCGGGAAAGCACTGAGCAGAAAGCAGCACACAGATAAAGAATGAGCAATTCCCTGTGAAGGACTGACTAGGTAATAGGCAAAGGGAGGCACCAGTGCTTCCAAAATTGTGATGCATATTAGAATCACTTGAGTAGCACTAGAAAGTCCCAATGGCCAGGTCATGTTCATTACCAATAACATCACAATGTTTGGTGATGGTAGCAAGATCAGTTTCTGTTAAGATAACCAAGTGATTTCATTGTGCAAAACAGTTAGGAAGCATGGGATATACATATTGACTTAACTGGAACAGGAGACAGATGGCAGGGACATGGAGCAGCTAGGCAGTGCGAAAGCTCTGAAATTTCAGCACATATTAGAATAGAGAGAAGGATTTATTGAAACACTTTTTTTCTGAGCCCCACTCCCACAGTGCCTGAGTCAACGGTCTAGAATATGAGCCTGAGAATTCATATTTTTAAAGATTTAAGTGGTCCAGGGCTGGAGAAATAGCTAAATAGTGCTTGTCTAGCAAATGCAAGGTCCTGAGTTTGATTCTCCAGCACCACATAAGCCAGGCATGGTGGCACAGCCTGAAAGCCCAGTACTTGAGAGGCTGAAGCAAGAGGATTGCCATGAATTTGAGGCCAGCCTGGTTATATACTGAGTTCAGGACCAGCCTGAACTATAGAGCGAGATCTTGTATCAAAAAAAAAAAAAAAAAAAAAAACTACGGATGGAGGAATGGCACAGCGGTCAAAGCACTCGCCTTGCAAGCTCAAGACCCTGAGTTTGATTCCCCAGCCCCATATGAAGCTGGGCATGGTGGCCATGCCTGTAATCCCAGCACTTGGGAGGCTGAGAAAGGTGGATTTTCCAGCATCCAAAGCCAGCCTGGGCTACACCAATGAGTTTAGGACCAGCTTGGGCTACAGAGCGAGACCTGTCTCAAAAAAAAAAGACAGAAAAAAAAATAAAAATTCTAAAGGTCCAGAGATTGGACTCTGAGAGTCATTAGACTTGGAAGAGTATGGTGGGAAAGTGGGAAGGTAAAGGCTGGCAACAGGTCTTTCAAAACAATAGAAGAATTTGTACTTGATGGGATAAACCAATTAGGAAACACTGCAATTATTTTTTAAACGTAATTTGCTTTCAATTATTGTGTCATCGATGAAATCATAACATCTGTTTTTCAAACATCATTTATTTAAAGAACAATGATCAATCAAAAATATATTTCCCATTTCGTTCCATAACTTTCTACCACTTCGCAGTAAGTTTCACAATTCCTCCTTCACAGAGGATCTGTCTATTAGTGAAAACTGGACAAGATGCTGATTTAAAGTTTCATCTGAATTGAACACTGTATCATGAAAGAAATTTTAAACAGAGTGAAAAACGTGGAAGTCTGACAGTGCAAGGTCAGGCGAGTAGCATGACTGTGGCAACACAACCCAGCCCAGCTCCAGCAATTTTTGATGGATAATCAAACGGTGTTTGGACTCACGCTGTCATAATGAAATGCTGCTTGTTGATGACTAATGAGCTCTGGATGTGGCTGGATGATAGATTTGTTCAAACGGTCCAACTGCTGACAGTACAAACACATTCAAATTGATTGTTTGGTTCCTTGGTAAGAGATGAAAAACACGATACCTTTAAAATTCTACCAGGTGACTTGCAGGCAAGATGCCAGCGAATCAAGAGAGCTGCACAAGATCTCCTTGTAGACGCACATAAAAAGTTGAGATTATTGTCAAAAATGGCCTGTTAATGTACTTAAGAGACGGAAGAACACCATAACAACTGAAAGGAAGCCACAAGAAGATCAGAAATCCTGAAGAAACATCAGAAGTAGAAAATAAAATAGCAGCCCGGGAAGCTGCCCCAGGGCAACTGTGAATACCTGCAGAGGGAGGAAAA
The DNA here is from genome assembly GCA_004027205.1 of Ctenodactylus gundi. Classification (NCBI taxonomy): domain Eukaryota; kingdom Metazoa; phylum Chordata; class Mammalia; order Rodentia; family Ctenodactylidae; genus Ctenodactylus; species Ctenodactylus gundi. The sequence goes on along the minus strand of PVKB01000001.1, from coordinate 796,384 downwards.
ACCAGAATCCAGACCTCAGACCAAGGTGAGCAAAGATCCGGGAGTAGAGGGAACTGAGAGCAGCTGGCAGCCCCAGCCTCCAGAAATGAGAGGTGGCGGGAAGTGCAAGCTGCAAACACCAGGTGATTATACTGCCCAAAGGAGCTCATGAATCAGTATGTCTAGAATATGAGCCTGAGAATTCATATTTTTAAAATTTAAGTGGTCTAGGGCTGGAGGAATGGCAAAATAGTAACAGCTTCCCCTAGTAAAGGCCCCTGGAGTCTAGACTGGCTTGGGAGACACAGAGCTTGGCAGCCATAGTTGGAAATGATGTTGGCAGGAGTCATTTTATTAAAAAAAAAAAAGAAGAAAGAAAGAAAGAAAAGAAAAGGAAGAAAAAAGAAAGAGGCCAAGCATGAACTGTTTAAAGAAGGCACTGACTGGCACACCAAGATTTTTGGGACCACTCAAACAGTGCCCAGAAAGAAAATGGCACTAGAGACAGTTGAGGAAAAGAAAGGCAGGTCACTGGACTCCTGAATAGCAGGGGGAGTGACATAGAGAGAACTTGTGAGAGTGGAGAGCCCCACCCTTGGCAGAGGGAAGCCAGGACAGGCAAGAGAGCTCTGCTTAAGGGCCTGACATGGGCAAGACACCTCACCAGACTGGTAAGTCCTCCCTCACTGCCTATTCCTAGCATAGAACTTTTGGCTCCCCCTACACATCCTCATAACCACTCACAGAAACCTCACAGCCAGGCCTTTACAGTGAACTCCCTCAACAATTGAAACATGGGAAGACTAGGCAATAGGACAAACACAGAAACTCTTGTCATGGGCCCTGAAATAGTGGAACTCATTGAGAAGGAAGTCAAAAAGCAAGTAAGCAAGTTCAAGCAAGATATTCTTAAAGCAATGTTGAGTGGGCTTAAAGAGGAACTTATTAAATAAATTGTGGTCCTCATATATACAAAGCTTATTGAGCATACACAAATCACAATAAAGTATGCAGAGGTAAATAAGGAAATGCATCATATAAAGAAACATTTTGATAGAGAACTGGAAATCCTTTAAACGATCTAGCTGAAATTCAGAACATGAGAAATTCATTTGAAAGCAGGGGAACTTAACTCAAACATTGTGAGAACAGAATTTCAGATCTTGAAGACAAGGCCAAGGAAACAAATGCTATAATTACGCAGGACTCCAAAATCAAAAATGAGCAAAGTACCTGGATACAATAGTTGATGGATGATTCAAAAAGAGCCAACCTCAAAATTATGGAAGTGGGAGAAAGAACAGAAGACAGCACCAGAGGTATAAAGAACTTACTCACTGAAATCATACAAGAAAATTTTCCAAATCTAGGAAATGACATTAATATTCAAGTACAAGAAGCTTACAGAAAGTCAAATAACTTCAACCAGCAAAGAAATTCACGACATTCATAATCAAAGCACCAGAAATTCAACATAAACAAAGAATTTTAAAAGCAGCATCAGAAAAACAGACATTATTATACCAAGGGAAACCCATTCACAATCACCACAGATTTCTCAGTGCAAACTTTAAAGGTGAAGAGAGCCTGCAGCAAAATCTTTCAAGCTTTAAAAGATACCAAGTGTCAACTCAGGTTGCTGTATCCAGAAAAATTATCCCTGAAAATTGAAGATAAACTAAAATTTTTTCATGACCAAAAACTACCTACAGAAATTTGTAACCACTACCACAGCATTACAGAAAATACTTAAAGGAATCTTTGAGAGAGAGACAAGCAGCACCGAAGAACATGGAGGAGGAGAAACACCTAAAGAGAAAGTTTAACCAAAAAATAGCCATCATTTGATTGGTATCTTACTTTTTCATCACTATGGCTCAATACTTGACATCCACAACTTAGGGACGAAAGATTTATTTTAGCTTACAGTTTCAGAAGGTCTCAGTCGTTTTACATGTGAAAAATGGTGGAATCACATGGTGGGGCCACAGTTAGAGTTATAGCTTTCCGGGAGACAGAGATCCTCACAGCATGGTGGAACAGAAAGAGACTGGAGAGGTGGGCAGGAGGGCAGAACCAGCAGAGGCACCTCCAGGTCAAACCCCAAGCACCTGCTCCTCCTTCCAACCCTACACAGTATCCTTACGAACATGAGGCTTTAGTTCGGGGGATACTCCAGACCCAAATCACAATTGGTATCCCACTGAAACAGTACCACCTTTCTCATAAAATCTGTGAAACTCTCCCCTATAACTATTATTTTCATTAGCATATTAGTTTGAAAACAAAACAATTGTATGCAGCATGGGGAAATGATATAAAAATCTTAATATGTGAAACTTTTCTGATGTGTAGGATGATTATAGATATTTAGCTGAGGGTGGAGTAGCAGAAGGAAGTGGTTTTGATTTGGGATATTATTAGTTCTAAAAACAGTAAAAGTTGGTTAATAAGTGGTTCTTGGGGGTCTTTTCCCTGGAGCTGTCAGTGAGTGGTAAAGAAAAAAGATCACATAGCCTCAGTCCACTGGCTAAAAACTTAGTCTATTAGTTCAACCTGAGACTCTTAAATTTTACTTTACAATTTCATGCTCTGTAACTAAATTTGTAATAATCATAATCATCTTATTTATTTCTTCCTGTTCCTCTCTGGGAAAGAACTCTTAAAAGATTCTGAAATAACTAAGTATGTCATTCTATCTATTGCTTTGTGTGTGATATACTTTTTAGATGTAGACTTAAGTTCATCTGATGCAACAATTCAGTTATTCTGTCTCTGATGTAAGAAATCTAAGAAATCTGATTGATGTAACCATAACCCAAATGTTTTTTGTATAGCAGCACAATTAATAATAGCCAAATCTTGGAAGAAGACTATATGCCTAAGTACAGATGACTGGATAAAGAATATGTGGTATATATACATAATAGAGTATTACTGTACCATTAACAATGCACATTTGAGTCAATTTTAGGAAAATGGATGCACGTTGAGACCAACATGCTCAGTGAAATGAATCAGACCCAGAGAGTTGAATATTTTATGGTTTCTCTAATATGAGAAAACCAAACCATAAAAAAAAGGTGGAACAGAAACAGACATGGAAGAAAGTAAGAAGATGGACTTTGTAGAGCGAATAAGGGAAAGAGGGGATTGAGAGGGTAGGAGGGAAAAAAGGAGGTATGTTTTAAAAAATGGGGGTGATAGTGGCAGTCAGAAGGGGGGAGTTGTGGGAGGGTCAAAAAGGGAGAGGGAAGGGATTATAATTTTGATGTGATATATATATATATATATATATATATATATATATATATGCACTAAACACTCAAGTTCAATGTACACAATGTATTGCATATATATAGATATATATTAATCAAGTGATGGAAAATTTGTTTTAAATTTATAATATTCATTTGAAAAATTAAAAGAAAGAAAGAAGAAAAGAAACTTTGGAATGCTCTTAGCAGCAGCCCACTGGTCTGGTTTGATTATCTCTACCTCACCTTTGTGAGCTGCTGTAACCCACAGAGCAGTCATTATTAGAAGTAGGTAAACTCCAGAACCCACAGTTAGGGACTGTTAAATGACAAGATTCCCCACACCAGAAAAATGTAGGCAATTTAATTATAACTTGTCCATTTCTGGAAGTTTGTTAAATCAAAACTCTACATATGTCTGATGCAGATTTACTTACTTAGAGATGAATTTACCTGAACTAATTTAAACATTTCATCTTGGAGCATCTGCCTAACAGAATCTGAAGAAGCTGGTAAATGAGCCCCGTGTTCATGTCTCTCGGTATTCCGAGGGGTTGGAACGGGTGTTTGTGAAGCAACGTTGATGCCATTTGATATCAGAGGAGGAACTGAGGAAGACTTCTCTTCAGCCGCAGAAATCTGTGCACTGTGTAGAAGAATTTAGATAAAGAACACACTAATAAACAGCAACAAAAAAAACAGGATGCCTATGATTTGAGTATGGATATCACACTGTTTGGGGTTTTTTGTCAAATTTAAAGGTTATTCTAGCAGTGTGCAGATGCTCTCTCTCACTCATCATTTGTCACCTAAGTGCATACAATCAGGGACATGCAGCACTCAGTCAGTAGGGGCCCCTTCCTATGAACAGCCCGGTTCCTGCAGATTATCTGCGTTTGATACCTGCACAATCATTCTAACTGTTCAAACTTTGTAACCTTTTTTATGAAAATTAATGAGTCACACAGAGTTTAAAAATGAAAAAATATGGTTTTAAAGATTGTTTAATTTTAGGATTGGTAGAACAAATGGTTGCTGTTATTAAATGTCAAGTAATAGTCTTTTAAACATCTCACTTCCAGACAATCTATGAGTTTCCCTGTAGAGTAAACTATAAAAAAATGCTTACTTAAAAGTAAAAATTAAAGATTAAAGTTATATGATTTTATTAGAAATTATTAATTAGGAATGATACCTTAAACACTTTTCTAAGTAAATAAATAAAGTAGGCAATTATCACATTCAAATAAACTACTCATTGTTTCCAAATAGAAATGAAGATATTAAACTGCACTTAGATTTATTTGGGTTAAAAATCATTCCTTTCAGCAGTAGTAAATGCTTCCAATGAACATCTTATATGCTCAATAACAAACCTTTACTTTGCAAATCCATGAAAAACAGGTATCATAATTGATGCATTATTACTCTAAGAGAATGTACTGGGCACTCTGCTTTTGACATGTAAGGAGACTAATTCTAATAATGAAAATTTTTCTAAACTGTACTTATGTTGCATTTTTTTTTTCTAATGTAGCAACAGTTCTAAACATTAGGCACTTTGTTCAACCTCTATAAAAGAAATTCAAAGGACTAACTGAATAAATCCATTCCAAAAAGGGTTGTATACATTTCAAATGCTATCACAAAACCATTAGAAGCTGAAAATGAACAATGATTATATCTTTCAAACATATATCCACTACTTTTTTTTTTCCTGAAAAGACGGCTCCAATATAGTTCTTATATAGCAGGGTGGGGAACCTTTTTTCTGGATATCTATGACATCATACAGGGGCCATAACTATCAACTTAAAAATTAGTGCAGGCCTGTCATCCCAACACTCATGGGAGGCAAAAGCGGAGGCTCTCAAGTTTGAGTCCAGGCTGGACTATTCAGTGGTTTGGTGAAGCCTGTCTTAAAAATATACACTGAGAATGCAGCTCAGCATGAAGGCCTTGGGCTTGACCCTCAGTAAAACTCACATACACATACACACACATATATATATACACAGAATTAGTGAGCTGTAGCTCATAAAATATTTAATTAATTCATCCTTACTGTGATGATTAAAACTTTTCTCATTAGTGAGGCCTTCACCAGACCAGACCAAATGATTCTGTAGGCCACTTACAGCCTATGGATTGACTATTTTTCCCCATCCCTTCTGTATATCTTTAAAGCATACGGAAAAAACTAAATGATGTCAGCAAACAAACACATTACGAATTACATGCATTTTAAAATATACTGAAACTAGTAGTGGAAAATACTAGACTAGGACGTTAGCAATGTTTGTCTATGCTGCTTTTATGTTTTCTTAATTTTCAGTCAAAAGGTTTAGCAGTTATTTCAAATTGGTACAACAGACATCAATTCAGTCTTGCATTTATTTGTAAGTACACAGAAATTCTTACCTAGAAATTTCTGAACTTACATCTATACAAAATGAATGGGGAATGGTATGTTCCAGATCTGAAAAGGCTTCAATCATACTATAAAAAGAGTAAGTGAGTAAGTAGCAAGATATTCTTTACATAATCAAAGGTAAAGTTGGTCTAACGTTCAGCCATCTAAGAGTCCAAACATTCTCTAACTTTCTTTAATGCTTAGCTCATAATCACAATCTGTTTACACTGTCTCCATAGTAATTAGCAACAGATTCAAACACAGGACTGATACTGATTGCTCAGCAAGGAAAACAACAGGGCCTAAAATGAGGGGATGTAACATTAGTTGAGACGCAATTTTCTCTTTTACTCAAAATACCAAAGAACCCACTGTCAAATCTGAAATAGTAAAGACAGTTTTGGTAGTATTACTTGTAAAGGCACATAATGTTAAAAACATTCTTCTGGGGGCCTGTGATACAGCTCTCTGGTAAGGCACATACAAAACCGAGGTTGATATTCAGCACTGAGAAAATACTCTTCGTTAATTACCCACAGTATAACTAATCAAACTTTGTGTATTGTGAACGGAAAGCTAATATAATTATGTTGCACCTTTTATCCTCCCAAGGAAATGCCAAAATTTTAACACTTCTAAAATTCTAAAACTTAAGAAATCATGTCCAAAAGCAATACATGAAAACTGTCTTCACCTCTTCCTGAAGCAAGAGGCTAATCAGTTTATCATGGCCTAAAGGTGTACAGTATTAAAAGCAAAGCAATGAAAGATTACTAACAGTATTTTGATTCAATAAAAAATGAAGTTGGGTAGAAAGCTGGTTCTCCAATTAGTAACGAATAGGCTTCTGATCTACTTAAAGCTACATTTTTAAAGTGCTTGCATAGCAAGCACATTCAATTCCCCAGCACCACATAATCTGAGTATGGTGGTGCATGCGTGTAATTCCAGCACTTGGAGGCTGAGACAGGAGGACTGCCATGAGTCCAAGGCTAGCTGCGCTCCACAGTGAGTTCAGCACAAACCTGGGTTACAGACAGAGACCTTGTCTCAAAAAATAAATAAATAAATAAAAGAAAAAAAGCTACATTTAAAAGTTACATATTTCAGGTATTATTTCACTCCACCACAACTTAAAAGTACATTTGCCAAAAATCATTGTTTTCTATAGCTATAATTTAAAGTTTCAACTTTGGTGAAAATACAATACTACCATTGAATATGTATTTTGAATTATGAGAAAAAAGCTGAAAGCTTCACTGAGGTACATAAGCTCGACGTAATCACCTCATACTCTATTCCCTTACCCAGGCTGTTCAGTAGATCTTTCCTCCTGACTTATCTCCAGGGCGTTTTCCCTTGAATGCTGAATCTCCTCTGTAGAATGCTGTTAATAAGAATAGTAAACAAATGAAAAGAGGTGAAACTAACAGGTACAACTGCGTTGGGTATTTGGAGTTTCACATTAGCCACTCAACCAGGATGTCTAAAAATCAAACACTACACTGTACTGCCAGTCCTGATGGCCAGATGCTTACACTATTGATTGCCTGTGGCTCCCTGCTCTGAGCTACTGAGCCTGCTGAGATATGAAGACAAGATCATCATACTGGTACACTAACACCTTTGTAAATCACACACACTCATCAATACATGATTATTTTACCTGTAAAAGCTACTACAAAATCATGAAAAACTAATCTTTGTTAAAAGAATTGTTACCATTATTAGAAATGTCTATGTTCCATGGAAATTCAGTACACATTGTTTTGGGAAAACAAGTAATACAAAAAAAGCACTTTTAAGTGTAAAATCCAGCTGGCCATGGTGACACACGCCTGTAATCTCACCCCTTAGACTGAAGAAGAGGGTCATCACAAGTTTAGGTCCTGCCTAGCTAGACAAGCCTACAAAAATAAATATAAAGGGCTAGGAATGTAGCTCAGTAGGAATTTAATTCCCAATATCAACACACAACACCACACACAAAACTACATTCAATTATACTTTGGAAAAAAAGGACATTTTCATTTTTGATTAAATTTGTTGAGCCAGGTTGTGAAAGGAAAAAACGTCACTTCCAGAAATCATTGGATATGTAACAGAATTTCAGAGAAAGTAAAATGCCACATGGCATGACTATGTCTACTTGTAAGACATAACAGTCTTGCTCTGTTGAAATTTATAACCTTAGATAAAAACAGGTATGATTTAAATACTACACAAAAGTTAAAAATTCTTTTGGTAGAAATTATCTCTTTCACCTCGATTGTTTGACTTCTGTGTCTTCCTTTTTTTCCTTGAGGTACTTGAGAATGAACACCGGGCCTTTGCACTGAGTTATATCCCCTGTATCTCTTTAATTTTTTGAGATAGGGTCTGCCTAACCTAAAAAGTTGCCCAGACTGGGCTTGCACTTGCAATCCTCCTGCCTCAGACTCCAAGAGTGCTGGGATTACAGGCACGTACCACCATGCCTAGCCAAAAGCCAAATAACTTCTACTATTTATCGACTTACTTCTTCTATCTGCTGTGGTACAGTGGGCACACAAATTGTAATACTGGGACTTCTGAGCTTTCCAGCAAGTTCTAGAGAAAAATAAAACAGGAAGATAAAACTGATCATTTGAAAGATAATCATGACTTTTTAAAAGATATAAAGAATATTACAAGAAATATATATGACAAACATTTTCTATCCCCCTTATGAAAATATTTTTTTTTAAACACCTGGAGACTATTCCCTCTTCATCAAGCATATCCCAGGTGGGCCTCATGAGGCCTATCAGTCTATATATCTCCATACAGAAAGTTTCTGCTTCAAGGAAGGCTGCCAGGGCAAAGTTCATAGAGCTGATTCACAGAAACTACAAGACCCAAAGTTATTTCTTTTTTTAACTTTTTCTCCCATTTTCATTAATATATATATGCAATAAAAAAGTCTTTACATGGGGGGACAGGGAAAGAAAAAAATGTTTACACTGAGCTTCAGTACTCTGTGCACACATAGGTGGCATCAACATTACAATCCCCCCCCCCCCCATCTCCTTCTTGGTCCTCCCATACCCTCCCCAACCCCCTTAACTTCTACTATCACACCCACTTGGTTCTATAGGATGCCTGTATTCTGGTTTCTTAGATAAACTATGTAATCTTCTTAGTTTGACTCTTTGCACTATGCATGATGACACCCAAAATTATTTCTTAAGCAGGGCAGCAGGTCCAATATTTGTAACAGAGCTACCAATACAAAAATACCTTACAAAAACAAATAAAGAAAAATTCCTTATAACTTCTTGAATGTATTAAAAAACCAAACTTACAATTTAATACATTCATTCACAGATACATTCTTTAAATTTGATTTTAGACTACTAAAGACACAGTAACATATATATATATATAAAACTTGGAATGTATAAGTTATTTCTGATATCATTTGTTAACTTCAAATTAATAAAGGCAAAGATGAACTGCATTAACTGACCTTCACAATCTGGTATGGGCATATCCATTTCCTCCTGTGTGTCTACTTCTAAAAGGTTCTCACCAGTATCTGTAATTTCTTTTTCTGTCTTATGAGTGACGAAAATAATCTCATCATTGACTTCTTTTATTTCCGAATTTTCTGCTTCAGTTTGCATTCTGACAGAAACACAACAACTAAAATTACAACTCATTCCTGGATACAAAATACTTATTTTCATTTGATTTCATCTTGAGAACAGAACGAATGTTATTTCCATTATTTACCAAGTCTTTCTCTTTTTTTTTTTTAACACTTGTGATACACAGAAGCTCAATGAAAGGTTATTCTACAAATGAGTGAACATCTTCGATTTCAAAAACTAGAATAATTTAAACTTATCTAAAATTGCCATTCTCACAAAGGGATTTTTATTCTGTAGGGACTTTGCCTGTTATCTACTATAGTTAGGATGCTGAATGTTCCCCAAAATGTTCACATTCTACAGACTCAATCTACAGGGCAATGGCACTGGCAAGTGGCAAAGCCTTTGTAAAGTCGCCCTCATGAGAAGTCCTCACATCACTAGGGGTATCCTTTGAAAGTGGTGCCAGAGGACCAGGCCCATTCCTCCTTTGACCCCAACACAGAAGGGGAGTGGTCTGATTCCATCACACACTCCCGCCATGACGTGCTGCCTCACCACAAGCCCAAAGCAATGAGGCCAAACAATCATAGAATGGAATCTCTAAAACAGTAGGTCAAAAAAAAAAAAAAAACCCAACCCTTTTTTCTCTATCAGTTGATGATCTCAGATATTTCAATGCAGTAATAGGAAGCTGGCTAACATACTACGCCAAGATATGTTGATCTATTGCTTCATATCTAAAAAATGGGTGAAAGAAATCAAGACAACTCTGACTTAGAAAATAATATACTAAGACATTTCTCAGGATAAATTAGCTCCTTTCTCAGAAGATAAGCTACACCAACAGAAGAGTAACTGACAGTGAAATAGTAACTATAATAGTTGCTGCAGCACTTCAGAAAGGTTACTTCTGGGGACAGGGACATAGCTTAGTGGTGGAGTGCTTGCACAGGGCAAGGCTGCTGTTTCAATCCCCAACAAGGGCATAAAAAGAAAGCTCACTTTCTGTCCTTCTGGTTCAAAGTGTTCACTCCTTTAACCTCCAAGTGTTCAATTTTCTCTTTAAGCCCAAGTACTAACAAGCCAGTTATTGTCTATCTGAAAGAAAGGCACAGGAGAGACTTACTTCAAGATCCTCTGACTGAACTCACTGTAGTTCTTTCTTTCCTCAGTACCACCTCGAGATGCCCCCACAGCTGAACAATCAGCATCGGTGTTGCTGTCCCTCTGGATATTCAGTCCAAACTGAGACTCAGAAAAATGATTTTCTAGCACCTAAAAGAAACCGTTTGTAGCATCCTGCATTCATTATTATCTTATTTTCACCATATTTTAAAATTATTTACTTTAAATAAACTCCTAATTCTCTTATTCATTTCCTACTTAAAGCATTTATATAACATAAGATTTCTGCTGAAGGAATGAGCAAGACTTTCTTCTGTCTATAACCCGACTTCCTACAGAGTACACAAAAGAAATCACCCTGACGTTTCTAATGTATATTGTCATGGTTTTCAGGTCGAGGTTGCATAACAACGACAATGAAAGCAGAATGTTCTCATTTCACTTTCTCTTTGTCATTACAAAGATATTTAGTAGTTATTTCAAAATGACATAGTAGAAAAAAATACTAAAATACAAGGGACAGATCCCTTTAGACTCACTTTGATGTTTGGGGGTGTTTTGTTTTTGAGACAGGGTTTCACTCTAGGCTCTTATTCTGGAGTCCTGGCTGGTGCTGAACTCACTATTTAGTCCAGGCTGGCCTAGAACTCATGGCAATCCTCTTGCTTCAGCTTCCCAAGTGCTGGGATTAGAGGTATGTACCACTACACCCAGCCATTATGTGGTGTTGGAGGATCAAACCCGAACCCAGAAACTCCTGCTTCTTAGGCAAGAGCTCAGTCATTCAGCTACACTCCCAGCTTCCTCACTTAGAAGTTTATTCATGTGTTACCTAGAATACAAATTTCCAAGAATAAAGATATACTATTATATAAACTGTACACCTGAGGATAACAGAACTGATCTCAAAGTGAAATTAAAAATATTTCATAAAAAATAAAAACAAATACAACTCTCATTTTCATATACTCACACATATTCTTACACTCTTCAACCCACAATAGGCTACTTTAGAATGAAGGCGCTTTCCATTAGTTAAAGAGAAAGACTAGCTAATCAACACTACTCTTCTGCCCTTCTAGGATAAGTTCTCCAACTTCTAACTCGAGCCTATAGACAACATGCATTTGATGAGACATCAGTATTAAAAACTGGGCAACAACCTAATTCTTCATCTGAACAAAAACTGAAATCTTAAAAGAGAAATAATATAAACATTGTAGAATTTGTAATATCACTTGAAATTACAGAATACTGAAGACTGACGAGGGTCTTTGAACTGAAGTACAACCCCATCCCTTTTTAAATGTGTATTTTGAGAGTGGACCTTGCTAAGTTGTTTAGGCTGAGCTTGAACTTGTGAAGTTCCTGCCTCAGCCTTCCCAGAGTGCTAGATTACAGGCCTGTGTCACTACACACATAAAACCTGAAAAATCTGATAGCCTCTCTGAAAGCATTTTTATCATTTAAAAAAAAAATTAAAGGAATCTCCAAAGGAGAAGAGGAGAAAGAGGAAGAGATGATTAGATATGGAGTATAATCAAAAATATCCAATCTTCCATTACTTAGTGATTCTTTACTAGATGGTGAAATATAAGCATAGTTTTAATCTAAAATGACATTTTTCATTTGTAATAGGCAACTGACTACTTACCTTAGTAATGTTTTTTGCCCTATATGTAGCAATATAGGGTTGTTCCAAAAGCCATAACGAGGTAAGAATGGCTGCTGTAGATGTCTTTACACGAATTACAGGACTGTACTCACAGGACATCTGAGTGATACTGGAGTCACAGAGGAGTCTCCGATCAGCCCACCTTACCATCCATTCCAGAAGTCTTCCTACATTGCCATATGTGCTCTTTAGCACCAAAGGAAGATCCTCCTGAGGATTAATATCATTATACTGAATTGCTCTGAAACTGCACTTTCTAGTTTTAATGGAGTTGAGAGCCCAGATTTTGTGGTTTGATGATCCCTGGATTAAAGGTTTTTCTTGATTCCCATCTTGAATCCTGTATATTGTCTTCTGTTTTAAACCAAACAATCCACTTTTTTCACTTTTATTGATATCACTCAAAGGCTGCTCTAAAAACGGTCTGATTCCTTGATCAACTAGCTCTGAAGTCAGAAGTGACTGGTTTTCCACACCTATGGCACAGTCAACATTTAAGGAAGATGATTTTTCAGGTTCATATGACTCGGGAACAACAACGAAGCAGGAGCCAGCTCTAAATACAAGCCGGCTTTTGGTTTTGCCCTGACGTCGTTTTAATGTTGTATGTACATCAAAAAGTAAAGAATTAAGTTCATGTTCTCTAAGCTGTCCAGAATAGCTGGTTAGAAATGGAATGCCACCATCCCTGGAACTGCACAGATCTCTTTCAAGAACATAACTCAAAAAGAGTTCCAGGAACTTAATATATTTATCATCATCTCGCTCGAATTCCCAAACACCTATTATAGGAAGTACATTTTGTGGTAACTTCTCATGATCTTCTTTCCTTTTAGGATTTTCTTTCTGATTACAAATTTTCTTTTTATTGCTGAACTTATCAACCAATGTTAATTCTGCGTGATGTGGGGCATTTCTAGAGCAAACAAAAAAAGTAAAATTAATGATCATTTGATTAACATATCTGATCTTAGAATTAATATTAAAAATCCCCTCTACTGCTAAACAAGTTGACACAAGCCTGTAGTATCAACACTAGGAGGCTGAGGTAGGAAGATCACAAGTTTGAGTTCAGGCTGGTAACTAAGTGGAACTCTGTCTCAAAATAAGAAATCAAAACTGGCTGGGAATACTGTAGCTCAGAGCAAATGACTTCAGTTCCATTTCCAGTTCTGGGAGAGAAAAATCTTTCTATTTATGAAGTCATTCATCTTTAGTGTCCTTAGACTTAAGTTAAGGTCTAAGGTAAAAAATAAAAATACATTAGCATGAAAGAAAAAAAGTGTTAAAGAAATTAAAATTTATTCACAAAAATTTCATTATAAAAGAATGAGACTGACCCCAAGAGGTAAATAGAACAGCCCAATATCAGAATTTAGATGTGATTTCACTTACACAAAATTATTGCTGATTTTATAATCTAACTCACAAGAAGAATACATTGCACTGCCATTAATGAAATTATAAAAAATATTAGGGGGTTGGAGGAATGGCTCAGTGGTTACAGTGCTTGCCTAGCCAGAGCTAAGTACCAGAGTTCGATTCCCTAGCACCACATAAACTGGGCGTGGTGGCGTGTGCCTGTAATCCCACCACTCGGGAGGTTGAGACAGGAGGACTGCAGTGAGTCCAAGGCCAGTCTGGGCTCCATAATGAGTTCAGGACCAGCCTGAGCTAAAGACAGACCCTGTCTTAGAAAGAAAAATGAAAAGGAAAAAAAAAAAAAAAAAAAAACCAAAGAAAAGGAAAGGAAGAAAAACAATGCCTTAAATCATAATATGGATTTATCCAATAAGGAAGAATTTTCCACCAATTTATGTGCAAATTTCAAAGATGAAAATTCAAGTTTTCTTGGAAATCCTTAAAAGCAATATGGTCTACCCCAGTGATATCAAACTACAAGTTCAGTGTCCCTTATCTAAAGTGCATGAGACCAGAAGAGTTCTGAATTCTGGAGGTATTTTTTAAAGAAAAACTTTCAGTATTTTCACAGAGCTCATCTTAGAGACAAGGCCTAACAGTGATAAAATTCATTTGTGTGTTGGAGCTGGGGATATACCTCAGTTTATACTGCTTGCCTAGTAGGCTGCAACATCCTGAGTTTGAACCCCAGCATTACACACATACACATTTATATTACATATAATTCTTATATATATAATCTGAAAGTGGTACTATATATTTAGTATTCTTTTATTTTGACTGCAACCTCTCAAATAGTCTCAGACATGGAATTTTTCACTTCTGCCTTCATGTTAGTGCTCAGCTAAGTTTTAGATTTTGGATTTTTTATATTAAGGACGCTCAGTAAATTCTAGAGGTTGTCTACTCATCTGCTTTATAATTTTAGAAGGTCAAGTTATTCTATATCTCAATAATATTTAAAGGGGATCTTCAAATGCATATCTCAGACTCACACTATCCTATTAGAACGAAGGTTATCAATTATCTTTTATTTTGTTAGCAGTATAATCAGTGAAGGTTGCTAAGACCAGAAATCACTCATCACTGACATGAAAAGAGTGAAATCACTGCCCTCCAGAAAGCCAATGTTTGTCAGTAAGAGATCTCAATTGTACCTTTGGTAAACATGTAGCCTGTTTTTTTCTTCAAGTGACAAAGCTTCAGAGAATGAATCTGGCATATCTGCATCACTGTGCACTGTGAGGGTACTTCTGCTCAAGCTGGCCCCAAGGGAAAATCTGTCAAAAGCTGAAGTTTCTTCTGTTTTCTCATCTACAACTGGCTCCCAAATATTCATCTCAAAAGAACCTATATTTCTCTGCACACGTTTTAGAGCTTTCATATTCACTTTACGAATAGAATGCATAATAGCAGACATCATTTCTTCAGTCTGGGGACCTGAAAAGAACAGAAGACCAAAATGTTATGTCTTAAGAAATAAAGTAAACTGATTCTGGCTCCTTTTGGGGACATAAAAGCTAATGACTAAGACTTGTTTCTGTATTCTGATAGATCATGTTTTATTCAGTATTCAGTAGAACGCTAGTTTATGTTTAAAAATAGAAATGCAAAAGCTAAAGGGGCTGGAGGAATGGCACAGCACTTAAGCCCTGAGTTCAATTCTCCAGCACCACATAAAGCTGGACATACTGGCACATGCCTGTAATTTCAGTACTCAGGAGGCTGAGGCAGGCAGATTGCCCGAGTTTAGAACCAGCTTGGGCTACAATGTGAGACCCTGTCTCAAAAAAAAAAAAAAAAAAAAAAAAAAGGAAAGCCAAAGAGGGCCCATAAAAGGAAGACAACCTGGGTCTTATTTTAAAAATAGTGTGATGGTGACAAAGTAGGAAACTTCTCCACCCAGATCTTCAAACCAGAGGACTTGGCTTGCCCAAGGCACTGCAGACTGGGGACTGCTTGTGGAGGAAGACGTGGAGATGCACAGAAGCAAAGGCATGTACGAACAGGGAATTACAGCATCAACCACTATTACCAGGAAAGCTCAGGGAAGACAGTAGGAATACCCTCTAGAGGCCAACAGGCCAGATGGGAACAACGTAGAGGTACTTGGGAAATCCGCAGAACAGTGGCTACACAGAATGCTATCGGACTGAAAGATGCAGCACTCCATAATACTTGAGCTTCAATTCACTACAATAGAACCACGGGGAAACAAGGTAATTCATCATCTACAAAAGGCCTAATAACCCAGAAACAGATACCAGGGAGCTCAAAATAGCAGAACCCACAAACAATGAAGTCAAAAAAGAAACTGACACATTGGCCAAGAAGTTCACAAGACATAAAAGAGATGCACAGGGGAGTGGCCAGCACAACATTAACTGCTTGGTTAGTCAGGGATCTAGATGGTATATGCAATTAATAAATGAGACACTCACGAAGACTCAAACAACTGTCTCACAAACAGGACAGAACAAGTTTATTCTTCCCTCCAAGACTTATATACCCAGGAAAGATTGAGGACCTTTGCTTAGGTGAAGAATTTTAGCATATCTTACAAGTGATCTGTGTGAGGCCTTTATTTTATATATACATATATATATAACTATTTCTCAGTCACTAGGCTAACAATCTACTATTAACGACCTCTGGATCAATTATCTTAGCTTATGGAAATTGGTCTTCCTTTATTTCCTAGAGCAGTCTGAGGGCTTTCCTCCATTGCTATGGTCATAGTGGCCTTCTTTCTGCCAGAAATATGGGAGGATAAGAGATTTTTATTTTCAAAGAGTCATGAGGAATCTCTTAAAAGAAGGTTCAAACAATTTAAATCCCCACACAAGATGGAGCTCAAAGAAGATATGAATGAGAAGTTAGAGGATCAAAAAGAAGAAACAAACAGATAATGAAGTCAATTCAAGAAACTCGGGGGGAGGGGGGACGTGCAGAGGAATGGGGCAGTGGTGAAAGTGCTTGCCTTGCAAGCTAGAAGACCTGAGTTTTGATTCACCACATAAAGCCAGGCATGGTGGTACATGCCTATAATCCCATCACTCAGGAGGCTGAGGCAGGAGGATTGCTATGAGTCCAAGGCCAGCCTGGGCTCCATAGTGAATTCAGGACAGCCTGGATTACACAGTGAGACCCTGTCTCAGAAAGGAAGGAAGGAAGGAAGGAAGGAAGGAAGGAAGGAAGGAAGGAAGGAAGGATGGGCGGGAGGGAGGGAGGGTGGGCGGGCTGGCAGAATTGGTTCAGTAGTTACAGTGTTTGCACAGCGCTAAGTCAAGCACTAAGTACCCAAGTACAATTTCCCAGCACCATATAAGCCAGGCATGGTAGTGCACGCCTATAATCCTAGCACTCAGGAGGCCGAGAAAGGAGAATTGCCATGTGTCCAAGGACAACCTGGGCTCCATCGTGAGTTCAAGAGCAGTTTGGGCTACAGAGAGACCCTGCCAGAAAGAAAGAAAGAGAGAGAGAGAGAGAGAGAGAGAGAGAGAGAGAGAGAGACTGGCTGCAACAGCTCAAAGAGAAACAACCTCAGAATTATAGGAGTTCAGGAGAAAATTGCGCACAGAACAAAAGGCTTAAAAGACAAGTTCAATAAAATTATGAAAGAAAATTTCCCAAATCTAAAGAAAGAAATGAACAATGAACTACTCCAGGCAAGAAGATGTCTAAATAACTTTGACCAGAAGATATTATCCCCATGACACATCATTATCAAAATTCTAAAGACAACACATAGAATATTAAAAGCTGTAAGAGAAAAAGAGGGGTGACTTTAAAAGACAAAACCATCAGGATAATTGCAGACCACTCAACACAAACCCTAAAGGGAAGGAGATCATGTAGCTATGTCATCCAAGTGTTAAGGGAACATAAATGTCAACTCAGACTTCAATGTCCAGAAAAATTATCTCTCTTGAGGAAAAAAAGTCAACATACCAAAATCACACATGTATACCATGTTTATAGCAGCACAATTCAAAATAGCCAAATCCTGCAAACAATCTACCCGCCCTCCCATACAGAAATGGTTAAAGAAGACGTGGCACAATGAGATACTATGCAACTATCAAGACAGACAGATATGAAGCACCTGAATGAAGACGGGGCCACCTAGTGTCAATAATGCTCCTTGAAATAGACCAAGCACAAATGACTGACTATAGATCGGAGTCCCTCTTATGAAATGCACAAAAATAATGACATAAAAAGGGCCCAACATGAATGACAGGATAAAAAGAGAGGCAATGGTCAGATAGAAAAGGGGTGAACCTCTGAAAAATAGACACAGACACTCACTGATTCCCCAGACCTCAAGGTTCTAATGTGTTACAGAATTTGCAATTCATGTATTTTAAAATTCATGTTAAAATTTAGGTCATGTGAATTTTTTTACCATAATAAAATTATTGAAAAAAGAAGTTAAAATTGTTCATGGTAAAACCTAAAGAAATTCACATCTACTATGTCAGAATTGCAGAAAATACTTAAAGGTATCACAGACAGAGAAAGGTTATGACCAACAACACTAAAGACCCCACAGAAAATGAAACAGCAGAAAGAGAACAAACTAAAAAGAGAGTAGGTCAAAAAATTAACACTGAAGCATTGTACCAACAGCAAAATGTAGTAAATATAGTAAATATACCAGGATAAAAACATTGAATGTTAATGGTCTCAACTCACCTATCAAAAGACAGACTGGCTGACTGGATCAAAAAACAAAAACCCACCCTTTACTGCTTCCATAAAACACACTTTATGCATACATAAGGAAACACAGAAACTAAAAATAAAAGGCTGGAATTCAATACATCATGCAAATGGATTCGGGAAAAAAAAACAGGGGTAGCTATACTATATTCTTAGACATGTCAGATTTCAAACCAAAACAGATTAAGACAGATAAAGATGGACTCATCATACTGCCTACGGAAAAAATACAACAGGCAAAAATCACAAGTGTCAAAACATTTGCTTCTAAATCTGGAGTACCCAATTATACAAAACAAAAATTGGCTTGAAAGGCCATGTAGGTCCTGATACAATTACAGTAGAGGACGTCATTATTTCACTATCACAGATAGATGGGTCAACCAGACAGAAAATCAAAAAAGACATACTACAATTAAATGACACTATGGAAAATTTGGACATCCCTGAAGAAATCTGTGCCCACTATCTCAGCACTGCAGAAATTTCTGGAAGGAATCTTAGAGAGACAGAGAGACAAGTAGGACCACATCACATAAGTGGAAAAGAAACATCTAAAAAGAAAGCATTAACAAAAAAAAGACATCAATCACTTGATTGGTATCCTACTGAAACAGTGCCACCTTTTTCATAAAATTTGTGAAACTTCCCCCCATAACTACTATTTTTATTAGTATATTAATTTGCAAAACAATAATTATATTCAACATGGGCAACTGTTATAAAATCTTAATCTGTAAAACTGTTTTCATGTGTAGGATGTGTATAGATAATATTTAGCTGGAGGCATAGTGGCAGAAGGGGTATTTTTATTTTTAAAAACAGTAAGAGTTGGTAAATAAGTGGTTCTTGAGATCTTTTCCCTGAAGCTATCATTAAGTGGTAAAGATAAGAGATCATGCAGCTTAGTCCATTGGCTAAGTACTCAGTCAGCTATTAGTTCAACGTGTCATTCTTGAATTTTACTTTTCAAATTCATGTTCTACAACTAAATTTGTAAAAATGGTATTACTCATTTATTCCTGTTCCTCTTTGGTAAAGAACTCTTAAAATTTTTTGAAATAACGAAGTATGCCATTGTACCTACTGCTTTATGTGTAATATACTTTTGTGATAGACTTAAAAAAAAACTTGGATTTAACAGACATCTACAAAGTGTTTTACCCAATATCAACACAATGCACTTTCTTCTCGGCAGCACATGGAATATTTTCAAAAATAGACCATATCAGGTCCAAAGCCAACCTGGGCTGCACAGTGAGTTCAGGACCAGCCTGGGCTACACAGCGAGAACCTGTCTCAACAACAACAAAGTATCAGAGCAGAAATCAATGAAATTGAAACTAAACACACACACACACACACACACACACACACACACACACACACACACACACACACAATCAATCAATGAATTAAAGAGCTCAAAGAATAAACAAGACTGATAAACCTCGAGCCAATCTAACCAAACGAAGGGAAGAAAAAACATGTATCAATGCAATTAGAAATGAAACAAGTGAAATTACAATGGGTACTGTAGAAATTCAGAGAATTATAAGCAACTGTTTCACTTATGCTCCAACCAACCAGAGAACTTGAAATAAATGGATGACTTTCTAGACACATACAAAATACCAATACTGAACCAAAAAGACATAAAAACCTTAGAAAGACCAATAAAGCACATGGGAATTGAGGTAGTAATAAAGTTGCTACCCACACAGAAAATTCCAGAACCAGACAGATTCACAGCAGAATTTGTTTAGTATTTCAGAGAAGAGGCTAACATTATCTGGTATCAAAACAAGAGAAAGACTTAACCAGGAAAGAAAATTATAGATCTATCTCCTTAATGAATATAGATGCAAAAATTCTTAATAAAACTCTGACAAATAGAATCCAGCAAGTCATCAGAAAGATGTCATGGGAAATAAAATAAAAATGACTTACAAACATTTTTAGGCATTATTAGCATATACACAGGACGTTTTAGAAGATAAAAGTATTAAAAACAGAAATCACAAATATAAGTATATTGCTACAACAACATGATTATAAGCTATAATGTAACTATTATAGCTCTAAAAAGAGAGAGTAATTTGAAATTTTAAATTTTTTCTAGCAAGCAATATAATTCATTGGTGGAGCATGTGGTCAGGATGCGAGAAACCGAGGAATCAACTCCCAGCACAGCAAAAAAAAAAAACAAAAAAATCCCACAGTATTATAAATGTACACTTACAAACGGCTAAAACTGACACTGGCAAGGGGTGGTATGTGCCTATAATTCCTGTTGTTGGAAGGTTGGCAGCCTGGAAAATTCAGAGACACTGGGTCTCAAACAAACAAAGGTTAAAATTTGCCTTGAGATGTAGCTCTGTGGTAGCATATTCACCTAAAATGCACAGTTTTTGGGTTTAATTTCTAATATAGGAAAAATTCTCTACAAGGTCTCTTTGAATGTACACAGCAAAATCAGAAGTTTAAATAACCAGAAATAGATAAAAATAGCACACACTGACAATCCGCTAAGCATATTTTATTTTGCTTTATTTATTTTGGCATGGGACCTAGCTATTATGCCCAGGCTAGTCTAAAAATTTTAGGCTCAAGCAATCCTCCTCTCTCCTCCTCCCAAGCAGCTAGGACTATAACCTCGCGCCATCACACCAACCTTATGTAATCAGGCATATATGTATATACCTTGTTTAATCTTTTCTCATTATGTATTTATAAAGTAAGAAATCATATACCCATTTATAAATAAGAAAATGAGTCTCAGAGAGACTGAGAATCTTGTACAAGGTTACAGAGTCACCAAGCGACAAACTCATGACTTCAAGTCAGCTTCATCTGGCTTGAAAGTAACAGAACTGGTTCTGCAACAGGAATGTATATCAACCTTCTCACATTATTATATCTGGAGAGAGGCAGAAATGCATACATACATATAAAAAGCAGAAAATAAATGTTTTCAAAGAAAAGCATCTTCAAGCAATTTATCTGTTAGATATTTTAAAAATAAATACCTTTTATAACACAGTGTCTGAGTCTCTGCTGGAGAGATTGGTATTTTTCTCTCAAAGGAACTCTTATGTCCTCTGGATTAGGAAATGATTTCACGAAAACTTCTGCTACCTTTGGAAAAAAAAGTTTTATGAGTAACATCTTTCATTCTCTCTTTTCATTCTCAAATATTTTAACTCAACACATAAAACCATATTATAATCTTTAAATATGCAGTTAGTCTCTCTTTAAGTATGAGCCTGCTGGTTAGAATAACTATCAACTTTCATGTTTTTCTTTAAAGTGTTTAGTTGACAAAAACTGTGCATATTCAAAGGAACAGTAGGATGATTTCATACACATATACATTAGGGGGTTACTACAACAAAATAAACATATCAATCACCACCACATACAGTTAACACTGTCGTGTGTGTGGACACTTAAAATCTCTCCCTTCTCAGTAAAATGAATCAAATCCAGAAAGTTGAATATCACATGCTTTCTCTAATAAGAAAAACCCTAACCATAAAAAATGTAAAAGATACAGAAGAAAGTAAGAAGATGGACACTGTGGTCAGGGAAAGGAGGGGAGAAGAAAGGGAGGTGATATGGACATAATAATAGTAAGATAAAATGTTTCCTTTACCAAATTTCAGGAAAAATATCTAACTATACTCGCCGTATTATACATAGAAGCCCAGGCTTATTGATCTTACAAACCAAAGTCTGAACCTTTCACCAATCATCTCTGCTTTTTCATCTCATCCACAGCCCTGGCAATCGCCATCCTGCTCTGCTTCTATGAGTTGGACTTTTGTAGATAAATGAGATCACATACACAGTACTTGTTTTCTGAATGTGAAAGACAGTATGCTGAATGAAAATAAGCCAAACACAGAAAGAATAAAAATAAAGGAAAAATTCCTCAAAGTGCTTGATTCAGGATTAGCTTTTTCTTTTTTTTTTACCTACAATCACATTACCTGTCTGATTGGTGGCAGTTCTCCAATAAGGCTCAAAATTAAGTCTTGAATAAGTTCTTCATTATTCAAAAACCGAGAGAAAGGTAGCATTCGACAAGCCCATTGTACTGCATCAAGACAATGCTCAACCATACAAGAATCAAACTCTACTGCAAGGTCCTAAATAAATATTAAAAAGACTCATTACTTTTACCAGTTAGGCAATTAAAGCAGAATGAATTCAAAAGAAAGTTTGGCTATAAACAGTAGAGTCTTCTATTAAGCAATAATTTCCCAACTAGTATTTGTTCCTTTTTCTTATTCTTATGCTAGCAAATACCTTATCTCCTCTCATATTCTCTCTTGCTTTCTGATACTGCCTGCAACTATAGGATAAGTTATCACGAACATGTAGCATCCAGCACAAAGCACAAAGTTCTCTGAAGCAACCTAAGGAAGGAATATAAATTTGTAAGAAAACTGTATATATACTCTATACAGCCATATATATACTAGCATATACACTAATAATAGAATAACTCAACCTCTGCTGACTTACTTTCTTAAACAATGCCTGTCTTGTTGATTAATAGAGAAACACATGTTCACTGTAAACATCTATATATCAAAATTACAAAAATCCTTTCAAAATTTTAATTCATGTTATTCTGTAACTCATACCTATCAGGTACAAGCAAATACTGGAACATATTTATAAAGTACATAACGTGTTCTATTTACCACCACTATACACTGTATATTGTGTTTATTTTTAAAGGCTTGTATATCAATACATAGCTCCATATTGTATATACTGTATAATGAATTTAGAAAATCCCCTTTTCTTTAATAGTATGGGAATCTGGCCCAATGCTCCCACGTAACAGGTCAGTGCTCTACCAGTGAGCCCCAACTTTACCCCTGAAAATCACTTACTGATATGCATTCACACTGAAACCTTTTAAATATTTAAAAATAATTTCCAGTATTAGTTTTTATTAAAAGCAACATCTGGCCAGGGGTGTGACTCAGGTGGCCAGGCACATGCCTGTCATGCAGGAGACCCTAATTCAAACTCTAGCACTGAAGAAAATAATAATAGAGCCATGCTAGTACACAAGATATGTAAAATCACACAATGTATGCTATTTAATAATTAGTGGGTTGGGGTTTTTTTGAGACAGGGTCTTACTCTGTATTCTATGCTAGTCTGGAACTCAAGGCACTCCTTCTGGCTCAGCCTACTGAGTATTGAGATGACAGGCATATGCCACCACACCCATCTAATTTTTAGGTGGTGCTACAAGTGAACCCAAGGCCTTCTGCATGTCAGGCAAGAGCTCTAACCACTCTCAGTGGTTACACTCCCAGCCCAAGTCTGTTTTAACCTAATATATCTTGGGTTATCTTTTTATAGTAATAATATAAACAATGTTTTTATTTCTAATATAGAGCATGCATTATATGGAGCATCATTATTTACTTATAATATGCAGGGGCTTCAATCTACCTACCAAAACAAATTTCAACTATTCTGATAAACTTAAATTTTCTTATTATAATTACATTTAGCTAATAAAGTAAGACCCATCTTCTCTCATGGGGGAAATATGCTTTTTCTTGTAGAGAGAGAAAGGTAATCCCCTACAATTAAATATTCACATTTTTAGGCCTGTCATCTCAAAAACCAGACTTATTTGTATAGCAAATTAACTTTTATATTAGTGGTTAGTACTTAAAGTATTTAAAAATAACTATTACAAAGTAGAAAATGAAGCATATTATGAAAACTGAGCAAAATGTAAGCCTTTTACAAATCCTATCCACCCTAAAATGTGAAGGTGGTGGATAAATCCAGGGGGACGACCCAGTTCACCGATGGACCTTTCATCCTATGCAGCAACCTTCACACATCAGACTCTGATAGGCTGTACCAGGCGAGCACAGGTCCATCTTCTGAGAATGGTACCACCACTAATGGGTATGCTCCGCTGTTTCCTACTGCATGTATGCTGGGATAGAAATAAGATCAAGCACCAGCACAATCTAAAGCAGCAACACAGTACGCATCTGTTCATCTAAAAGCATCCCTTCCATGTGTTTCCAAGAATGGATTTTAATTTGTTATAAAATATTAGGCTGTAAAATCAATACTGTGGGTCTCAACCATTTTTTAAAAATAGAACAGAGAAGACCAAGAATGCTGTATCCATATAGCAAGGGTAAGGAAAGCACATTCAATTTTCATTCTTTATACTGATATAAATACTGTCTTACATCTTATTGTAGGTTCTGATTATAAGAGTTTGACACCAACGAAGTATATAATCAATTACAACCAGAATTATATGGATTCTGTTAGATAAATTAGATAAATTATCTGTTTTCCTCAATAAACAGATGAATGAAAAAAATAAGGAAACTTTCATACAGTAAGAGGCTAATATACAGACCAAAATACAATAACTACAGGATCTCCTTTGGGTCTAGATTTGAAAAAAATCACTGTAAAAAAGACATACTTGAGGAGCTGGAGGAATGGCACAGTGCTTAAAGCGCTTGCCTTGCAAGCACAAGGCCCTAACTTCAATTCCCCAGCACCACATAAAGCTGGGCATGGTAGCACATGTCTGTAATCCCAGAACTTGGGAGGCTGAGGCAGGAAGATTGCCATGAGTCCTATGGCCTGCCTGAGATACAAAATGAGTTCAGGACCATCCTGGGCTACAGAGTGAGACCCCGTCTCAAAAAAAAAAAAAATACATACTTGAGATAACCAAGTACGTTCAAACATAGAATACACAATATTATATTAATCTTTTAAATTATTTTGTCAAGTGTGATAATATAATTGTGACTTAAAAATTCCTTAAGAGTTAACTGAGATATTTATGGGTAAAATCATGTGATAGCTCAGATTTGCTTTTATGTGTTTAGCAATTGTTACAGATGGGTGAAAAGTACATGGGACTTCATTATATCTGTATTTTTATTTAAATTCTCTATAATGAAATTTCAAAAACATTTGAAAGTCACTATTTTAGATAAAGTAAGAACAGAAACATTTTTATTTAGACAAAACATTTCTCAACAATCAAAGAAACCAATCAGGCAAAGGACCAAAATAATAGTGAACCTCAGGAATAAAATGAAATTACTAAACAGCATATTCAAATCTTTATTCAAAAAAAAATTTTTTTTTGAGACAGGGTCTCTCTCTGTCATCCAGCCTGGTCCTAAACTCACTGTGTATTCCAGGTTGGCCCTGGACTCAAATAATCCTCCTGCCTCAGCCTCCGGAGTGCTGGGATTACAGGTCTGTGCCACCACGCCTAGCTTATGTGGTTCTGGGGAATTGAACTCAGGGCCCTGAGCTTGCTAGGCAAGCACTTTAACTGCTGAATTATTCCTCTAGCCTACTGCTTTTCTTTTTAAGATGGAGTCTCTCTGTGTTTTGTATGCTGATCTCTAACTCATTAGTTCAAGCAATCCTTCTGCATCAGCCTCTGAAGTAGCTGGGTCTACAGATATGTGTTAACTCTGCTCGGCTCCAGTACTATTTATGAGCAAAATCTGTTAATTGGAATTGTTGTAAATTTGATTTATTTGCTGCATATCAATAAAACAGAATTGTGCATACACATTTTCCAGGGACACTGGCTTGGCCCTTCCTTTTGTTTGGGTGAATACAAGTCTATAAACTAGGCTCTTGACAGCTGAGAGGAGCAACTGTAAAGTATTTTGATGCCACTGTGGCTTTAAGAAACAGACAATCTCAACTCTAGGATACAGAACATTAGTATTAAGAAGGAAAAACTAGAATGACATCCAAGGTTTCTTTCCAAAGTTGTTATGCTGATAACTGGACATAGTCAATGGACAAGAAATTATAAAAGGAAATACATATAGAAAATAATGCTCAACACAATTAGTCACAATAAAGAAATATCATTTCTACCCATCAAATTAAGCTAAAGGAGTTATAAAGCTTGTCATTCTATTCTGGGATATAAAATAGCCATATCATTAACTCAGCAATTTAACCTCTGGGACTCTATTTTAAAAAAAATATTTCAAAATATAAGAAAGAAACTGGTGGGCTGAAGGCAACTTAAAACTATAACAATTTAAGTAAATTTTAATGTTTGCTAACAAAAGGCATTATAATCAGTAGATATGAACATTTAAAAACTAGCGAAAAGCTTAGGTGATGCATGTTAATTTAAAGAACCAGAAAACAAAATTGGTAAGTCCATACTGATAAGTTCAATACCTATCCACTAAATTGTGTTTGGTAGCATATACTAACTTCAAGAAAATGATGACAATTTTAGCATTTTGGGGTGCTAAAATTTCAAGTTTAAATAATCAAGCAATGATAATAAATGTAAAAATATCATATTTTTCTAGAGTAATTTAATACCCTAATTTAATACCAAACATAGAGCACAAATATACATGGCTGTTAAATTACAGTATTTACCCAAAAACACAAAGTAAAATATGATAGAACATACTATATTTTGAAGAGTCAACAGTTTAGAAATTTTCTCAAATCATATGAAAAATATATGATTTATATTCAGGCTAACTTCTAAACAGTTAATTTTTAACTAACCTATTGCTGTAATGGAAACTTCATCAAACTTGTGGTCTCCAGATACCCCAGGTCTAAAGAATGCTATGCCTCCTTTACAGTAATTAAGTAAGGACTCCGGGAAAGGATTCAGTGAAGAAAGGGACCCTTTCATTCGAATCTGAAAGTAAAGAATGGTAGAATATATTAATTGTCAGTAGTGTAAATAATTTCTAAGGAAAACTAAAAGAACAAGGTAATTAAGCTAAATCATAGCTAATGAGGGGCTGGAGGAATGGCACACCACTTAAAGCGCTTGCCCTGCAAGCACAGGCCCTGAGTTCAATTCCCCAGCACCACATAAAAGGAAGGCGTGCTGGCACATGCCCACAGTCCCAATACTCAGGAGGCTGAAGCAGGCAGATTGTACTGAGTCCAAGGCCATCCTGGGCTATCCCA
Organism: Ctenodactylus gundi; assembly: GCA_004027205.1. NCBI lineage: Eukaryota > Metazoa > Chordata > Mammalia > Rodentia > Ctenodactylidae > Ctenodactylus > Ctenodactylus gundi. Next base: position 769,168 of record PVKB01000001.1, on the reverse strand, counting down.
GTGAGTTCAGGACCAGCATGGGCTACACAGCAAGACCCTGTCTCAAAAAGAAAAAAAGGAAAAAAAATAATGAAAACAATAGCACAGTTCCCCTAGTATTTTAGGAAAACAGACCTGAAATTAGCTATACTTCCAGAAACTTAGTTCACAAATTCAAGAAATTCATTAGATTTTATTTCACAATAAAAGGTTCTAATTAAATCATTACATTCTCTTGTCACTCAAATTTTGCTTCTATAAAAAGCATTAAGGCTATTCATCTGTGGCTCTCCCAGGAAAGAAAAAAAAAAAAAAAGAAAGAAAAGAAAATTAAGTATCCCAATCTCATCTGAAACTGTGCCACACCTAAAAACAAATACAAAACTTCAGGTAACATTTTAAAAACTAGCTTATAAATGAATAAAGCAGAAAGTCCTCATTTGGCAACCCATTAAAAAAATGCCACTAGTCAAGGATCACCAATACGCTAAGATGGAAATCTGGGAGGTTTATGGGAAACTGGAGAGAGGGCGTGATAGGATCCAAACTCCCAGAACAGTATAATAGTCACTTTAAGTGAGTTGAACAGACATATGTACCACATATGTCTGAAACAGAAGCTTAATTCAGGTCAGAATTTTATGTCGCTTGTTGTTTTGTTTTGAGGCATAGTTTAGTATTTTGTCAACTGAGATAAGACTCCAGTATTATAAAGTTTACTTTTTAAAACTGTACATTCAGGGCTGCAGGAATAGCACAGTGGTCACAATGCTTGCCTAGGAAGCACAAGGCCCTGGGTCTTATTCCTCAGCAACAAATAATCAGGCACAGTGGCACATGCCTGTAATCCTAGACTCAGGAGGCTGACGCAGAAGGACTGCTGTGAGTTCAAAACAGCATGGGCCACTTAGTGAGCTCAGGACCAACCTGGAGTATAGATCAAGACCCTGTCTCAAAAAAAAAAGATAAACTATACAATTCACTGGGCAACTTGGGAATTTAGCAAGATCCTGTACCAAAATAAAACATTAAAAGGCACCCAAGGATGTAGCTCATTTGTGAAAGCCCTGTGTTCAATGCCCAGTACAGCCAAAAAAAAAGTATACAATTCAGTGATGTTGATATATTCACAATTAGAGAACCATCACCACTACTAATGTCAGAACAAGGAAACACCGTAAAAGGAAAACCATTAGCAGTCACAGCTCACTTTCCCTTCTCACCAGCCACTGACAACCACTAATCTACTTTCTGTATTATGATAAGACATACAAGAGCAGTTTTAACATCCATTTTTATAGGAACTGTCTACAAAGCTCACACAACTTCTTTCTTTCTGAAAAAAAAATACTAATTTTCAAAAATACCTGAAAAGAAAATTCTTGCAGCTGGATATGGAGACATATCTGAGGCTCAACCAGCTTGTCAGAAAGAATGCGGTTCCAGCTCACTGGAAGTCAGCAAAGAGGAAAACAGCTCTAGAACCCTCACAGTGAACTGCTCTCAGAAGGCAGGAAGGAGGGCAAACTGACTAGAGGATACTCCTGACAAGAAACAGCCAAGAACTCACTCTAACTTTCCAGTCTTCAACCCACTAGAATGGCCCCCGACCACTCAGCCACTGAACACAGACATAACATCTCAGGGCAAAGAACAGTCCTGAACTCTGGGGAGAAACAGTGAAATTCCTAGGAGCTGACTAATTGCCCATGGCTGTTTGACCTGAAGACCAGCTGGAAGTCCTTACCTATCAGCAGGAAGAACTCAAACCTCTCTGGCTGGCATGTAGTAGATGGCTGTTTGACCTGAAGACCAGCTGGAAGTCCTTACCTATCAGCAGGAAGAACTCAAACCTCTCTGGCTGGCATGTAGTAGATGGCTGTTTGACCTGAAGACCAGCTGGAAGTCCTTACCTATCAGCAGGAAGAACTCAAACCTCTCTGGCTGGCGTGTAGTAGATGCACCTATAGTTTCTGGATGTAGGATGCGGGACCCCTGGGAAAATGTGGCTACAGCATAAATGCTGGAGTGCTGAACGCTGCATGAAAACAACTGGAAGGCCACATACCTTCTGCATGACTTTTCTTGCCCACCGCAGCTGTAAAATGTACCACTGTGCTACAGGGACGGAACACTGAGCTGCCCGAAGAAGCAGAAGGACACGCTGCAGGATTCCAGACACCTTTTGGCGGTTATATTTTTCAGTTTTTAAAGGAAGATCTTCACCATCTTCCTGAAGACAATAAGACAGAGAATCTTAATAACAACAGCAAAATTCAAACTGTTTCAGCAAAAATAAAATAATCTAAAGAAATCAGTGCTTTTCAAACCAGAAAGTTCCTGGAGACTCAGAAAAATCTGAGGCACAGTCTCTGAGATTTCAACCAAGCCTATTTTTTGATGTTGAAGAAATAGTTCTTTCCCCTAAGGCAGTATACATGGCTCAGTGGACTCCAGTCTCAAGTCTTTCCCTCAATCAGAGTAAGTTCACTACTCTAGACTACTCGGAGACTGTCACAGGAAGCTCTTTTCAAAAAAGATGCCCTCTGCTTTCCTCTGCTTAGGAAAGATTCTACCTGTATTTCAATGAAACCTTCCACCCTGGTCCTATGACAGCCCTTGGATTGTAGCACTTACCCATTAAGTCAGTACTGACTTATGTATTTATTTCCCACTGCAATGAGAACTCCCAGAATAAGGGACCTTGTGATATTATAGCATACAACAAATGGTCTAACATGAGGTAAGCCCAATATATGTTTATTGAATAAATGCTACACTCAAACCAGTAGCTAAAGATTATTTTTCCACAGAATAAGACAATATTATAAACATCTGTTTGTCCAGCATCCTTCTTCCATACCTACTTCTTAACAGTTCTCAATTTATACTTGGCTACCTGCCCCTCTTCTGCATAGCCCACATGATTCACACAGGTGATGATTCATGTCCCACTTTCCAGGGAGGGCTTTAATTGAGTGACATTGAGTTCCTTGTATCAGCTCTATCCAAATACCTCAACTGAAGGATAGTCAGGTTACCTATGCCAGTAACAGTAAATCTCAGAACTCCTGCTTGGGATGCTCAGAGAAAAATAATTATTGAGGATGTCTTCTCCCTTTGCCTTCCATGTGGACATGAAAAGGGTACCCTTAGGAATAGCTGGCAACAACTTGTTCAAAGGAGCCGGCTTCAGATGAATGTAACACCATACAGAATATACTAGTGATAATATAAAGTGCTATATAATAAATTTTCCTGCCTCTAAGTTAACAATTTTTAATAATAGTACAAGAAAAGCTCCTGAGTGGAATAATATCACTATTAATTTGTAAGACAGAACTATCAAGTGAATAGTGCACAAAAAATGTAAAGCAGAAAAACCAAAGTACAACAAAAATAAGTCCTTTAAAAAAAGCAAAGGCAGTTATGTAACTCAAAGACTGAAATAATGTGTGGCTTCTAATTCTTTCACTGGTTCTATCATTTGTTACCCAAATAAAATGTAATTACAATAATTTTAACATTAATGTCTTTTATATAAGTCATGAGCCAAAAGTTTTTACAGGTTATCTTTATTCCTGACAATAATGCTATGAGAGTTACTTTTGTAGAGAAGAAAAACAGTAGGTTAGTAAATTACAAAATTATACAGTTACTAAAGAAGCAATCTAGTATCTGAAGTCTGTTTTAAGAGCTGGTATTTTTAATGTGATAATTATCAGATTGGTTGTTCTTAAACTTAAGCAAAATCAACTTAATGAAAGCGATCATGCAGAAGCTTACTTCACTTAGAATAGCTGGCTGGGGACAATATAATGGAGGAGCTGGAAGATACATGCTGACTGGCACCAAGCCCCACAGTCTCTTACTGAAGTCCTTGGCGGAGTCCATCAGAAGCTGAAGTGTCTCTGAGAGAATATCGGCATCAGCCATAGCAGATGCTTTCAGTACTTCTTGCACTGAGCCAAGTAGCAGATTTGCATCTTCCTCTTCCAGGGGATCTATCAAACATGACATTTGTTCAAATAGTTAAAATTTATACTAAGCTTCTCACATTATTTTTTAAGATAGAACTTAAATCTAAAAAACCAGATTCTTAAGGATAAACATTTGACTGACATGCAAAACATCCACATTTGGGGAGAAAAATGTATCAACTATTCTCTTGATATAAGCTTATAAAGAAAGCACAAAACTTTTCCCAGAACTCTCAAGATATTGTAGTAACAATATCTTAAAACTAAAACTAAAGTAAAAATTTCACTGGTGAAAACTAATAAATTAGTAACTATTTTATTAGTAAAAATAAAAATATTCTTGGAATGTAATACTGAATAAAAAATGCTATAACTGAAAAAACATTAATGGAAAAAATGTCAAGCAAGACATCAGAATAATATACAATGTTATACAAAGGCAATGACAGAGTAATTTTTTCCTTTTCTTAATAGTTTATAATACCACTTTTAAATAACATTAATAAAAATAACTTATAAAGTAAAAAAGGAGAAAAATATAAAATAGGTTTATGAACAGTATGGCTTCAACTATAAAAAATAACCATATATCTGTGAACATGTCCCAGAAAGCAAAATACAAGAAATAGTTTTTGACTCTTGTTATCTCCATATATTTTGTACACATCTGTCTATGTATTTTATGTAACAAAGATTCATCTTTCACTTCACTAACTGAGATATCCTTACACTGTTCTAATGGGTATCAGCTCTATGAGCTGTTTTTACATTAGGTTTTTGAGGCATTGTTTATATATAGGCTGGCCTGGGCTCCCTATTGAGTTCAGAAGCAGCCTGGGCTACAGAGCGAGACCCTGTCTTAAAAAAAAAAAAAGATTTAATGTTCTCAGCTAGATAATGAAGTATCAATAGTTACAGAAATCATATACGATCTATATCAGAACAAGTTACTAAATTAGTACATGAAGAATTAGTTTTAGCATGACTTGGCATTTCTCCATTTTTAAAAATATATATATGCAATAAAGAATGTTTAAATAAACTTGAATATTTTGTGTACACATATATCACATCAACATTACAATCCCTCCCCCTCCCCAATTTTGGTCCCCCCCACTCCCTCGCTACCCACCCCCTGTAATAGTATTTTTAATTTTTTTTTTAATACAGGGTCTCACTGTGGTCCAGGCTGTCCTGATCTCCATCATATAGTCCAGGCTGGACTCGAATTCAATGCCATCCTCCTGGCTCCTGCTTCTGCTTCTGCCTCTGCCTCCCAAGTGCTAGAATTACAAGGTGTGCCACCAGGCCCAGCTGTTTTCTGTTTTGGTTTTAGTAGTTTAAGGACAGGGCCTCACTCAGGCTAGGGAGACATGTGTCTTAGTCCCCGGCTACACTCTTAACCCCCAGCAATACTAATATGTAATGGCTAATGCCTAATACAGAAGCAGCAAAACCTCCATTTTATCACTAGTTCACAATTCTGATTGCCTGGGAATTTAAAATTCTTGGGGTTAAGTGATATCAACAATCTTGTTCTTGTTCATTAATATGGAGGCAAAACATGCTATAGATGCGTGAGCTCCTAATTCTACAGAAATGAAACAGGAGCCAAATGACTTTTTAAGGTCACACTGGAAATTGGCACTAGATCTAGACTTTCTAATGTCTATGTTGCTGCTCTACTACGTCAAAATAGTTGTAAGCTATACTTGCTTAAACCAACAAACGATTAGGCACAATCTTAAAGAATATGGCTTAAAAGGAATACAGAATATTAGCACAAAATTGACTGGCTGATATTAAATGTGATTTATATATTGCAAACAAAATACTATGCATAAAACCAATGACATCCTTCAAATACTAGAACATAAGTGTTTTAGTTTTTCTTGGTGCTGAGGAGGGAACCCTGAACCCTGTACATGCTAGGCTAGTCCTCAGTTACTGAGCAACATCCTCAACCTCCCAAGTCTTATCAAACTTATATACAAATTGCAACTCAATGATGCTAAATGTGGACACATTCAAGTTTTTTTATGCATATGACACTCCCTCCGTTTAGATAAAAAAGTACTTGAGTTTGTTTCAATAATTACAGCAATTTCATATTATTTCTCAGGATACCTGCACTCTTTTTGAAGAATAATCAATGAACTTAGCAAACGATTTGCCCTAAGAGAACAGGTCCATGAACACCACAGTGCCTACGCACATTTCGGCATGAACTACAAAATACATTTATTGCACATAATAAATCACACTTTTCACTATTAGTATCTTCAAAATAATAACTGCATGAAAATAAGCAACTTAAAAATCATAACCTCCACAGTCCAAAAATGAAATATAAATTCAAGATTTTGTGGTACTAGTACCTGTACAAAAAAAAAAAAATATTGGGTCTTCCATATGCATATGATTTGAAGAGCTAATTACGAGGCATCAGAAAACAGTTTCTAAGTTTCAATGCTATATAAATATAAAACCTTAAATTTGACCAAACAATAATTCCCATTATCATATAGCAACAAGTCCTAAAGCAGAGCTTCATCAACCTTTCATGAAGAGGCAAGGCTAAAAAAAGTTCAAAAACCAAGTGCTCATCACACCTTTCAGTTTATTAACATACAATCTGTTGCCAGATATACAGGCTTGCCTAGTCATTGTTTTGGTTTTAATGTCTTAAGGTTACTTCTGGATTCAACACATAAAGCAATTTACAAAAACTGGTCAAACTAAATTTAATTTCCAGCTATCCCTTTTGAAATCATCATTTAAGTTTTTCCTACCAAGTAGCTTTTTTTTTTTTTTTTTTTTTTTTTGTTACAGGGAATCAGACATAGGGTCTCCCGCTTAACACAAACCTAACACTCCCCCAATATAATATATTTGCTAATTTCTATACTTCAGTATATACCAGTAAGTCTAGTAACTTACTAAAGGAACTTACTTTTAACTGCTTATAATAAGCTGAATGGCACAATATTTAGATTGTCTAAGAGAAAATATTTTATTGTTTTTGCAGTTTCCACAAACAACTGGTACATTAGGCTGCATTAAGTGCCCGTCCCTTTTTGAGGTGATGGTACTGGGGAATGAACCAAAGGGCCCTCTACCACTGAGCTATATCCTCAGCCTTTTCAAAAAAAATTATTTTCAACTTTTTTTTTCTAAACTTTCAGACACAGTCTTGCAAAGTTGCCCAAACTGTGATTCTCCTGGCAGAGAGACTCCCTACAACTAGAATTACAGGTGTGTACCACTGTTCCTTGTTTCAACTAGTTTTAATAACAAAGATTTAAATTTGTGGATAGCTTTTCGAAGATAAATAGTGGATCCCATTCCACTGCTTCTTTTCCCATGCTTAAGCCAAGAAGGCTTTTGTTAGTTTTTTCAAAAGCTTTTTGTCTGCTTAATAAAAGCTAAACGACTTCCTCATGTGAGTTTAACTTCAGAAGACCCACTGATTATGATACCATTATTTATTGGAACTCATTTTAATAACTGGAAGATAATTCATGTAGTATCATAAGTATGATTTTTTATTGCATCTCTCCACATTTTTTATAACATCTCAATTCAGTGGTGGAAGACTGACAACATCATTTCAAAAAGTCTACTTTTTAAGATCAAGATAAGTTCATACTGAGTGTTATAAAACAAGAGCTTAGTACCTAATTTTGCTTCCCCAGTAACAAATAAACTGGGCATAATGGCTCACACCTATAGTCCTAGAACGGGAAGGCCGAGGCAGAGGACTGCTGTGAGTCTGAGGCCAGCCTGGACTACATTAAAATACTTAGCACCATTATTCACCTGTAGAACACATTCATTATGCCTACATTTCAGCATTTACTACATACCACTGTTCTAAGTTTTAAAGTTACATCGAAAGGATAAGGCAGAAACACCTACAAGTTGGCATATTTCTCAGTTTTTGAAAACGTCCCTAATCTGCTGATGCTGCAAACAAACTTCAACTCTGATTGCTGTGCAAAAGACAGAAGATAATCTGCTTTGCAAATAACTTTAGAGTTCAATTGCATACAGGGAATATGGTACACATGAAAAATTACTAGTTGAACTATAGGTATTAAATACTGAAAAAATTAAGTTTATTGTAATTTATTTTATTCAATAATCTAGGAAGTTCACAGTTATCAGCAATTCCAGTGCTATTTCAGGTGCGATGGGAAGTTCAGGAATCTCGGTGGAGCTGTCAGTGTAGTGAACCTTATAGGCCAAATACATGTGAACTTTTGACAGTACTTGTGAAAGGACTTCTCTAAAATTGACCTCATTGGTTATTTTTTTTTAAGCAAATTGGCCTGAGCCACTCAACATGGATTTTATTGTTCTTTATATGAGCATATGTTCTCTTTTATAATAAATTCATGACCATCAGAAGACCCTAACCTGACATCCATGGCCTTCACAGCCACTACGTGCTCTCTCCTCTCTATCACATTCTTGTAAGGTTCTACTTTGGCTCCCCAGGAACTTCCGTAGCTTCCTGCACTGCACCCGGGGCCTGCCATGCTGCCACAGCCCCTCCACTTCAGTTAGCATAGTGGTTCTGTAATTCACTCACTGTTATCTCATGCTTTAAGCAGCTTCCTCCCCTGTATTTCTTATTATTCCATTTCATAGAAATTCTGAAATTTGTTTTTCTATCCACCAGTTGATAGACACTTAGGGTATTTAGAATTTTTTAGCTATTATAAAAAAGCTTCTATAAACCTTAGTGTACAGATCTAGAGGTGCACCTATGATTTTTCTTGGGTAACATCTAGGAGTGGAATATTTCCTTTGAGTTTTTATGTGCTTTGTTTCTGACCTCTGGCATCTTCCCCTTACTTTCCCATAAGATTGACCTTTAAGCAGATATTTTCTGTATCTTATCTAAAACACATTTTACTTATGTATTTACCATTAAGAATGTTTTCATATCAAACCACACAGTACTAAAGCCATGAGTTCACATTAGGAATTTTTTTTTCTTTTGAGATAGCCTTGCCGTGTTGCCCAAACTCCTGAGCTCAAGTGATCGTCCACCTTAGCCTTTCAAGTAGCAGAACTACACCAGAACATCCGATTCCAGAGCAAAGACTGTTATCCTTTTTTTTTTTTTTAAATTCAGCTTTTATATAGTAATGTTACCCTCTTATTCACTAAATAAAAACCTGGACAGAAAATTAACAAAATTTTACCATATGATTTCCAATATCATAGGTTCCCTCTAGAAAAACTGTAAGTTTAAGGAACTTAACAGTTAGAAGTCCACTCCTTAATGGAGTAAAACACTAAGTAAAGAAGGTAACCCACAGTTGCCCTGATTTTACCATTAAATATGACATTAAATGATGACAACTTTTGTCTAAATATCTCCATCTGTAAAACATAAATTTTTTAGTATTCCTCAACAAATCTATATAGTACACACAACTATCAATATTACTTTGAATTTGGTAATATCATTTTGAACTAACCTAATTACTTAACCAACTATTGAGTTTTTTGCTTTTAAACTTAAAAATATTGTGAAATTTCCTTGTGTGTACAGCTCATTGGCTGATCTCCTGCCTCGTAATGGAGAGGTCATAAGTTCCATTCTCCCTAACACACACATACACACATGTATAAATATATCCTATGATTTATGTAGTACCTGAAAATGTATCTAAATCATATCTAAGTACACTTCCACATTCTATGAAGCTATGGGTAGGTACATAATAAACTGATCCCAAGATAATAAGGAAATTAAAATATTTCAAGTAATCTTTGAGAGAGACAGACAGGCAACACCAAAAACATGGAGGAAAGCAAACATCTAAAAAGTGTGACCAACAATATATGGATATTTGATTGGTATATTTCTAAAACAGTACCAGCTATTTTATAAAAACTGTGGTACTTTTCCCACATAATTATTATTTGTAATAGTATATTAGTTTGTATAATAATTATATTCAACATGGGGAATTAGTATAATATCTTTTAAAAATATATGTACACGAATTTATGTATGGATAGGTAGATAAACTGATAAACCAAATCTTGCAAATGTTATGAATTAGTGAAATGTGAGTAAATAATTTGTGAAAGTCTTAATTCTGAATTAACTAAATATGCCATTATATCGATTGCTTTAAGTATTATATACTTATGCAATACAGATTTAACTTAATTTAATACAGCAATTTGATATAGATTTAAGTTCGTTTATTATAGAAATTTACTTATTTGGTCTGTGATGTAAGTTCATCTTAAGAAAACTGATTGATGTAATGACAACCTGAACATCTTTTGAATGTAAAGACATTTACCTTTCAGTGCTCAGCTAAGGCCTTTGAAATTTAACTTTTTTCTTTCTCAGATTTTCTAGCCTTATGAATTACACTGTTATTTTTCTTTTCTCATGTGGAATAGTGTGTGAGGCCATGTTAAAAAATCTCAACAAAGATAGAGAAAAAAAGATCTTTTGGCAAGTATCCAATAAAGGGCTCTGCTGGACTGAAGAGAAGAGGCATCAAGACTTGGCCACTGCAGCCCATTATAGGGGTGGGAAGCTGAGTTCAAGATTGGTGATTTGAGTGAGTTGGGTCAGACGCATAAGATTAAATATGTTAAATATCACATGTTTCTCTCATTTGGTAAACCCAAAACACAGGCATTCTATAGAACCAAATGGGTGGTAATAGTGGGAGTTAGGGGGAGATGGGGAGGATGTAGGGGGTCCAAAAATGAGATTATAAAGCTGATGTGATATATATGTGCACAAAATACTCAATTTCACTGAAACATTATGTATCGTGTATGTATTAATAAAAATGGTGAGAAAAATAAAATCAAATTAGTATAAGACAGGCATAGTGGTATGCCTACAGTCATAGCTACTTGGAAGGTTGAGCCAAAAGGAAAACAAGAGGCCACAAGTTCAAGAGTAGTCTAGGCAACATGGTAAAACCCCCATTTCAAAACAAAAACACCAAACTGGTATAAAGATAAATATGGAAAAACAGAAAATCTGTCAGTTATTAACTCTCACATTCTGAGATGGTATCAGTTTTAGGTGTTCTCATGGTTAAATATTGTCCTTGTACTTTTGATAAGCTTATTTCAAAGCATTAAGACATTTCTAGATATTTGTAAGTTTTTTTTATAATGTAATGTTTATATTAACCTGATAAATATGTCAGGTTTTAGGTTACACACCTGTAAATTGTTTATATTTTGAGCCCATTTCATTTTTTGCTTCTGAAGAAGCTGGCTGACCCAAAAAACACCACAGTTTTTCCTGGAAAATCTGTGCTGGAGTCATATTTAATGGTAGACTCAGAACCCTTTTCTTGGACCTGAAATGAAATAAAAAAAGGAAATGAATTTAAATTTTGAATAAAGGAAAAATTTTACACATCAACATCTAAACATGAAAATTTAAAAACAAACTGACTTGCTTTATTTACCCTGTATTCAAGAAAACATTGTATTAAGGTCCTCCTGATTTTGATCATAACATACTTCCCTATTATTTTTTATGTTATTACTTTTTTGCAGTACTGGAAATTGAACAAGGGCCTTCATATTGAGCTAAATAAATACCAGTGAAGCTGGTAGTAAAGTGATGAGAGCACTTGTCTAGGAAATGCAAGGCCCCAGTGTTCAATCCCCTAGCACCACAAAACAGCCAGGCATGGTAATGAATACCTGTAATCCAGCACTGGGGAGGCTGAGGCAGGAGGACTGCAAAGTCTGGAGGACTGCCATAAGTTTGAGGCCACTGAGGGGCACAGAGTGAGTTAAGGACCAGCTTGGACTACAGAGTGAAACCCTATCTCAAAAACAACAAACAAAAAAACAAATCCCCTGTGCTTTTTTTAAATGTTTGAGATAGGGTCTCACTAAGTCATTACGTTGCCCAGGCTTGTCTTGAACTAGCTGTGTCTCTGCCTCAGCCTCCCAGAGTGTTGAGATTACAGGTATGTACCCCTAAGCCCAACATATTTTCCCACTTTTATCTCCTAATCTTGTCATACATACATACATATATACAAAGTAAACTCAAACTTTTTTTGTCAAAAGTCTTTGCTCATGCATAGAATGATCTTTCTCTCTAGAGCTACTCTCTTGCTCTGACCCTACCTACCCTTCAAAGACCCTCTCTCAAATAATATCCACAAATCACACGTCCTGTTGTTCTCTCATTCAATGTTATCATTCTCCCCAGTCTACCAATATAAGACATAGCAATGCCATGATATTCAGAAGCAAATCATGGATTAGTTTAATTAGCTTAATTTAAAAAAAAAACAATTCTCATTTAAGATAAACTCCTTCACCGAGTATATAATCAATCCTTGACAGTATTTCTAAATTAATGTTTCAATACAAGTGAGTAATCCACAGAACCACCCAGCACAGTAATCACTGTATTCAATTGCATTTGGCTACTTAAATTTCATTTAAAATTAAAAATTCAACCCCGTGTTCTTACCAACCACATTTCAAATGCTGAACAGTTGCTTGTAGGTAGTGTCTAGTCAGTACACAGTAGGCATATTGGTCAATGTGGAATAAGGATTCCATATATGTAAATACCAGAAATAAGAGAAAAACAAAATAGATGATACTGTCATGCTGTATCTGAAATACATACCTCAAAGAATTATTATCATATTTACAGAAAAGTTGGAAGGCCACACCAATTGAAACAGATGTCTTCCAGTCTCCTAGTTTATGAGCCAACCACACAGCTTCGGGAATCAGGCCACCAATAAGTAGTAATTCAAGGGCATATTCAACTGTCCACACATTAGAAAGCTTCTGCTCTCTAACAACACTGGCTACCTCAGAGTGTTGCAAAGGAATAAGTCGAAAGGATTGCTCTGTGAGTAAAAGAAAACCGACTATTAGTATTATATACATATATCCAAACTCATACTTTTTTACGATACATTTATGTCTTCAATTTATATTTCCTGCATAAAACCATCCAGAAAGATAAAGAAAAATGAGTTAAAGTAATACTAAGTATACCCTAGAACAGTTTTGTTTCGTTGTCAGACAAGGTTCTTGCTCTGCAGTCCAGGCTGCCCTTAAACCCCTGGCAATACTCTTGCCTCAGCCTACCAAGTGCTGGGATTCCAGGCATACACCACCAAGCCCAGCTTATGTGGTGCTGGGGAATCTAACTGAAGGCTTTGTGTTTGCTTGGCAAGTACTCTAACCTCAGCACTATTCCTCCAGCCACCCCCACCCCCTCCCCACCCCCCGGTTTTGTTTTATTTCTAACTCTGGAGAGTATGGCCTCAATGAGTCCTGAAACAAATGCCATTCTTTAATACTGAAACAGAATAAAAAAGAAACAACCAGAATGAATGTATCATACAAAATGAAGGCAAATACTACTGAATTAGATGTTGGTGCCCATAATCAAATCAGGGTCAACCTCTCTTCTTCCTCAAGGAAGCTTAGATCTTCCAGAAAAGGAACCACTAGAGAATTTCTCTTCTATCTCAACACCTGATTTTCTGGTGACGCAGCACTTCCTACAGAACATCAGGTGACATTAGAGAAGCACGTAGTGGTATCAGTTCACCACAGTAAGGATGGTCCTCCACTCCTCCCTACATTCCAAGACAATCACAGACCGTAAGAGGCTGAACACACAATCCAGAATAATGGTTCTGTAACTGACCACTTATTAAGATCTCCATTAAACTTTTAATTAGATTTCATCTTGTACTACTCTAACCTATGTGTGCCTTATACACATGTAGCTTCATGTCACCTGTTTCAAGCTCTTCATGGCTCATACCATCTGACTCTAACTGCAGTTCCTGTCACTCTCCACCTCAGCATCACATTTAGTCACATCATTCTCTGTCTCTCTGTCTCAAACGCAGCCAACTTACTCTTGCCCAGGGACTTGTGCTCAACCTCAGAGTGCTCTATGATCTCATGTGTCCAAGGCAAGCTCTTTCCTGTTATTAATACTTTAAATCTCACCTCTTAATAGAGGTCCTGCCCTAATTTCCAGTATGAACTCAGTGGCTCTGTGTTTTTAGTCCTAGGGATCCAATTCAGGGCCTCTTGAATGCTACGCATATGCTCTATCACTAAGCTACACTCCAGTCTCTAAACTCCCAATATGATCATTACTTACTGTAACTTTCTCCTTAACTATACCAACTTAATATACATTGTTTATGTATACATTTAATTTTCTGGCTGAAGATGACTGGATAAAGAAGATGTGGCATACACAATGGAGTATTACTGTGTCATTAAGAATAACAAATTGGGGTCATTTGTAGGCAAATGGATGTATCTTCAGAGCATTATGCTGAGTGAAATGAATCGGACCCTGGAAATTAAATATCATATGGTCTCTCTAACATGAAAAGACCAAGCCATAAAAACTATAAGATATATAGAAGAAGAAGATGGACATTGTGGAAAGGGAATGGGAAAAGGAAGGGGAAGCTGGGGGGGGTGGGGGGGATACGTAAACTATAAAACTAAATTTTTTTTTCTGACCTAAACAGGTACTTTATCTGTTTTATTAACAGCAGTCAGAACAATTCTGCTTCAAGAAGAAAAAAAACTCTAAAATTTTCTTTTTCTTGGGAATTGAGCACAGGGAGTAGTGAACTATACTAGCAGACTTTTAATTTTTATTTTATTCAAAGACAAGGTCTCATTGGGCTTGAACTTGCAGTCCTCCTGCCTTAGCCTTCTAAGTAGCTAAGATTACAGGCGTGTACTACTTCACCCAGCTGCTACAAAGGTTTTAGTATTTTGCTTCACGTTGCAAGGTTTTGCCATGTTGTGCAAGCTAATGTACAGACATGCACTGCATAATGACACTTGGGGCAACAGTGGTACCACATATATGATGGTGGTCGCATAAGATTATATTGCCTAGTGATGTCAGAGTCTTCTTAGTTTGTGTAAGTATACTTTGGTGTTTACTCAACAGTGAAAATGCCTAATAACTCATTTATTAGAACATTATTCCTATCACTAAGTGACAAATGATTGCCTTTGCAGCACACAGAATTCTCCCTGGCATATAGTAGGCCCTTAAAAAATTAGGAGACAAATACTATGCAATTTCACTTACATGTAAAATCTAATAAAGCTGAATCAACATGGAATCAGGAAGAACAGTAACAGTCATCAAAGGCTGGGGGCTGATACCATTCGACAGTGGCAGTGGGAACAAAACAATGAAGAGTTGTTGACTAAAAGGTACAAAGTTTGCTTACTTCCAAGAATAGGTTTTAAGATCTACTCCACAGATAACTAACTGTAGTTCAGAATAATACGTTTATATTTTAAAATAACTAAAAGAAAATTTCAAGTGTTTCACCACAAAAAATATGATCAGTAGGCAAGGTGGATGTTAGCTACTTTTATTTATATACCATATTATATGTGTATAACTATACATACAAAACAACCACACTGTATTCCAGAAATGTTTACACTATGACTTGCCAACCAAAAATAGGCTTAATTTAAAAATAGATGTATTTTTTAAATTTAGTAGAATACATGAGTCATCACAGAAATTCATAAACGTATTTATCTCCATGAAGGTAGGGCAATTATCTAGCACAGGATAGGTGTTTTTGGTGCCATTAATAAAACAATTAAATAGAAAAAAAAAATGGTTCAAAAACTTTAAATTCTAAATTAGCAAGACTCAAAATTTGCCAAATATCTACATTTGTATAAAAATGAATGTGGTAGTTCACTGTAAAAATGAAAACTCTGTACATATCAATTTGCCAAATATTTGTGAAAAAATCCACATTCAATAAAAACAAATCCAAACAATTGCCTTTCTCAGATTCTGTTTGTTCACAAATAGTGTCTGTGCGGCAGCTACTTATCAGAACTGAGCAAGAATATTGCTATTTCCGTAGAATAATAATCTCCCTATAATATAGTTTTAAATGTTCTGTATAAAAAAATATGAGAAAATGATTCATCTATCATATTACCTGTTTTAATATGAAGTGGAGGAAGGACATTCACATTGTGAGGTGGCAAAATGCAAAGCAGCTGATTTGTGAAATAAGCAGCCATGAAACGAGCCATAGACCGCACCACCATGACCGCAGCCTCAGGATGGACACGTCCAGCCACAGCAAACTCTCCAGGAGACTTCTCAGGATCTAAGAAACAGAGCAAAGGACCAAAGGAGACTGTAATTAGATTATTTTTTTAATTGCAATATTTAAGTTTATTATATGAAAAAAATCATAAATTATAATTACTTTTCAAAGATGAGCACCTATGGGCTGAACAACATATGATATCCATACTTAAAGACAGTAAAAATAATTAGTTCATATTTACAAGCACATATACTCAGAAACTGCTCAGTTTTCATAACTTTTTAAAATGCTCTCTACAAAGTAATCAACATAAGATGGACTTGCAAGCTTAGCATTTCAGTATTTTCTCCTTTTCCTTCCCTCCCCCTATTTTTTTTAAATTAAATAGCCAGGGCTTAGTACAAGGATCATCTAAGAAGTACGAAGATAAGAATTCTTATTCCTTTTTCTTAAACCATTAGATCTAAAAATCTCTTTATAGTGCCTCACTACCATAAGATTCTTTGGGAGAGGTAGCAGCAAAGATATGTACAAGGCAGAGTGTAGGAGGTGCTAGTGGATGTCAGTTATATCAAAATTTCTGGGGTTGGTTTGGGTTTAGTAAAAGGGCACACTGAGTTTAATCTCTAGTATTAGAAAAAAACTGAAAGTAATTCAAAATATAGCACAAAGATGTTATTAATGGCAACCTTCTATAATAAAATTTAAATTACAGGGCTAGAGGAACAGCTGAGCGGTTAAAGCGCTTGCTTAGCAAGCACTAAGTCAAGTGCTAAGTACCAGAGTTCGAGTCCCCAGCACCATATAAGCTGGGCGTGGTGGTGCAAGCCTGTAATCCCAGCACTCGGGAGGCTGAGGCAGGATTGCCCTGAGTCCAAGGCCAGCCTGGGCTCCATAGTGAGTTCAGGACCAGCCTGGACTATAAAGTGAGACCCTGTTTCAAAAAAAATTAAATTAAATTAAAATTACAATCATCTATAATCATTAAATAAGGTCAATGTAAAGACAAATTAACAGGCCTAACTACTTATAGTTGGCCCTCATCTACCACCTGGGAACTTGGACTTTGGGAGAATTTCACTGTGCTAGGAGAGGCTCTTGGGCCCACAATATTTGTAAAAAACAATGTGGTTTATGCTGAACATTTGTTCTTCCTCTGAGAATATGAGATTTTGTTACGTGCTCCACCCAGGGGAGCCATATGGCCAAATACAGGTCAAAACCCTGAGCACAGAGCTGTCAATGTGCCTTCTTAGTGAACAACATATCACATGTGCTAGGGTAGTGAGGCTTCCTGTGTGATTTCCTGAAGCTGTGCCTGGTTTTCTCTAGGCCTCACTTCATGGCTCTTTTCCTTTTGCTATTTGCTCTGATTCTTTTTGCTGTATAAATAATGTCTTTGAGTATGACCAAATGCTGAATCCTCTGCATCTTTCTAGTGAATCCAAACATGGGGGGTAGTTTCATGAACCATCAGCAAGTATATGCTTACCATATTTTAAACAAACTCATTTAAAATTATAACAAATTATACAATTTATTCTGAAAACTAATTCATGTACAGCTACTGCTGAAAAAACAGAATATTCAGTCATTCACATGGTAATAAATAAAAGTCTTTCACTTGTACATGGCTAGCCAACCAACAGGACAAGAGGAATTAAAGGTCATGAACTGTGGGTTCTCGCTCATCAAGTCTTTACAATGTGCTTCCACCACTGCAATCTGTCCGTGGATGAACTGATACGTTCTGAAATCATGGGCTAAAATGAATCTTTTCTCCCTTAAGTGTAAGCATCAGGTATTATGGTCCAGTAATGAAAAAAATACCTAACACAAAAACTGGTACCAGGAGTGGGGTCACTGCTGTGACTTTACCTAATAATGTGTTGTAGAAGGTTCTGGAATCAGTTTTTGGGGAGTTTGGAAAGGTATGGAGATGTTGGCTGGCAAAGCCCTAGAATCCTATGAAATCAAGCCTGATGGGAGATTCTGGTACAAGTTCAAAAATTCAGAATGCAAAAAAAAAAAAAAGTGCAGATTGGAAAGGCCAGGTTCAATAGGTTTCAGACAGCGGGCTGGGGGAATAGCTCAGTAGTTAAAGTGCTTGTCTTCCAAGAACAAGGCCCTGAGTTCAATTCTTCAGCATCATATATACCAGGCATGGTGGCACACACCTATAATCCCAGCACTAAGGAAGCTGAGGCAGAAGGATTGCTGTGAATTTGAGGCCAGCCTGGGCTACGCAGTGAATTCAGGACCAACCTGGACTACAAAGAAAGATCCTGTGTAAAACAAAACAGAAAACAAAAAACAGAAAAAAAAAATGAAAAATGGGATACACAAGTTCAAAGAATGGGGAATACTTTGAGACAATGATTATGTTACTGTAATAAGTTTTTTAAAAATTAAATATTCCCAGCCAGGTATGGTGACACATGTCTGTAATCCCAGCAACTGGGAGGCTGAGGAAGGAAAACTGCCATGTTTTGAGGTCAGCCTGGGTTACAGAGTGAGTTCAAAATCAGCCTGGGCTACAGAGTGAGACCTTGTCTCAAAAAAAAAAAAAAAAAAAAAAAAAAAATCGCCATATATTTCAATCCAGATATCCTGTAGTCTCTTATATGGATTTTTAAAAAGATTCAGAATAAGTCAGAAAGAGATTTTCATAATTGTTTTTAAAAACTTTAGGCAACATTTAAAACATAAACTCTTGGATACATGTTACTATATAAACATGAAGATAACCTGAGAAAATAGTTATATTGGTTTACCTGGAAATTTCTGTTAAAACCTGGGGATCTTAAGATTAGAAACATATAAAAAATAAATAAATAAAAAAGTCAGCATGATCTGTAAGATACTAATCCAAAAATCTAACTTTTTATGATTTTGTGACTGTGGAGGCAGGGGACCTAACTTTTATTTATAAGCAACTTCTTATATAACATAGTATATACAACTAACAAGATTAAATATATTGAGTTTTAAAAAGCATACCTGGACAATCTTCATTTTCTCCTATAGGTAATTGTGACCATGTCAGTATTTCTCTCACTAAATAATCACATAACCCTTGAGCATCATTTAAATTATAGCTATACAGGTGGCAGTACAAGACAGAAAGATAATAACGTATCTGAAGGAAACATGTTCTTCTTCCTCCTAAAAATGAAAAAAAATTATTTTAAAAGCATCTGAAAACTCTTCAACCATACACTTCTGTAAATGATCCTATATATGTTTTATACTTCAATAAAAGATTTTTTAAAAGGCTGGTAATACTTTGCTGTTTTCATTTTAAATTTCAAACAATTTAATTTTATTACGACCTAAAATTTTATCCAAACAGACCCACAAATTCTCCTCCTCTCAGCACTGAGGTCCACTAATGCCTTCTAGCTCAAGTGCATATGATATAAAACAGAATGCAGCATGCCACAAAACACCAAGAAACAGTCACGTAGCAAAGAGATGGTGAAAGGCACTTCCTAACAGAGAAGAAACAACAAACCAACAAGACAGGAGCCCCTGGTAATTTTCTTCAAACATCTGTGAGTATTTAAGACTGTGACTGCTGGTATCCAATCTTCCAAATATTGGCCTTAATACTGGAACAAATACGCTGAGGGTGTAGAAAAACTACAGCAGGTGTGGTGGCTACAATCTCAACACTCTGGGCAGCAGAGACAGGACATCGGCAAATTCCAGCCCAGCTAGAGCAATTTAGTAGAATTAGAAACATCTCAAAAGTAAAAATGGCTGGAAATGTAACCCCAGTTTAAAGGTCATGTGTTAAAGCCTGAGTCCCACACACACACAAAACAAAAACAAAAACAAAAAAAGCTTTGGTCCTTGATGTTACCATGGAAACCCCAAATGGGCCCCAGTCTATACAATATGATTTCCTTTCATGAGGAAGAGAAATGAACTTTTTTAATGAAGCCACTGCCACTTTCAGCTACATTACTTTGAGAAGCCACTTCTAACGTCTATAGTTATAAAGGGAATAAATGAAATATCCACAGTGGAACTTATGAAAACTTTTTCGACCAAGAACTTCCTAGGGCTGGAGGAACAGCACAGCAGTTAAAATGCTTGCCTAGCAAGTGCAAGGCCCTGAGTTCTATTCTGCAGCACCACACAAAGATGGGCATGTTGGCACACGCCTGTAATTCCAGCACTCAGGAGGCTAAGGCAGGAGAACTGCCTGAGTCCAAGGCCAGCCTCAGCTACACAATGACTTCAGGACTACTCTGGGCTACAAAGTCAGAGCTTGTCTTAAACAAAAAGAAAAAAAAAAAAAAAAACTTCACATCTCACTGAATACTACTCTCCTTTATCCAGGCAAGTAATTCCCAAATCTGAGAAATACATTAAACCATTTATTGCAAATATATTAAGTCACAAGTTCAACTAATTAATCTTATTAAATGTGTAAAATGTCACCTATTATTCTTGCAATGATTTTGTTTCAGAGTCTACTGATTTTCTTGCTTTCGGGTAAAATCCACATCCATACACCGAAGTCCTGCAAATGGCTATTTCACATTGTATCAAAGTGAAAGCGACTTTTTTAAATGGTCTATATACACGTTCCTTGATTTCAAAAGGGTTACATCCCTATAATCATAAGTTTAAACTATTGTAATTCTTTTTCCTTTTTTTGGTTTTTTTTTTTTTTTTTGAGACAAGGCGTCACTTTGTAGTCCAGGCTGGTTCTGCAATACACCTGCCTCACCTCCCAAGTGCTAGGATTATAGGCATGCGCCAACACATCCAGCTTATATGGTGCTGGGGAATCGAACTCAGGTACACTTTAACCACTGAACTATTCCTCCAGTTGAAAATACTGTAATTCAAAAATGAAACTAACCTAGTGAATATCACAGCTTAGCAACACAGGAACCATATGGTGTCAGGTCCTTATTCTGTAATCATACGTCCAACCGGGAGCTGTGACGACTAGCCACCAGCACCACAATGGAGTGCTGCACATCAAATGCCTCATATCACTAGTCCAGAACTGGATCGAAATGCAAAATTTAAAAGTCACCATCAAAAAGTTGAAAAATCTGTCTCCCATCCATGTACTAACCAGGACATTGCTTAGCTTTTGAGAGCACACAGATCAGGCACATTCAGGGTGGCATGACCTCAGCCAAAAACTCAAGTCAAACCATTGTAAATTAGGGACCATCTATATTTATTTGAACAGGCCCCTTTCCTACAAAAATAACTGATTCTATTGTCTTCATGATAACTACTTCCTTGGCACTCCATACAAGGCATTCCCTCATCATGTTTTCTACCCACTTCTCAGTGCCCCATCACTTTGTCACATAATCCAGTTCTACTAGACTATTTGCAGTTTACCAAGCTGATGTAGTTTCTCAGGCTTTTTGTTTTTGGAACACTATACCCTCTGTTAAACCACCCCCACTACCTTAACTGGCCGATTTCTATTCCATTTTAAATGTTCTTCGCCCAGATTTTCCCTAGACTACATTGGCACCTCAGCCTCTGACTGTGCACCCAGAACCTACCATACAATACGATGAGAAAAATGATTGTGGGCAACTTGAGGTTGCACTTAATCACTTAAAGCGTTAGCTTCATGTTTTTCTAAGTTTGAAGATGACGAAATATTTAATCAACAGTTTCTCATTGAGATTCTTGCACATCCTCTCAATAATAACATTATTTTATTTAGGATCAAAGTCATTTTTTCTCCTTTAATGACCAACAGGTTTCATCACCAATGAAAAACAGAAATAAAGACTTAAACCAGAGATTATTTAAAAAGATCATTGGTGTTATAAATTTCAAGAGTAAGCACAAGTTTTTCATTTTTTCTCAAATTTGTTTTCATTAATATTACTTGTGATACATGACTGATACTCAACCTGATAAACTACTGCACATATATATGCATATGTCATCTTGATCATTGGTACTGCCCTTTGCCTTTCTTGACCTCTTGTCTCCCCACATCCCTTCCCTCTTCATACTTATTTTCTTTCACCACTTTTGTTCTTTTACTTATTTAAACTTTTTCTCATATTAGAAAAAACACATGAAATTTAATTTTCTGTGTCTGATTCAGTTTTGCTAAACATGATGGTCTCAAGTGCATCCACTTTCCTACAAACAACTCCTATTTATCTTTCTGTACAACAGAGCAGTGCCCCATTATAAATACATACTTCATCTTCTTTACTCACTCATCTGTTGATGGACATACTGGCTATTTTCAAGATGTAACTATTATGAGTTGTGCTACTACGAACACGGGTATGTGTCTATCTCTGCTTTATGATATTAACTCTTTTGGGAAGACACTCAGAAGAGGTACAACTGGATTAAATGGGATTTTCAGGTTTTTTTGACAAATCACCAAAATGATTTCCATGGCTGTACTGGTTTACAGTTCCACCAACAACGTAGAAAGGTTCCTTTTGCTCTACAACCTTGCCAGTATTTGTTTTGTGAATTCTTGGTAGTAACAGAGTAAGATGGACATCAGGATGAAGGATAATTTCAATAATTACCTTTGACAACCAAGTCACCTACAATACATATTCTATTTTAACATTAACACATGAGTACTTCAAAATGACTTTTAAGCTCTGCGGACAGTCATTTTTAAACACCACCACTACCTTTCTCTTGGGTTTCCTGTAGGGCTTTCTTCCACAGCTGAACAGATTTTTCATATGATCCTAACAGGAAACACTCTTCACCTAGAAGTTTTCAACCAACAGTTAGTCATTATGTTAGTTTATAAACATTTACTGCTTTAAAATTCAGCAGCTAAATCTCAACCAAAAATTATTTTGAAAACAATCACAACAAATTAAAATTCAAAGCCTGAATATTTAACTTGTTCATGGAGTTAGAAACTGTCAGATACTGGCCACTGGGGGCTGGAGGAATGCCACAGCAGTTAAAACGCTTGACCTGCAAGCAAAAGACCCTAAGTTCAATTCTCCAGCACCACATAAAGCCAGGCATGGTGGCACAAGACTATAATCCCGGCATCCTGAAGCCTAAGGCAGGTGAACTGTCCTGAGTCCAAGCAAGACTGGGCTACACCAGTGAGTTTGGGGCCAGTCTGGGCTACAGAGCACGATCCTGCCTCAAAAAAAAAAAGAAAAAAGAAAAAGAAAAAGAAAAAGAAAAGAAAAGAAAAAGAAAAAGAAAAAAAAGATACTGACCATTGATACATGTAAGGTGTGAAGTCTGGTTCAAGGGGCCTCCTGCACTCTGCAGGTCAGCCTGTATATGACACAACAGAGACCTGACGGTAGATACTTCATGTGCCATCATTTCAGTTAACTGTCTGTCACACTCAGGAATTCTTTCACTTAATTGTGCTTGATACCATAAAGTTCTTTTATACAGCATTCTCCACAAAGCAATCAATCTGCACACAAAGCCAGGCAATCATCAAAACCAAATTTCAGACCAGTGAAAAAAATTATTTAAGACCCTTTCATGGCCTAGTTTTGAGGATACTCTTCACTAATGCGTTAATATATATTGAGGGGCCAGAAGAATAGCAGTTTGAGTGTATGCCTAGGCCCTGGGTTAGATTTCCTAGCACCACAAAAGCCAGGCATGCTGCTACACTCCTGTAATCCCAGTGCTTGATACATTGAGGCAGGAGGACTGCCATGAGTTTGAGGCCATTCTGGGCTACAGAGTGAGTTTAGGACCAGCTTAGACTACAAAGTAAGACCCTGGCTCAAAAAAAAAAAAAAAAAAATGTGTACTGGTCAGATTTAACTATAGTACAAATTCCAGTAGCCAAAAAATGTGTAATGCAGGGGTTGGAGGAATGGCACAGTGTTAAAGCACTTGCCGAGCAAGTGCACGGCCCTGAGTTGACTCCTCAACACCACATAAGCTGGGTGTGGTGGTACACACCTATAATCCCAGCACTCAGAAGGATGAGGTAGAAGAACTGCTATGAGTCCAAGGCCAGCAAGGGTTACATAGTGAGTTGAGGACCAGCCTAGGCTACGGGCTCAAAAAAAAAAGGCAGGGACTGGGAATGGCACAGTGGTCAGAGCACTTGCCTTGCAAGCTCAGGACCCTGAGTTCGATTCCCCAGCACCATATATAAAGTTCGGCATGGTGGCACATGCCTGTAATCCCAGCACTTGGGAGGCTGGTGAAAGCAGATTGTCCTGAGTCCAAGGTCAGCCTGGGTTACACCAGAGTTCAGGACCAGCCTGGGCTACAAAGAGAGACCCTGTCTCAAAAAAAAAAAAAAAAAGGAGGGACTGGAGGAATGGCTAAGCAGTTACAGCGCTTGCCCCAAGAGCTAAGTCAAGCACTAAGTACCCAAATTCGATTCCCCAGCACCACATAAGCCGGGCATGGTGGCACACGCCTGTAATCCCAGCACTCAGAAGGCTGAGGCAGGAGGATTGCCATGAGTCCAAGGCCAGCCTGGGCTCCATAGTGAGTTCAGGACCAGCCTGAGTTACAGAGTGAGACCCTGTCTCAAAAAAAAAAAAAAAAATGTGTAATGTATGTGAAAAAAATCTGCACAAATGTTTTAGTTACCTGAGGTCTATTTTGTTGTTAGGTTTATTTTTTTTCTTTTTTAAAGCAGGTCTCACGATGTTGCCTAGGCTGGTTCCAAAACTGATCCAACTTAGCCTCCTAAGCTGCTAGAAATTGTAGGTGTCTGCCCCTTCACCCAACTTATTTTTATAGTATTTAACTAAACCAAAATCTTTCACAATCATTGCTGCCCAAGACTAAATACATAATACCTATATAACAATTAGCATAAATCCTAAAAGAATTTTTGACAAATAAAAATTATGTATGTATCTATCAGGCATTAGCATATTTTAAAATATGCCCATAAGTACTTAAAAAATAACATAATGCTCTATTCTGAGCACCAATAGAAGAGAATATCGTTCTAGGGTAATAAAAATATTCTGGAACTAGCATTAATAGTTTCACACCTTATAAATATACTAAAAGCCACTGAATCATATGCTCTAAAATGCTACATTGAATGATATTTTTAAAATCTAACGGTATTTTAATAATAAAGTTAGTAGTTATACCTGTGACCCGGCTGTTGAATGAGACTTGTTACTTGAGGACGAATCTTGAAAGATGAGCTCCAAGGCCAGTTTTCCAGAGAACCATGATTTTGAAACATTTGAAAAATAGGTATTACCAATGAATCCTGATGTGCTGGTCTATTTTCACCAGCTGATTCTGAAATAACTTCAGATTGAAGACTGTACACACCATTTAAACTGTCAGCTACCGCTCTGAGCAGATAAAAACAGACTAAAAGTTTTTCTGAGAGTAACTGACCCATTCCTTGCTGAGTTAGCAAAAGCTTTAGAGTATTGGAGGTAAGTTTTATCAAATGTCCCACATTTTGCTCGTATCTCACATCCCAATAGTGGGTTGATAAACACTGATGAAAAAGTCGAAAGACACAAAATTCCCATGTGCTGTGTTTTACGCTCTTGCTTGAAAAAAGGCCAAGTTTGGTAAAAGGACATTTTATAAATTGAAGAATATAGAAAAAATGAGTGATACAAACTATTGTGTAATTTAACATTAAATTTCTTTCTGTCACATTCTTTGAAATCCCTATAGTCCAAGCCGCAAGTAGACTTTTCTGGATAGAATACAGTTGTGTGACAGTCTTGTCTATCTCCTTGATATCATCCTCTGCATGTATTGTATCAAACATAGACGAAAATTCTAATCTTCCTTCTTTGACACTGCTACACAGTGGATCATTATTTTGGATCCCAAAACAAATTAAGTTGCTTGGACAGTGTTTGCCTTCTTTAGTTTTTTCAGTTCCAAAATTCTAAATATGAAGAAAAAAATATACTTAATACTATTTAAACATTACAAGTAGAATCACTTGATATTCTCAAAACAAGAAAAAACAAAAAACGTTTCTTAAAATCAATGTGTAACTGTTCAAAATAAATAAAACATCACTAGCAATTACCTGCAAATCTGTTATTTCTTCATTTAATGTCACTGTTTCTTCTGCCTGCAAAAATTTAGGGACACTGAAATCTAGTGAACTTTTATTCCCTTGGTGTTTTAATAGGCTAGATCTGAGAGAATCCAGTGATTGCAGGCTCAGCCCTCTGCCCTTCGGCTAGGGAGAAAAAGATGAAAATAAAGCAAGTTTTATCTGTAATTCTGTTACAAACAATAAAAATTTTGTAGTCAACTGTATACAATTAAAAGAATTACTCTTAGTACAGTCTTAAAAGAATTAAAGAGAAAACTTTTACCAACAATATAAAAAAACACTATACCTTAGACAACCTCACACTTTGGTAGGTTTTCTCAAGTCTCTGCATTGAATCAAGTAGAAGTGATCTCATGAGAACAGATGGAGACAGGTTATCAAGGAATCGGAGAGTTGTGATCATGTATCCATCAGATATAATGAGGTAGCGTAAGCGTGAGTGTGCTTTTACAGAAAATCTCTGTCTCATAGGGTCACTATCAGATGCTGATGAATCTACAGTATTATTTGAATCTTGAAATGTAAACTGCTGTGGTCTAGCAAAGAGCAAAATTCAATAATCAGTATGAAAAAGATCTTAAAGACAACAATCATATTATTCCAGAGAAAAAGTAAAGTAACAAAGTTTGAGAATAACAAAAAAACACACAGACAGAACACAAACATATCAAACATATATCTACTGGAAAAATTTAACAATTGACTAAAATATTTGTATGCTTTTAAATTTTTTGCCTGAATTATGGCACTTGTTTTTAACAAATATACAACCTATTTCACAAAAGAATGATGGCAATTTATTTATATTATTAAAGAGAGTTAAATAATTGACTTTCCTTATTATATATTTATAGAAATATAACTATGAGCTATCGGTCTACTTATTGAGGATTAAAAAAAAGAAACTGAAAACACTTGCAGAAGATAGTGTATTTTTTTTTCTGAGACTGAGTCTCAATCTGTACAGTCCAAGCTAAATCTGAACTCACTGTACAGTCCAGGCTAGCTCTGGACACATGGCAGTCCTCCTACCTCAGCCTCTCAAGTGCTGGGATAATAGGAATGAGCCACCATGCCTGGTTTATGCAGTGCTGGGGACTCCAACCCAGGGCCTTGCATTTGATAGGCAAGTGCTTTAACCACTTAGCTTTACTCCCAGCCCTGAGTATAATTTTATCTTTAAATGTGGGTGAGTTTCCAGATAAATGTACTTTTTTTGTTATAATGGAATACCCGATTCTGATTACTTAATATCACTGTTTATTAACACTGATGCTTTATAAAGGGCAAAAATCATTGTAATACATCATGTATGTCATATATATTATACTAATACATATTTCTGTTTAGGAAACTATTCAAAAATTTTTTTTTCGAGACAGGGTCTCATTCTGTATCCCAGGCTGGTCCTCAACTCAATATGGAGCCCAAGCTGGCCTTGGACTCAAGGGAATCCTCCTGCTTCAGCCTCCTGAGTGCCAGGATTACAGGCATGCATCACCACATCCAGCTTATGTGGTGCTGGGGAATTGAAGTCAGGTACTATAGTGCTTGACTTAGAGCTTCCTAGGCAAGTGCTTTAACCCTGGAGCCATTCCTTCAGCTCCCAAATATCAATTTTTTATTAGCCAAAAAGTCACTAACAGGTGACCAGTTAATTCTAAAATATACACACCACAGCAACTCGTGTAAATATTAAATAATCATATCTCAGATGAAAAGATATATAAAAACCGAAGCAGAAGATTGGTTAAGTCTTAGTCCAAGCTGTACAACTTAGTAACTCCCAAAATCAAAAGTAAAAAATGGGCTGGCAATGTAGCTCAGTGTAAAGGCCCTGGGCTTAATCCCTAGTACCAACCAAAACAGAAAAATCATAAATATCATACATTATATCATTTTTATTGTATTATAAAAGAAACTAATATTTCTAGTGTTATGAATGTTAATACTTTAAAATTTAGAGGGTAAGAAATTAAAATGTGGGAGGAATGGCACACTGGCTAAAGCATTTCTTGGCAAGTTCAAGGCCCTAATTTCGATTCCCCAGCACCACATAAAGCTAGTCGTGGTAGCGCATGCCTGTAATCCCACCAGTTGGGAAGCTGAAGCAGGTGGACTGTCCTGAGTTCAAGGGGAGCTTAGGCTACACCAGTGAGTTCAAGATCAGCCTGGGCTAAGTATCAAAAAAAAAAAAAAAGAGAAAAGAAAAAAATTAAAATGTTATCTTTAAAGAATAGGAATATAAATCCTTTCTACACTATTTCATGTTAAAACCTAATTTTTAAGTTTTTAAAAACAAATATGTATTACTTTTGTAATAAGAAAAAGAATTTTTGAAAGATCATAAAATTCTAATTTTAAAAAAGAATAGAAAGAAATGCATTAGACTATGAGAAGGAAAAAACACTTTCACTGCAGGAAGTAATCATTTTCCATGAGCATCATCTATCACTGAATATTCAGCATCAATTTTTGTTAAGTATAAGCAAGATTATATGCACCCCAATTTATTTTTGTAAAAGGATTACTTTCAAAGGTCTTCTCTTTCTGTTTTAAAAATAGCTGTCCGTCTTGTCAAACATAATACAACTAATGTAACAACGGCAAACATTTACTGAACACGTATTTTATGAGTTCTTTGTTTAGATGTAGAGATCCTCTTAATACTACATAAATGTGAAGAACTTCTCAAAATTCCACAAGTTGAAATTCAGGCTTTCTGCCTCCCAGAATAAAAGTGCTGCTGTGAGAGCCTGTGTCTGCCTATTGTCTGTCTGCCTCTACCTAAACTGGGTAATGTTACCCCTAAGCTGAACTGTGTGAAGACTGTCTACTTCCCTGGCAGCTGTGAAAATCACCTCCCATCCTTGTGGAATTTGCTTAATGTCCACCTGCCCTTAATCCCTAGAAATTAGTAAAAATCCATCCTGCTCACACATTTTGATTACTCCTCCTACCTGTCTGCTCTGTGATTTTAATTAACCATTGTATTAGTTTCAGGCCCGCTCTACAAAAATGATTCTCTGCTGCAGCCTATTATTCTGCCTTTCCCCCCAGTAACTATGGATAGGAGCCTCTGCTCAGGGCGGCATAGCCAATTCACCTCCTCCTTTAGGTGGAGAACCCACGTGGTCCCTCGGATAGCTCTGGGATCCAGAAACTGACCTCACACAACACTCAGCAGTTTATAATTTATAGTACATTATCTTATTCCGTTCTCTCAAACCTAAAAGACTACTACTGTCATCCTCATTTACAGAAAATAAATAGAACCTTAAAGAATAACTTAAATAAGTGGTAAGCAAAAGATCCACTCTCTGAATCTTGATCTGTCTGACTCCAAAGCCAAACTCCTATTTCATCTCACAGATAACAACAAAATATGGTTAAATTCTAAAGTCTTGTAACCATTATTCACAACTTCCTCGCTTTATGGGAAAAACTGCATAAATCCTGTGTCGAATTAATTTTGAATTATCTAAGTGCTGCTCTTTCATAGTAAATCTCATATCATATTTTGCTACATTTTGTATCAAAGAGGATACATTGTTGGTACTGCTGAATATTTAAATAGCTTATACTTACATAGTCACAATGTCAAATTTTCTCCCGGATTAAGCAACAAAAAGAAATAGAAGAAAACTATAAATAAGAAACATGACAGACTCAAGGAAAGAAAAAGATAATTTAAAAGATGAAATCATATTTTAAAAAACACACAGTAAAAGTAATACCAAAAGAGAAAAACAGGAAACATATGAGAACCATTCAAATGTCTCACCTGTATGTTATTAGTGGATGAAGCGGAATAAATTCTGCTGGCCCAAATTCTACAGAGCAACCAAATGTAATCAGTTTTAACAATTCGCCTTGGCAGGTCAATAAAACCAGAGAGCCACGTTTTAACACACAAGCCAGAAAAAGACTATCATGTGTCCAGCTGATGTCACCTACCCAGTAAGACCTAGAAAAAAACCAAAGGTAACATGCTTTGAAAGGACTCTACAACTTCTTTGACAGTTTGTAATGGTCTATAACAAGCAAGGGGATACATGACAAAAAATGGGGGGAAATGAATAGATAGTAGGCATTCTTACATGCACTTCATCAATTTGACTTGTTAGAAAAAAGTAGCTTGCTCATCAACTCCAACAGTATCCCAATCAGAGATTTAGACTAAAAAGTAATTTAAAATAAAACTACTCCCTAGAGTTGAACTGTTTAGTCATATTTTAATTAAAATGAATTTCATTCCTACTAGATCCCAAAACAAGGATCTACAGGGTGTCCAAAAGCTCACATGGCAACTTCTGGTAAACTCTACATTAAATTTAGTGCTTGCATAATTTTTATCAAATTATTATTAGTTTTGCTTCAAATATTATGATAAAATCCTGAGCAAATTTTATATGAAATTATATTCTAATTTATATTTTTAATATTTTTTTTAAAGACAGTCTCACTCTATAGCCCACGCTGGTCCTGAAAAGAAAATAAAGTGCTACTTAGATATACATGACTTCTTACCTGACAAGTGTATCTGGAACTACAGGATTTTTATTACTACATCCTTTAAGGCTACCATGGAGAGTAACGAAGTTCACTGTGTTTACAAATAATACTTGAGTTGCCTAGAAAAAAAGACAACATAATCATTAAAACTACTGTCATCATTACTTACAACTCAGGAGATATAGAGATCACTTGTTATATTAATAAACTAGGGAGCCTCTTCCAACTAGTAAGGCAAGATTAACCTCTGTAGCCCTCCACTCTCTGCAACTCTACCTTTAACCTAGGTTACCATTCTACTCTTCCTTCCTCCTTTACCTTATTCTCTTCGTTTCTGATGATCAAATTTGAAAATCTGGCAGCTAATCTGTAACTTTACCAATCCACAATGGCAGGGTGGATTAAAAAAAAAAAAAGGTGGGGCTGGGGCATCTCCTGGGAAGTTAGAATGCTTGCCCAGAGTGCACAAGGTCCTGGATTAAATCCCCCCAGAACCACATAAAAATTTGCTGGGGGACTGGAGCAGTGACATAGATGTTAAAACACTTGCCTAACAAGCTCAAGGCCCTGGACTGATTCCAAAGCATCACATAAAGCAGGGTGTCATGACATATGCCTGTAATCCCAGTACTCTGGAGGCTGAGACAGGAGGATTGCCTTTGAGTCCAAGGCTATCCTGGGCTACAAAGCAAAACCCTGTCTCAAAAAATAAAATACAATAAAAATTAGTTGGGTATAGTGGTACATGCCTGTAATCCCACACCTGAGAGGCCGAAACAGGTTTGCCATGAGTTCTAAGCAAGTTCTAAGCAACTTACTGGGCTACACAGTAAGTTTAGGAGCAGCCTGGACTACAGAGCAAGATCCTGTCTCAAAAAAAAAAAGACAAGATATAAAATATGACAAGATCAAGTTAGTGCAGGTGTGTACTCCAGTGGTACATCACTTGCCTAGCATGCATAAAGCCATAGCTTCAAAACCCAGAGAACAACAACAACAAAAAACAATCTAAAGAACGTAATATAGCACAAGGAATAAATACCATCTTTAAGGCAAACAAATCTCAAAACAGGTGTAAAATTCCCTCTTTGACACATTACTCTTCAATAAATTACACTTACTGACCTTTGGGTCTTTCTGATTAAGTGTCACTGCCAGGGTAAGGCCATCTCTTGAAAAGGCAGAAATCAGAGCTCCTCTTGACTTCACTGATTCACATTTGGGAATGAGACTGCACAGGAGGCAGTCTTGTTGCGCCCAATGAATATGGTATGGCAAAGACCTAAGAAAATGATGAAATAATTGAAAACAGGAAGTACAGCAACTTTTATTTACTTGGGGTGTTGTTGTTTGTTTTGAGATGATCAGGCCGGCTTGTAACTCCTGGGCTAAAGTGATCTTCCCACCTCAGGCTCCCGAGTAGCTGCAGTTGCAGACATGCCACCATGCCCTGCTGCAGAGCAACTGTGAAAGTGACTTATGGTTCACTTCAGAAAACTGAAGGCTCTACCCCACACATATTCCTTCAGAAGCTTTGTCAAGGGCACCAAAGAGAAGCTGTTAGTCAGTGAAACAAGCTGAAAACCAGAGCTGTGTTAGCAGAGCTGTATTGTATGGCAACCCTAAATTCAAATACACCCACTTCAAACAACTGGGTTAGACAAACATATTTTTACATAACACTAAAACATTTCTAGAGAGATTCAAAACCCAAAAAAATCTTAATTATATCACTGTACTAAATTTTACTTCCACATTATAAGCTTTTAATATTATTTCTATTTTGACCTTTTAAAAAAACTAGAACTATTTTTAAAAGAATACTTGAACATTTAACAAATTCAACAGTAAATCCTAACAATTATGCCCCTTTAAGTTTCAATTAAGTTATTTTTCAAAATACTTTTATTATTTTTAAATTACTCATTGTCTAGCCACTCCAAAAATGAATCTCTTCTTTTGAAGTCTCTATCTTCTCTTTATTTTTTCCCATTTTATTTAAATATATGTATGTGTTTGTGTGAGAGAGAGAGAGATACATAATGCTTATATTGAACTTGAGTATTTTGTATACATGTATATCCTGGCAAAACTATACTTTCTCTTTCCCTTTCCGACGCTCCCACACCCGTTTCCTCCCTACTAGTTCCCATTATTTCCCCACTTTGTTCTATGAAATGACTGTGATCTCGGTTTCTCATATCAGAGAAACCATTCAATATTTCACCTTCTGAGACTGACTCACTTTGCTGAGCATGATGGTCTCAAGTTGTATCAATTTACCGACAAAGGCCTCAAATCTGTTTACAGACAAATAGTATTCCACTGTGTAGAAATACCTCAATTTATGTATCCAACTGGTCTGTTTATGGGTATTTCTGTGTTTTCCACATTTTAGCTATTGGTAGTTGTGCTATGAACATAGGTATACATGTATCTGTTACATTATCTTTTTAACTCTTTTGGAAAAATTCCCAGAAGTGCTATCACTGGATTGCAGGGGATATATATTTCCAGTCTTTTGAAAAACTTCCACACTGCTCTATATAGTGGTAGTACCAGTTTATACTTCCACTAGCAGTGTAAGAAGGTTCCTTTGTCCCCACAGCCTCACCAGCACTGGCTGTTGTTTTAGTTCTTGATATCTATCATTCTTTCTTGGAACAGATGGTACTTTCATGATGTTCTGATTTGCATTTCTCTAATGGCTAATGATGTTGAACATTTTTTCATATATTTACTGGCCATTTGAACTTCTTCATTTGAGAACTGCCTATTCATTTCTTTTTTTTTTTTTTTTTTTTTTTTTTTTTTTTTTTTTTTTTTTTTTTTTTTTTTTTTTTTTTTTGGAGCAGGTTCTCACTCTGTAGCCCAGGCTGGTCCTGAATTCACTATCAAGGCTAGGCCAGCCTTAGACTCACAGCAAACCTCCTGCCTCAGCCTCCTGAGTGCTGACATTACAGGCATGCACCATCACACCCAGCTTATGTGGTGCTGGGGAACTGAGCTCGAATACTTAGAGCTTGCCCTAGCAGGCGCTTTAACCACTGAGCCATTCCTTCAGTCCCAGCTTATTCATTTCTGTTGTCCATTTTTCAACTGGGCAAAATAGTTATTTTTATAGCCTCATGACAAGTAAAAACAGCCTCTCTTATCTTTCACATGTTCTTACTTACAAGAAGAAAAATAAAACAAAAACACGAAAAACTTTCTAGATTAAACATTTAAAAAAGAAAAATGTAAAAAAAATTGTGAAGCCTTAGAAATTAAAATTAGAAATTCACATTAATATTTTCAAACCTTAAGTACATATGAGCCACAAGGTACTTCAACATGGTTGAAAAATAAAGAAGAAGGAAAGAATTACTGTACCTTGTAGGTGTAAACACATGCTCATGCCACCGGATTGCTAGAAATGTCAATTTCAGGCATTCCCCAGAATAAAAAGTAAATGAACACAAGCAGCAGTCTCCAAATAACTGTAGATAAAGTTAGTATACTTCAATATAAAATAATTCTGAAAATAACTCAAGATATAAGAAACATAACAATATATTTCTTATAACAAAATAAAAATACTGTTACTGCTTTATTTTTATTCTTACCATTAAGTTAAAGACATTGAAATTTCTCTGAGCCAGAAGCATGTCTCAAATGAGAAATCAGGTTGCAGATTTAGGGAAGAGGAGCTTCCCTAAATCTGGAGAGAGAACCCAAGACTCCCAGTGTGCTCTGTAACTGGCATGTGCTCTATCACCACACTCCACTCCCAGCCACCAGGTTACAGTTTATGCTCTTAAGAAGGTCACCAAAGGACACCAAAATGAAATCAAAGAGGTATTTGTGCTCATTTTTCTACAGCTCAGTGGGGTAACTATTAAAACTAAGATGCATTTCAAAATGACAAGAGACTAGAAAAGAACATATAAAATTTCCAACACAAAAAAATTATTAATATTTGAAGAGAAAGAAAAGCAATTTCTAACAATAATGAAGATGACAGATGTAATTTCATACATACAGAGTACCAAATAACTATTTTAAATCTTTTATTCTGGTTGATGAATCCAGTATGAGTTATACAGCTTATTTAGCATCACTAATTCTATTTGTTAAATTATAAAACGACTTACATTTTAAATTAGGAAAGAAGGAAGTTCTAATTTCAAATGACTTTTTTTTGTGGTGCGAGAGATCATGGTATACAAATACTCTACCACTGAGCATTATCCCCAGCCCCCAATCAACTTTAAATAAAAATGCTTTTTAAACTATGACCCAGGAAATACAAAAATAGCTCTTCCATACAATAATTTCCTAAGTATTAGGATAACTAACGGTGACTGGAGAGACAGAGCTATGCCATTATGCTCTCTACTAAATAGTTTCCCAAGTAGGGTCTGTTTTTAAAGTCTAAAAAATCTCTGTTCTTCCTACATCCTATAGGATTTGGATTTTACCTCATTTTTGACAAAAACAGCATTGACTACAGCTTCTTTATCTTCAGCAGAAGGCAAAAGAACTGCTTCTTCAGGTATGATTTGTGACCACTGACCAACCAATGGGAGGCTTTCAGAAGATAAAATATTCTTTAATTCCAAATATTCCCAAAGATATATGCATCCAGAAGGTGTTACTAACAGAACTCTCTTCCCATTTCCAGATACATACAAGTGTAGTTTTGAAGAGCTTGCTAATCAAAAAACAAACAAACACTAATTAAACCTCTGAAATCTGATGTCCCCCACAAAATGCACAATTTATCTCTTCTTATAAGATACCCAAATTGTGTTACCATTTAGCATATCAAACTAAGGCATTAATAAGTCAGATGTGGTGATCACATCTGTAATTTCATACTCAGAAAGCTAAGGCAGAAGGATCGTAAGTTCAAGGCCAGCTGGGCCCACTTAGGAAGACTGTCTCAAACTAAAAAAGGTAGAGACATAGTTCAGTGTAGAGCATTTGCCTACCACTCATAATACCCTGGGCTCAATTCTCAGTATAACATACAGACATACAGACAGACAGATAGACAGACACATGCATGCGCGCGCACACACACACACACTAAGGCACTAATAAACTGACAGTACTAATAACAGCAACATGTATCAGGTTCTTATATAGCATTAGTAGCTATCAAAAAAAATGTTATGCATGACACATTTCTTCAGACTAAATCTAGGCATCACAGATAAACCCAACAAAACTTTAAAAACATTCACATGTACACGAACATAGAGATACACATATGTATACACACGTGGATATACTTTCAAAACAGGAATAAGAAAATGTGTCACTCTCCTTCCCTTTTATTTCTTCCAGTTAAATCAAACTGAACAAATAAAAATTTCCCACCTACTGCAACTTTTATCATTTCCTTAGGCTTTTCAGCTACTTGTATGGATTTCACACAATCTTGATCTTTGTTCCAAAGGAAAAGCTCCTCTGTGGTGAGTATCCCAGCCAGCCATGCATCTGTGTTAAAATATGAAATGAAAGTTTTAACCTAGTATTTCCCTTATTATTGCCATAAATTATTTTAAAAACATGATTAATCCTTTTGAATATCAGTGTCAGTATTTTGAATGTTCAGTATTACTTAACCATTACTGGAAGTTGTCAGGACAAAAACGTCTTTCAAAAATGGCTGAAGAGTAGGAATCTTCTTTGTTCTTCCTGATAGCAAGTTAATTTCATTTATGCATTTATCATCCAAAAGAAAAACAGCTTCATTTTCCTACGAGACAAACATGTGAAGGACTTAGGTGGCTTCAGATGTTAACCACTTATCTAAATAAATTAGGCCAGAAAGGAAACCAAAATAACAGTTAATAAAGATTATAATTTTATCACATTAAGGCTGACACCATACAATAACCTAAAATATTTCCATTCTGTTTTGGAACACTTGGGCTGTAAATGTATCTGAGGTGTAGAGGCCTTGCCTAACATGTGTAAGGTCCTAGGTTCAATCACCAGCAAAAGAAGAAAGGAAGGAAAGGAGGAAGGGAGGGAGAGAGGGAAAGAAAGAAAAGAAAAAAAGAAAACAAGGTAAGTAAAATAGTAGTTGCATTTAAATTTCTTTGCAGTTTCACATTATTAGTATCTTACAACTGAATTCTGCTGGCTAAAACTGGATAACCTGTTGTTTATAATTTCTTAATAGTTTTACTACTATGGACAAGCTTTTACATTATTTACCTAAACTTAAATGGATATAGTTTCAGGTATTCATAAATCCTTGACCTTAATCATTTTTTTGTTTTTTTAAGTAACCAGTGATTGAACCTAGGGTCTTCACACTGAGCTAAAATTCCAGCCCATTTTTTATTATTTGTTTACTTTTTGAGACAAGGAATCACTCTGTATTCCAGGCTGGTCCTGAAATCCACATGTAGCCCAGGCTGTCTTTAAACTCACAGTAATCCTCCTGTCTCAGTCTCCCAAGTGGTAGAAATATACCATCATGCCTGTCTGATATGGTACCAGGAAATGGAACCCAGGGCCTGTGCTTGCTGGGCAAGTGCTTTAACCACTGAGACATGCCCCCAGTCCCTATTTTTTTTATTTTTGATTTTGAGATAGGGTCTTGCTAAATTGTCAGTTTCCCACGCTGGGCTCAAACTGGCAATCCAATCTCAGCATCCCAGAGTACTGGGATAACAGGCATGTGCCACCACACCTAGTGTCTCCAATAATGTTTGCCCAGAAAAGATAGGATGTTTTGCATTAATGTAATTTTCTGCTATAGTAGTTTTTCAAAGTATCTTGAGGCAGAAGGAGCAGCACCTGACAACTTGTTAGCAATGCAAATAACCCAGACCCAGAACTTCTGAGTTTAAAATTCTGGAGGCAAGGAACCAATGATCTGATTTGATAATCTGTCCAAATGATTATGATACATCCTTAGTCTGAGAACTTCTATTCAAAAAAAAAAATGAATTAGAGATACAATTTCTCAGGGTTGGAGGAATGGCTCAGCAGTTAAAGCACATGCCTAGCAAGTGCTATGTCAAGTACCCAAGTTCGAATCCCCAGCACAACATAAGCTGGGCGTGGTGGTGCACGCCTGTAATCCCAGCACTCGGGAGGCTAAGGCAGGAGGATTGCCATGAGTCCAAAGCCAGTCTGGGCTCCATACAGAGTTCAGGACCAGCCTGGGCTACAGAGCGAGACCCTGTCTCAAAAAATAAAATTAAATAAAAATAAAATAAAAACATAGAATTTCTCATTTATTTATTTATTTGAGATAGAGTCTTCCTCTGTACTCCAGGCCAGTCCTGAACTTACTGTATAACCCAGGATGGCCACAAACTCCTGACAATTCTATCTGAGCCATCCAAGTGCTGGGATTACAGATATGCACAGTACTATGCCAGATTAATATGGTGCTAGGGAATTGTGCTTGCTAGGCAAACACTCTAACTACTGAGCTATACCTCCAGCTCCTAGAGGCATAATTCCCCATGGAAAATTAGACATTTTATATCAAAAATCACAAATTCTATTAAGATTTTATAGGTTTGCCCATTTTTGCTAAGGTGACCAATCTCTTTCATACATTACGAAGATGCTCCTGTATTATTAAAGACAGGCAGGGCCTGTCTCTTCTGTCCTACCTCTGAGGGCTTTCATGGCAAACTCATGAAAAATATAATAGGAAAAAATATCGACCAACTGTTCCGGTATAGGAGGCTTAAGACATTTAAACATTTCCTTTTGATGCATGCCACTTTAACTTACTTAAACACAATATGAAGATAAACTTTTTGAAAAGTAAAGCTCTTCTAGTTAAATTACTAGCTTTCTGGAGAAACTAACCTGTTCATTATAGTAAAAAGGAAATACATAAAACACTGTCTGGGGAGCAAGTGAATCTTGGGAGGATGACATTCTATTCTTTAAGGGCACAGAACATTCCTGTATCTGCAGGAAAAGCACACAATTAACATATATAAAACACAGCTAGAGAAACAGCACCGCAGTTAAGAGTGCTTGCCTAGCCAAGTGTAAGGCCCTGAGTTCAATAGTCTAGCACAACATAATCCAGGATTGGTGGCACATGCCTATAATCCCAGTACTCGGGAGGTTGAGACAAGTGGACTGTCATGAGTTCAAGGCCTGCTTGGGCTATATAGTGAGTTCAGGACCAGCTCAGCCTACAGAGCAAGACCCTATCTCAAAAAAAAAAAAAAAAAAAAAAGAAAGAAAGAAAAGAAAAGAAAAGAAATTAACACAAGCTTATAGGCTGGGTGCATAGCCGGTTGTTAAAGTGCTCACCTAGCAAACATATAGCCTTGGGTTTGATTCCCCAGCACTGTATAAGATGGGCATGATGGCACACACCTGTAATCCCAGCACTCAAGATACTGAGATTGGAGGATGTCCATGTGTTCATGGTCAGTCTGGGCTACAACAAGAGTTCAAGGCTACACAGTGACTTCAAGATCAGCCTGGATTACAGAATAAGAAAATGAGACCCTATCTCAAAAAATTTTTTTAAAAAATTGGTTTATATGAATAAAAAAATACTTACTTGTCCCAACCAAGAAATTCTTGGCCAGGGTTTATTCTGCTTGATACTCGTTGAAGTTAAAACTTCTAATTTTACCTCCATGTTTGTCAAGATAACAATCAATTAAGCCAAATCAGTCATAACACTCTGTAAATAATAAAAATAAATAGGTTATTACATTGACAGAGAATCTTTAGAATTTTCATCAAGTTTGATAATTACTTTCTCAATAGCTCAAGCTAACCAGTTTTTGGAGTAGAAGGTTGACAATGCTGTGCATTTCTCAACATTAAATCATAAAAGAGAGGCTGAATAGTACTGCAGTTATAGCATGTACCTAGCATGTACAAGGCTCTGTGTGTTGATTCCCCAGCACCACATCAGCAGGGTGTGTGGTGCACACACATAATTCGCGCACTTGTGAGGTAAGAAGACTGTTATGAGATTGAGGCTACCCTAGGATAGTGAGTTTACGACCAACCAGCTTGGACTACAGCGTAAAACTAACCTCCCCCACCCCATGCATATATATCTATATGTACATAAAATAAAAGATAATGCAGTTTCTACCTTACTCTCTAGAAGCATCCCTTGTTAAGCCCCAGTCACCCTGTAAGCAAACTGCCTTAAGCTCACCAAGCTGTAATTAAGTCCAAAGTAGCTTATATAAAAGCAAAACCCTGGGCTGGAGGAATGGCACAGTGGTTAAAGTGCTTGTCTTGCAAGCTCAAGGCCCTGAGTTGATTCCTAAAGCTGGGAGTGGTGGCACATGTCTGTAATCACAGCACTCAGGAAGCTGAGGCAGGCGGATTGTATACGCAAGGCTTGATTCCTAGCAGCACAAAGAAAGAAAAAACTATATCATTACAGTACTCAAGGACATATCAAGATGCTAGCTATATTCCTATTTTATACCACTGCATTTTTTTTTTTTAACCTTGACATGGTAAGCACATGCTTTGCTACTGACTTACATCTCCAGCCTCAACATTGTTTCTCAATTGCCCAGAATCCTGACAGTCTAGATAACTACTTCCTTAGACATTATTAAATACAAGTATAAAAACTAAAGCAGTGAGCTTTGATAGTACAAACCTGCAACCTCAGCACCATTGTGGGCTGAGACAGGAAGACTCCAAATTTGAGCCTAGTCTGGACAATTCAGCAGTTTAGCAAGATCCTGTCTCAAAATCAAAACCAAAAAATGGATTGGAGATGTAGCTGAGTGTCAAGGCCCTGGACTTAATCCACAAACAAA
Organism: Ctenodactylus gundi; assembly: GCA_004027205.1. Lineage (NCBI taxonomy): Eukaryota > Metazoa > Chordata > Mammalia > Rodentia > Ctenodactylidae > Ctenodactylus > Ctenodactylus gundi. The sequence continues at coordinate 728,736 of PVKB01000001.1, read as the reverse complement.
CACAGACAGACAGACAGACACAGACACACACACACACACACACACACACACACACACACACACACATATAAAGGTATAGCTCAGTAGTAAGAGAATTTACCTGGCATATGTGAGGCCTTGGATTTGATCACTAGCAACAAAAAATATATACTTTTTTTAGAAGTTACAAAGTTATAAATAAAAAAATTCTTTCTAAAAAGTTAATCAAATGAAGGCAGAATAACTCCATTAGAAAACTGTCATCTGCAGCTCCTAATGAAATTATAGATCAATCAAGAGTGCCAGGGGCTACTAAATTATTAGATAAAAACAGACTGGGAACTTAATAATAGATGCACTAACATCTCCTATACCCACTAATAGACAAATTGTCATTAGAGTTCTGATTGAACACCATGTGGACAGCCATCTATGAAATATTTCTGTAACAATAAGAAAATATTGAGCTGGGGATATAGATCATAGGTAGAGGGTCTGAAAGCATGCATATATCCTTCAGTTAGATCCCTAACACCTGATTAAAAACTAAATTTGGAACTGTGGCTACATCTAGCTACCACTTGACAGGAAATAAGAGAGACTGAAAGAACACTTTAGCAAACTAGAAGAAAATAATCAAATTTTTAAAAACCAGGAAAAATTTTACAGAATAAATAATGCAGTTTTTTTCAAAACATAAGTAGCATTTTTAAAGAGGAGGTGGCGCGGGGGGATGGGAGGGGTAGGAGGCTGGAGGAATGGCACAGCAGTTAAAGTGCCTGCCTAGCAAGTGCAACGCCCTAGATTCAATTCCCCAGCACCACATGAATAGGGCACGATGATGCATGCATGTAATCCCAGCACTTGGGAGGATAAGGCAGAAGGGTTGCCAGAGGCCAAGGTTAGCCTGGGTTCCAAAGTGAGTTCAGGACCAGCCCGGGCTACAAAGCTAGACTCTGTCTCAAAAAAAAAAAGAGGACTGAAGAAACTATTACATACGTATCAAATAAATGAGTACACAAACAGATGTTAATGGGAGCTAGAATTCTTCACTATGGGTGAAAGGACATAAAGCTAAAGAACGGAGAAAAGAAAAGAAAGAGGGGGGGATTAGAACTGGCAATATAACAAGAGTTGATGTAAACTGGGCCCTCAGATGCAAGCCTGTAATCCCAGCATTTTAGGAGGCTGAAGGAACAGAGGATGTAACTCAGAGTAAAGACCATGGTGCTCAATCCCCAGTGCTGTAATAAAAAAAAAATTAATTCACCATTTGTAGCTCTGTATGATTAAAAAAAAACTTATAGGAAATGATAACTCCAGCAGCAATTATCACACCTGGTCCCAGCCCCTTATTGGTTAAGATGCTTAAATACTGTATCCCATTAAGAATAATGAGAGCTCCTCAAAAAAACAGCTGATTTCAAGGCTGGTATAATCAAATGGACCTGTAAAACCTGGAAATAGGTTACTTATCCTGGAAGAAAACTCAATCATCCTAAGGCAGTGAATGTGTGCTAGGAGTATGTCAAGAAGAAATATCAACCAGCTTGAAGGCTCCAATCTGGGACAATAAGCATCCACGTGAACGAACAATGCATGGCCATCTAGTACACACTGAATCAAGGAGCCGGTACTGACAAGGTAGGTGTGGAAAATCACCTTTTTGTATCCAGTGTAGCAAAAGTTGAGTCTGACATGCATCATCAGTAAATGGTAAGTCATTAGCTGAGGGAAAGTAGGAATCTGATGAGGAAAAGGGCAGTCTACAAGTATCTCCCCACAAACTACCTGATGATTTTTTAAAAACTACAAAACTGTAGAGACAAAGAATAGTATCTTACCCAATAAGGAGCAGTAATTATACTTTTCTGCTGTGATCATGTGAAAAGGACACTATAGAATAATATAATGTTCCCACCTAAATCTGTCTATTCATGAGGAAGCAAATAAAAAGTGAGAAAATTTACACTAAAAGAGCGGTATTATTTCTTTAGAATGCCAGTGTCCTAAGAAACAAAGTGTCAGAAGTTGTTTCAAATTAAAGATGATTAACTATACAAGGCCATTAAATACAACATAATACCCTAAACTGTATTCTGTTTAAGGAATTTGCTATAAAGAATACTATTGTGACAATGGATAAAATTAGAACATGCACTTTAAGCACAGATAAAAGGGATAATACCCATGCTAAACAGTCTAAACTTGATAACTGTATGTAGAAGAATATTACTGCTCTTAGGAAACACACATTATACTAACTATGGGCAGGATACATGACTAAACAATATATACAACCTACTCTCACCTAGTTTCGGAAAAAATTATTTCCATTACCTGGGTGTGATGCACACCTGTAGTACCAGCACTGGGTGGCTGAGGCAGGAGGACTGCCATGAGTTCAAGGATAGCCTGAGCTACACAGTGAATTCAGGACCAGCTTGAACTACTGAGTGAGACCCTGCCGCAAAAAAAAACAAAAATTAAGCAAAATAAAATAAAATAAAAATATTTCTAGTTAATAGTTCCTAAATAGTCTATTCATGCCTATGTATAGACAGAAAAGGTAAAGCACAAACACATAAACAACGCCCTAACCTGGGTAAGGTACAGGAGTACTCTGTACTTTTCTTGCAATTTTTCTGTAAATGTAAACGAACTTAAAAATTTAAAAAGCTGGCAGGCACAGTCCCACTCATTCAGGAGGCTGAAGTCAGAGGCTCACTTGTTCCAAGTGCACCCTAGGCCACTTGGCAAGACGGTCAAAACAATTAAATTTATCAAAAAGAACAGGGGGCGCCAGAGATGTGGCATGGAAGCAGGCACTCCTGTGTAAAAAAAACTATAAGACAATAGGAATCATTAGCCTCTAGAGACTATAATAGACTCTACCTACTAAGTGTCAAGGAATTAATGTTAATTTGGGCGTTGAGTGATGAATCCTCGACCGCCCTAGATATGAGGGATACGTAACTACCTAAGCACTTACGCCAGGGAACTGCTTTCACGTTCTCCAGCGGTATAATTTTACAATGCAAATGTAAAATTTAACACTTCAGGATTTTAGGATCCAGCCCTACAGAAAGCTGTGCCAGAAGGCCGCCTCCATCTTTCAGAACTCGCTGTTTTGTAGGCAAGGCTGTTTCCACTACACCGCCCCGTCTCCCAAAACTCCTCCGCTGCGGAAGGATGACGAGCCTTGCAAAACGAGTATCAACAAAAGAAGGAGAAATTCGATCCCACAACACGCCCTAGCGTAACGCCAACGTAGTAGTCTACGGGAGGAAAGTACCTTTATCTACCAGGAATCGGTGGGTGCAATTTCAAGGAAATAATTCAAGATTCCCTATGGTTTCCACGAGCGTCGGGTCATTCCTCAGAGCTCCAATTACCACCCGCCGGGCCACGCACCGAGCGGCCTGGGACGCTGCGGGGCGTCCTTGGCGCGCTGGCCGGCGGCGGGGGAGAGGCGGCGGGGGCGGCGCGGAGGGCGCGGCAGCCCGCACGGCGCCGCGGCCTACGGAGAAGCGGGGGGCTGCGGCGGCCCCGCGGAGCGGCGAGCGGAGCGGGTGCCGGGCGCGGCGCGGGAGACCGCAGGGAAGAGGCGGCCGCGGCCGTGCAGGGCAGCAGCGCGACGGCGAGGCGAGACACAAGGCGGGAACGCGCCGAGGAAGCCGCGGCCGTCGCTTCTGCCAGGGCCGGCCGGCTGGCACGCAGAGGACGCGGGCGCGGAGCCGCAAGACCCCGCCCCGACGCGAGCCTGCGTCCTGGAGACGGGGCGGGGCGTACGCGCGGGGGCGGGGCGGGCTGGGGGCGGGGCTGCAGGAGCTTCTACCGCCCCCTCCGCCCCGCCCCCGGGAACCCGACAGCCAAGGCCGCCTCCCGCTTGGCCTTCCTCCTCCCTCTCCTTTCCCCGGTGCTGGCCCTCCACGCCGTCCTCAGAGTCGGGAGTGCTTCTGTATGTCTTTCTCCATCCATACTTTCCTCAGTCGCCGCTCTTTTAAGTAGCCAGGCATTTTCAGGGGAACCGATTCCCGACCAATTAATTCCTGATTCCTGAGAGTTTTCCTTGCCTGCGAGAACTTCACGGACCTGAATATACACTGCGCACTGGCCTTCCACAGAAAAGCTGGCCACCTTAAAAGACTGAGGAAAACATTTTTCTTAACGGCTGGTAATACTGTGCATTTTTTTCGTTCATGTATACACTAGCCGTTTGTATTTCTTTCGAGAAGTGACTATGTAGATCCTTTGCGTTGTGTGTATTATTGTGGACTGAGTGCAGGGCCTTTGCCCTGAGCTATATATCCCTTCCCCTTTTTATTTTTGATTTTGGGACAAAGACTGGCAAAGTTGACCAGAGTGCGCCCGAATTTTCAATCCTCCTGCCTCAGCCTCCAGCGTCCTGAGATTACAGGCCTCCCATCACACCTGGCTCCTTACCTGTTTTTAGGAGGCAAGTGCTTTAACCGCTGTGCCATTCCTCCAGCCCTCATTTACCTATTTTTAATCAAATTTTTAAAGTTTTCGGGTTCTTTTTGTATTCTACATACTAGCTTGCTGTCAGATGAATAGCTAGCAAACATTTTCACACATTTTATAGAGTGCCTCTTAACTCAGTTGTTTGGTTACTTTGCTGCGAAGCTTTTTAATTTGACAAAAGTCCATTGGTCAATTTTTGTGTTTTTTCCTGGGCTTTTGGAATTCTATCCAGAAAAACATTGCCAACACCAGTATATGGAAGTTTTTCGTCTGTGTTTTCTCCTCTAGTTGTTTGAATCGTAGGTCTTATGTTCAGGTCTTTGATCTGTGATGTTTGAGCTTTGTGGCTTTTTTCCCCCAGTACTTGTTTTGAACCCAGGGCCTTCCCACTAGGCTACATCTCCAGCTTTTTTTTTTTCATGGGAGGAGGGTTTGTTGGGCTTTGATATAGGATCTTGCTAAATTACCCAGGCAGGACAAGAATTTGTGATCCGCTTGTCTCAACCTTCCAGTATACTGGCATTACAGGCCTGCGCTACCACGTGTGACTCTAGTGCACCTTGAAATATGGTATTGTGATGCCTAGGCAGGGCTTAAACTCGCGGTCTTCTGCTTCAGTTTCCAGAGTAGCTGGGATTACCAAAGTGGGCCAAAACATGTTTATTCTTTTAAAAACTGTTTTGGCCATTCCAGGATCTCTTTCATTTCATAATTTCTCTAAGAGGTCTGCTAGGAATTTGATTGAAACTACTTTGATCTGGACATCTACTTGGTGAAAACTATAGTTTTCCCATCCAGGAATCTTTCATTTCTCAGTGTAATTTCTTTTATTGGTGTTTCAGTTTTCTGTTCACAAGTCATACCTCTTGAACTTTAGTTAAAATCAATCTTACTGAATTTTTTTCTTTTCTGCTTTATTGTGGGATTGAACCCAGTGCCTTGCACTGGCCAATGTCCTAGCCTTTCTTCCTTTCTTTTTTGAGACATGTCGCTAAATTGCCCAGGCTAGGCACCTATCTGGGCTTGAACTTGCAACGCTCCTGCATCAAGACTTCTTGAGTGCAGGGATTACAGGCTTTTGGAATCCTAAGGCCCAGCTTTTGATGTTACCTTAATTTTTTATCTATTTTTTTTTTGAGTTAGTGTCTTGCTCTGTAGTCGAGGCTGGTTCTGAGCTCGCTATGTAGCCCAGGCTGGCCTTGAACACACAGTAATCCTCGTGCCTCAGCTTCCTGGGTGCTAGGAATACAGGCCTGCACCACCATACCCAGTTTATGTGGTGCTGGGGAATCCAGTACTTAGCAATTTAACCGCTGAGCTATTCCTCCAGCCCCTTAAAACTTTCTTGAGACATATCTTGCTAAATTGCCTAAACTGCTCTCATACTCCTTGGATCACATGATCCTCCTGCATTAGCCTCCCAGTTAAGTTTACACAGATGCAATGCTGTGCTATTTAAATTTTTTAAATATGGAGGCTCTTGATCTAGCCAGGTGGAAGTAGTTCTATACTTGGACTTTTTGAGAGCTAATAAAATTTTCCTTTGCTGAGGGGCTGTAGGAATAGCTCAGTTGCCTAGCAAGTGCTAAGTCCCTGAGTTCAGTCCCCCAGCACCACATAAACAGGGCATGGCGGTACATACATGCCTGTAATCCCAGCACTTGGGAGGCTGAGACAGGATTGCCATGAAGTTGAGACCAGCCCAGTTACAGAGTGTGCTGCTGTCTACAAAACAATTTTTTTTTTCCCTTTGCTGAAATTAACTTGAGGTTGTTACTCTCATTGTTGCTTAGCCAAAATGAGTCCTTATAATAGTCCTTACCACATGAGCTTATGATTTCTTTTGAGGAAAAAGATGACTAATATATGTAGTAAATGTACTTTTTCAAGATAATTCCATATTCAGTGTGAAAAAAGGTGCATTGGAGAGGTCAAACAAGAGGCTGGAAGGCCACGTCAACGACTAGCGCAGGCATCCATATGAAACAGGGGAATGTGAAAACCCAAAACCTGAACTAGTGAGACAAGTGGATAGACACGAGGGATACCAAAGAAAGACTAGCTTAGAAATTGATGACCAATGGATGAGAGGGACAAGGAAATCGGATGAAGATTGAAATGGAAACAACAGGAGGACCAAGGCAGAACAGAGGGCAGGGTGAGATCAGTGACCTCAGGCATGATGTTTTCACAGGGTGCCTTTGGTGGTCAGTCAAGTGTGGGCTGGATACACAAATGGGGGTCGGGTCATGGATCCCACGCGGTAATTTTAAATAGTCCTCTTGTAATAGGAGCTACCAAAGGCGCAAAACACATGGTAGTTTTAAATAAATGTTTGATTTCAAATATATTACAGTACCACAGAACTGTTTAAAATGAAAAACAATAAAAATAGTATAATCACTCTAGTATTTAAAGCAAAATAAAGCTTTATAAAAACTGCCTCTGTTCTTGTAAAATCATTTAGCTTGTCTCATTTACTTTTTTTTCTGGTGGCAGGGTCTTGCTCAACAGTCCAGACTGATCTTGAACTCACTAGATAGCCCAGGCTGGCCTCGAGCACACAGCAATCTCCTTAACATTACAGGTGCATCCTATCATGCCCGGCTTGTATGGGGCTGGGAAATGGAACCCAGGGCCTCTAGGCAAGCGCTGAAACTACCAAACTATTCCTCCAGCCCCTCAGTCTAATTTATATATGAGGCAAACAAAATTTAGAAAATAAAAATTTACTACAGAATTCAAAAATATTCTGAGATAACAGTTTTATTTTAAAGAGAATTTAAATGGAGACAATGATAAAGAATGCAATTCTAACCAGTCAAAATCTTTAGACTTGATGTCTTAATTTATCAATTCTTTAGTATGACTGTATCATAATTTTTCCTCGTATCTGAAGAAGTATGAGTATTCCATGAAAAAAGTTTCTTGAGATGAAATTAAGTATAAAATATACAAAGTAGAGAAGTTTATATGGTAGCAGATGGGTCTTCAATGAACAAGTTACTAGTAAGTCAGGTATTACTAAAGAAATGTTAAACATACATCACATGGAAGTCACAGTCAAATCTCATACCGTACACAGCTGCTAAAATAGACTTTCCTTCCCAAACCATTATGCCATGCTACAATGATCTTTACAATACCAAGTATAGTGGAGGGGAAGTGGGATGTAAGGAGGGTAATGGGGGATATATTATTAAAATGTCATACACATGTACAAATGTGCCACAATGAAATTTAACACTCTGTAAATGTAATATACAGCAATGAACATATATATTAAAATGCTAAATATGGGGCTGGAGGAATGCCACAGAGGTTAAAGGGCTGAGACAAGCATTAAGTGCCCAAGTTCGATTCCCCAGTGGTATGTGCCTGTAATCCCAGCACGCAGGACGCTGAGACAGGAGGACTGCTATGAGTGCAAGGCCAGCCTGGACTCCATAGTGAGTTCAGGACCAGCCTGGGCTACATAGCAAGACGCTGCTTCGAAAACAAAAACAAAAAACCCACTAAATACATTACAACCAAGATCATCAATAACTCCTGACCTCCCACAATGAACACAGATTCATAAACAGCATTCTACTAATGATTCTCTATCAAAAATAATTGTTTTTTCCAACAGGATCTTGCTCTGTAGTCCAGGATGGTCCCGAACTCACTATGTAGCTATGTAGCCCAGGCTGGCCTCGAACTCACCACAATCCTTGTGCCTCAGCCTCTCAAGTGCTGAGATTATTACAGGCATATGCCACTACAATTGACTTATGTGATCCTGGGGAATCAAACTCAGTTCTAACCACTGCGCTATTCCTCCAACCCTCCATATCAAAGTGGTTATAGGACCTGGGGCATAGTTAAGCAGTTAGAGGGCTTGTCTAGTGAGGCAAGGCCCTGGGTTCCATTTCCCAGTACCATATAAACTGGGCATGGTGGCACATGCATGTAATCTTAGCACTTGGGGGACTGAGGCAGGAAGACAGCCACAAGTTCCAGGTCAGCATGGGCTATACAGTCATACAGTGAGTTCTGGAACAGCCCAAAGCAAGACCTTACCTCAAAAACAAAAAATAAAAAACAAACAGCCAGCTGTTTAATATTCATGATAAAGAAATAATGGGTAGAGCAAACATCTACCTAATGGGTAAATGTGTTAGATCCACACTATTGCAATGTGATTACTGATGGCCAGGAAGGGCGTCCAGAGATAAAACTCAAGAATTTAGTTAGATGGGCTCTCAAGGCAATTCTTTTGAGTGCTAAATTTAGAAACACGGTTCTAGAAGACTCAAAAGGAGCAGACGTTCTGACTTAGTCTCTGAGGGATCTTACCTTCTGAAGGTATTACAAATTATCTGTGGGAGCAGAATTTTTAAGCTGTTAAGTGTGCTATGTGAATAAATGGGATGTTTGGATTTCTGACTCTTAAACACCTTTTAAGTCATGACAGTCTTAATCCCTTTTAAAAGATGTACTTGCAAGGGCTGGAGGAATAGCTCACTGGTTAAAGTGCTTGCCTAGGCAAGCACAAGACACCAGTTCAATTTCCTAGCACCACATAAACCCAGCATTTGAGAAGCAGAGACAGGAGGACTGTCATGAACGCAAGGTCAGCATTGGCTTCAAAGTGAGTTCAGGACCAGCCTGGACCACAGAGCCAGACCCTGTCTAAAACAACAACAACAACAACAAAAAGATGTACCTTTGGGCTAGAAGAATGGCACAGCAGTTAAAGTGCTTGCCTTGCAAGCACAAGGCCCTGAGTTTGTTTCCCCAGCAGCACTAAGCTGGGTATGGTGCTGCACGACTATAATCCCAGCACTCAGGAGGCTGAGGCAGGAGGATTGCCTTGAGTCCAAGGCTAGTCAGGGATCTATAGTGAGTTCAGGACCAGCCTGGACTACAGAGCAAGAACCTGTCTCAAAAAAGAATGTACCTTCAATACTCTGAGCTAAATATATTTAATACATCTATTAATGCCTTACTATGTAAATATGTTTAAAACAAAACTGGAATTAGGGGCTGGAGGGATGGCTCAGCAGTTAAAGTACTTGCCTAACAACCACTAAGTAAAGTGCTAAGAACCCAAGTTCAATTTCCCAGCACTCAGGAGGCTGAGGGAGGAGAACTGCCATGAGTCCAAGGCCAGCCTGAGCTCCACAGTGAGTTCAGAACCAACCTGGGCTACAGAGCAAGACCCTGTCTCAAACAAAACAAAACTGGAATTATATATATTCTACCAGAAAGGAAGCCATGTCTAAATTATAGCACTTAAGACCTTCATTTTTAGTATACATCACAACTTATAAAACAAATAGACCCATAACATACATTCATTTCATATATTTTTTAAAAAAGCACAACACAAGAAAATAAAAAAGCTGAAAAATATGTGAGGTAGTGATATTCAATGTGATATTCTGGCATTCTATTTAATATTACACATAGAAGATTATAGAGAAAAGGTAGCAAATTCTAAGAAAAAAATATAGAGAAGGCAATTCTATGACCTTAGAAAAAGACAAAAGTAAAAATATATCCAAAATGTATTTTTAAAAATATTAGGCATGCATTAGTGACAATAAACAGAAGGAAGTAAGTTACTCTTGGTAGCATAAAAGCACAGTAGAAAAGAGTCCATCATTTCACCTTTTGTTAGTTACTCTCGCCTATTTCTCGTCCATTGTAGCCATGAATTTGGGGCACATGACTTAATCACTCTAGTCTGTTGAAGCTGAATTAAAAACTACATCATTAATAACTTTGCTTCATACATGTATGTGCACTGGGTAAATCTGTATGTTGTGGTTATTTATTTTAAAAAAAGATGCGGAGAAACAGGGAATTCAGTCCATGAACTATGGAAAGTAGTAGTATCTGCAGCTTTTAGATGACACGTAATCAAATTCCGTGCAGGTCTTTAGAAACAGAAAGCTGAACCTCACCCCTCAAGTTTCTGACTCAGCAGACTGAGGTGAGACCCAGAATTTAAGCTGCTAACAAATTCCAGAGTGATGCTGATGCTGCTGGCTTGGAGCCATGGATCTGAGAGAAAGCATGGGAACAATCCAAAGTAGAGCCACGTAGACATGAGAAGAAAATGGTATTTCTCTGTATAGCTCTGCAGGACACAATATTAATCACCAGATTATCACCTGCTCAAATCACCAGCTGTACAGATATTAGTCTTTAGATTAGTCTTTAGCCTTTAAGAGCTATGACTAGTAAAAATTAGTAGCTTAGAAAATGTCTTTCCAAAGATGATTTTTTTTTAAAGACAGTCATTTGCTTATTGAGGACTGCTATAGAATCCAATTATCATGGGAATGGATCTGGACTAACCTAAAAATAAATAAATTCAGAATTTCTTTCTTTTTTTTGATGCAGAGTCTCACTCTGTAGTCTAGGTGGGTTCTGAGCTCACTATGTAGCCTAAACTAGCTCTGAACACACAGAAATCCTCCAGCCTTAGCCTCTTGATTGCTAGTGTTACAGGCATGTGCCACCACACCCAGCTTACGTAGTACTTGCGAATGGATCAAGAGACTTAGTGCTTCCGGTGAACACAGTACCTCACACATTAGACAAGTACTTTGCCAATGAGCTACACTCACAAACTGAACCAATTATTGAAAAGTAAAATAGCAGTCATAAGCAAGAATTAATCTGGTTAATGTTCTTTTTGTAGACTGTAGGTAGCGATGTATTAAAACCACATTTCTATTAAACAGTAACTAAATTCTCAAATGTAGAACACTTCGTATCTGGACCCAGTTTAGCTTTTATTTTACAGATCAAAATGCAATACAATAATTAATGAAGCCGTTCTAACTTTGCTTGAAGAGATTTAAAATTCCCAGTGATGGCTTGTACTGTTCCTGAAGAGCTCATGGACTGGAGCTCAACCAGATAACCACAAACGGCATCCAGGCAGAGATTTGTAAATCTTCTCCTGTAAAACAAATGGTAGCTGTCAACCATCAATACAGTAGCAGCATTACTTTCTGTATGGCTTTTTCTGACTCCAACTTCTGCGAATCTTACCTAAAGTCCCACAGAAAAGCACGTATCCCATTATTAAGTAAGTGGCAAATACTTGACAACAGAGAAGCAAACTCAGCAGGGAGGTTGATTATAATCCCTTTGAAATGGCGAATCATAACTAAAATGTCCTGGTGGTCATTCATTCAAAGGAGAAGCATAAAATTCATATATATATATATTTTTCTACTTACAGAAAGGACTTAGAACAAAAGTTTAAAATTTGAAAAAATTCACACCTTTTCATCAAGCTGATGAATGCCACTCATAGTTACTGATAAGGTGCTCAGGACCTTAAATCCCTTATACATCTTAAAATCTCCTTATCTTTCCATATTCTGTCCAGATTTGTTACCCAGATATTTACTATAAGCATTTGAAAGATTTTGCTAGAATATTTATTAATAATCTCTTGTGTGAGTTACCTCTCACAATTCAGAACTTGAGTAGGATTTTGAACATATCTTGTCAATAGCACATGGATACAATCTAAAAGGTGTAGTGGCTTCTTCACTCTGTTCCAGAATGGATCCTGTAACAAACAAACATATCCTTATAGGGCGAATTGTGTCAACTGATTCTTCAATCATTTATGTTAAAGATCATTAGGGTGTAAGAAAAAAGAAAAATATATTGCTATCAAAAAGCATTAAATATCTCATCATGGTCAGTATTTTCAGCAACATCAAAGACTCTACTCTGTTGGGTGTGGTGTTACACTACAGATTACATCTGTAATCCTGGAAACTCAGGGGGTTGAAGCAGAAAGCTGTATTTTAAACCCAGATTGGGCAATTTAGAGAAACCCTGTTTCAAAAAACAAAAGGGGCCAAGGATATCATTCAGTGATGAATGACATGCTGTCCATGGGCTCAAATCCCCAGTACTGCCAAAATAAACATAACACACAGACACACAGACACACAGACACACAGACACACACACACACACAGACTGATAAGGTTTAATATCATAAGCACTAAGCACAGATATTTTTATTAGGTTACGCTGAGTAAATATACTGTTATTTTGTTCTTTGAAGGTAATGGTTTTGAGATATAGCTCAGTGGTTGAGCACTTTCCTAGCATGTATAAGGTCCCTGGGTTCAATCCCTAGCACTGCTGGGGAATAAAAAAAAGAAAAAGAAAAAGAAAGTAACCAAAGAGCTAGGGACATAGTTCAGTGATTAAGGTGCTTTGCAAGGCCTTGGATTCAATTACCCAGCATCATATAAAGTGAACATGGTGGCACATGCCTGTAATCCCATAAATCCAGGAGGACTGCCGTAAGTTGAAGGTCAGCATGGGCTGTATAATGAGTTCAGGACCAGCCTGGACTACAGTATGAGATCCTGTCTCCAAAAAGAAGTTGCTGATAATTCCTAATGGGTGTAGTCTGTACCTTGGCTTAGCCTATTCTAACAAGTATATATAATTACATTTATCAAAATTAAAATATTTACATTCCATTTTAATCATAATATACAGCACAACCACTCTTATTTATTAAGCCTAAGGTATGATTTCCAGTACTCAACTGTGACAATGTAGATATAAAATGTCTCCTAAAGACTTATATGTCGGGGGCCTAATCACTGTGCAGTCATGTTCAGAAGTGCGGCCTGCAGAAGTGACTGGACCGTGGGGCACTACCCTCATCGATGCATTAGTCCACTGATGAGTTTATTAGCTGAACAGGCTGTCAGGAGGCAAGGGCTGGTTGGAGGGGTAGGGCATGTCTTAGGAGGGCATAACTTTTTTAAGGCTTTTGTCCTTTCGCCCCACATCCTGATTATCTGGAGGCAAGCAGCTTTCTTCTGCCATTTTCTTCTACAATGGTGTTCCCACATTGGAACCAGCAGATTTTGGAAAAAAATCTCTTAAATTATGAGCTAAAATAAATCTTTTCTCCTTAATTTGGATATACCAGGCACTCTACCCCAACAACAGGATACCTTAACACAATACATCAACCAATGAAGCAAATTTCTGGTGTAACTGTTAGACTAAGTGACAAGATACTTATAAATATACAATCAAAATTACCCTTGTATCTAGAAAATTTTACTTTTATTAATTTAAAAATGTTTAAATATTTCCCTTACCCGTGATTTGAACAGATGATCATAAACTTCTAGTAGTCTAGGTAACGGTACTCCAATTTCATTCATGGTCTGTATTACAAAGCCTACATCCCAGTTCAAGGTACATACTTGCTGCTCTAAGAACTGTACAATAAAATCTGGAGAGAAAAAATAAACCCAAAAATTTGGATTTGTACCATCTGATACCAAATGTGGGTCTCTGTCACAAATAAGTAGTTTCTAGGAGGAAATTTTGAAATCAGTTTCAAAAAACTGGGAGAGCTGGAGGTATAGCTGAATGATAAGAGTGCATACTTAATATGTACAAGGGCATGGGTTCAAACTCAGCAATCGATCACCTGATAAGCATTAATATAACTAAGAGATATAAAGGAACAAGCAAATTTAGACATGGAAAGTAGATTAGTGACTATCTAGGGTTTAAAGTAGGAAAAAATGAGAAGGAATAACAAACGAGTAAAGTTTCATCTTAGAATGATAAAAATTTCCTAACATTAGATTATGGTGGTAATGGCTGCATAATATGCTAAAATATATATGAATATGCTAAAATCTTTAAATTGCACATTTTAAAGATATTAAGAAAATGCTATGACATCTTAAGGAATTTAGAAAATACAGAAAGATGTAAGAACCTAGAGACTCTTCATAATTGTACTACCAGAGAGGACCTGACACTTTTTTTAAAAAAAGTATCTGTGATTAATATGCTAAATATCACATGGTTTCTTCAATTTGAGAAACCCAAAACACAGGCATTCTATAAAATCAAATGAGTGTGATAGTGGGAGTTATGAGGGGACGGGTAGGATGTGAGAGGGCCAAAAATGGGGAGGGGGAGGATTGTAATGTTCATGTGATATATATGTGCATAAAAACTCAAATTTATTGTAAACAATATATACTGCATAGATATATTAATAAAAATGGTAGGAAAAAAAGTACTTGCCTAGTATTCACAAAACCCTGGGTTGATCCCCAGTACTATAAGAGGGGGTGGAGACAGGGAGAGGCTGGAAAAAAAATCCTATCCTCAATTTAACAGCTTTTCAGAAAGTGCTACTAATTTTGGTCATCCTAATTTGTCTGTTAACAAAATCCCAAGATAACTATAAGCATCTGAAGAGTTAGTTAAAGAAAATTTCATATTCAACTATTTATCAATAAACTTGCTACATCCAGGATCTTTCTTTTTGAAGAGGTAGAATTAAACTGCTGAGCTTAAATTTCAACAAAAATACTTTACATTTAACTCTAAAGATCCTTTTTTTCAATGAAGACAAGCTACCACATGAAGAAAGCCATCAAAACAGAAAACAGTCCAACACTAGGGAAACTGAGGCAGAAGGACAGTTAGCCTGGGTTACAAAATGAGCTCAAGGCCAGCCAAAAAAAAAAAAAAAAAACCTAACACCAAAATCAAATCAAACTAAACCAACCAGACGAAACTCAGAGAATAATATACAACAGCACTTAACGTTACTGCTTACCTAAAGGAAAGAAGCGAGGTGTGCCAGCATAAATTTTGCCAAGGAGGACGATCTTGAGACTCAGAGCATGCATTCTATCTGACGAACTTAATGTTATGCTATCATTCAGTTCTATAAGAAAGAGACATGCCAGTAGAAATTGAAATGACTTTTAATGTGAAATGTTTATACTGGTTATTTAATTTTGCATCAAGGCATAAAATACTTTAGAACTGATACATTAATATAATTAGATTTTGTGTGTCTTGTTAGAGACTGATACAATTGATTATTAGATCTGAAGAAAGTATTTTCAGTGGCCATTATTAGGTAGCATAAATCACAAAAAATTAAAAATTCCTTTTCATTGAGGGTCCTTGTGAATATTTACTGCAGTCACTCTCTGTGTGACCACCTCTGTGCCAATGCAGATGCCCTCTACTTACTCTGTGCTTACAATTTTCATAAGGCCTAGATATATTAGCAACAAGCAGCTTGTATTCCTGTAACAAGTTACTAGTAATATAAGTTAATTTACCTATAAGCAACCACTCACCTTTCTCTATGATATCTTGCCAAAGTGTCTGCACCAATATTGGGTCTGAATAACCGGCACAATGAATTATTGCAAGTTTACACTCCGCGAGTTTAAATGGGTCAGCAAACTCTCCATAAAGCTGTGGGAGAAATTCTCAAAATAAAACATCCAACAAGAGCACAGTGTTCAAAGATTAAAAATGAATCATTCCTTCAAAACTGAAAATAACAAACTCTTTCATCTAAAGTATCTAAAATATGCTATGGGTTGAGTATTCCTTACCTCAAATGCTTAGGAACCAAAGTATTCCACATTTTGGAATATATACACATACACAGATAATAATTTTATCTAATATATCTGATAATTTTGCATAGTTTTTGGCTCATTATATGAGGTCAGGTATGTAATTTTCCACTTCTACTGTCATATCAGTGCTCAAAATTCTAAACTTTAGAGCACTTCAGACTAGGCATTCTAAAAACTGTATGAGGATGGTCATTACTCTAAGTTAAAAATGGCGAATGCAAGGTAGTTTTCAAAAGGATTTTAGTAGGTGTGCCTTTTCTTCTTGGCTGAAAGAGATTCTATAATGACACATCTTGTTGAATTAGTATTATATAAACTAGAGGTTAAGACTTACGGGAACAATGAGAAAACTGAGCGTGCTTCCAAGTACTTGGAATGATGTTCACATGTCCAAAAATAAATACAGAAAGAACTGGTAAGACAGGTACAGAGTAGCAAAGGACTGGGGATTTAAGCAAAAATGAGTTTCTTTTTTCAAACCAAGAAGCAAGGCTATACACTGTTGGTTTTATTATACCCCCATGTGAATGGAACAGATTCTTTATCACAGCTACTGGCCTGGCAGGGACAGTTCAGCCTTTTCTATGAGTCGGATCCAGCAGCTACAATCTACTCGTGTGATCAACTTGTCTACTGACAAGCCACTAAACAGAGCTTTCTTATTCTCTAGGAAAAAATTAATCTTTCCTACTAAAAAAAGTAAAATGCAGAACAATCATGGTCCTAGAAATAAGATGACCATTCTAAGAATCTCCTGCTTTTTAAAATTACCTTAGTTATGTCCATCAGCTCAGAATCCAGCTGAGAAATTGCATCCTGTACAGAAGAATGGTGAGAATACTGCCTTTGCAGCGTCTCTTGGATCTGAAGCTGGATCCTAGCAACCTGGTTTGGGCAGAAAATAGGAAGGCCTCATTTCTTTATGATAAATCAACAGGCATTTGCAGGCATAACTTCTAGAATCACAGTGTAGGTTTGCTAAAATCAGTAAAAGAAGTTGGGAACTAGGATAAGTGTAGAGAATTATATGAAAAAAAAGTGACTTGTCTATAAACTTAGAATTATAATTAATTTCACCCAGTGCATCTGCAGTCCATGAGGGGAAAACTATTTAATCAAACAGGAAACACTTAAGATCTCCCAATATTTGATATCACTAAGAGAAACTGCCAAATGAGATCCTGCATTTTTTATCATGTAAAATTTTAGCTTGTACTTTTCTAAGTACTTTTAGACTTACTTGGAAAGATTTTTAAAAATATTTTATTGTCATATAGATGTGTAAATATAAATAAGATAAAGTATTCCTACAATGTTATATTCAGGATTCAGCTCTTCTGGATTACTTTGTGTGTGTGACGGAGGACTGGGCCTAGGCCATTCACACTTAACTACACCGGACTATATATATCCTCAATGATTGGATTTCTTTTTCTTCTTTCTTTTTTTCTTATTTTATTTTATTTATTTATTTATTTTGAGAGAGGGTCTTGCTCTGCAGCCCAGGCTGGTCCTGAACTCACTATGGAGCCCAGGCTGGCCTTGGACTCAGGGCAATCCTCCTGCCTCAGCCTCCGAGTGCTGAGATTACAGGTGTGCACCACCACGGCCAGCTTATGTGGTGCTGGGGAACAGAACTCAGGTACTTAACACTTGACATAGCACTTGCTAGGCAAGTGCTTTAACCGCTGAGCCATTCCTCCAGCCCCTCTTTTTTCTTTTTTTGAGACAGGGTCTCGCTCTGTAGCCCAGGCTGGTCCTGACCTCACTGGTGTAGCTTAGGCTGGCCTTGGACTCATGACAATCCGCCTGCCTCAGCCTCTTGAGTGCTGGTAAATGGCATAGGAGTGCACCACCATGCTTTGTGAAGTGCTGGGGAATCCAACTCAGGACCCACTGTGCTATTTCTCCAGCCCTTTATTTTTTTGTTTTTAATTTAGAGACAGATACTTTGTTTTCTCTTCAGACCATATGAATCTTTTGCCTTTTACTAATTTTGAAACAGGGTCTTGCTAAGACACCCAAACTGGCTTTAACTTGCAGTTCTCCTGTCTCAGCCTACCAGACTGCAGGGATCATAGGCCTATGGGCTACTGGCTCAGCTTTCTTCCCCCAGCCCAGCCTTTTCCTGGGTATTTCTTTCTTTCTAGGTGGTTATGGGACTAGCCTTATGGATTACTTTTTAAGGCAGATGTGAAAATACCCATATTTCTGAATACAGACTTCCTCAAGAATGTTAGTGATACAACTTTTCTTTTAGATAGAAACTAATGATATTGCTCATTTGAATATTTTTGATCAAAGAATAAATTTATTGATGGATTTCTCAGATTGCCCTTAAATTCCCAGGCTCACACCTCCAATCTCAACCTCCTGAGTAGCCAGGACTCCAGGCACACCATAATCCTGGCTACAGTGGCATTTCTCTATACTTCATATATTTAAAAAAAAAGATTGTTCTTGGTTTGGAATCGCTTGGAGGTTACAGTGCTAAGTGCTAAGTACTGAGTTTGATTCTCCAGCACCATATTACCAGCACTTGGGAGGCTGAGACAGGACAACTGCTGTGAGTCCAAGGCCATCGTGGGCTCCATCCTGAGTTCAGGACCAGCCTGGGCTACAAAGCATGACCCTGTCTCTTAAAAAAAAAAAAAAAAAAAAGATTGCTCTTTAGTTATTGAATTTTCTCAAAGCTTTCTTGTTTTACTGGGATTTTTTTTTTTTTTTTTTTTGAGCCAGGGTCTTGACCTGTAGTCCTGAACTCACTATGTAGCCCAGGCTGGCCTCAAATTCATGGCAATCCTCGTGTATCAGCCTTAGAAGTGCTGAGATTATACCTAGATTACATGGTGCTGGGGAACTGACTCTTATGCCTTGCACTTGTTAGGTAACCTCTGAACCTCTGAGCTGTTCTCCTAGCCCCAACCAGTGAAGGCCTTTTAAAGACAATAAGCAGGACAATACTCCTTCAGATAGCTCTTAAACACTTTTTTTTATTTTTGGAACTGAGGACTGAACCCAAGGACTTCATGCTGAGCTACATCCCAGCCCATTTTTTCTTTTTCCTAATTTTACACACACACACACACACACACACACACACACACACACACACACACACACGTGTTAAGCGCAATGGTTACATTGAGTGTATTTTGTGTACATATATAGCACGTCAACATTGCAATTCTCTCTCTTCTTTGGCCTTCCCACTCACTTGCATCCCCCAACACCCACTATCACACCCATTTGATTCTATAAAATGCCCACATCGTTGGTTTCTCATGTTAAGAGAAACCATGCGATGTTTAACCTTCTGAGTTTCAAACACTTCACAAAGAGTGATGGTCTCAAGTTGAGTCCATATATTTACAAAAGCCTCACATCTACCTGTCTTTATGAAAGAATACTACGGTATTGTGAACATATATCACAATGTTTGTATCCACTGGTCTGTTCAGGGGTATTTCAGTATCTTCCACAATTTAGCTCCTGTTAGTTGTGCTGCTATAAACATAGGTATACATGCATCTCTATTATACATGCTTTTAACTCTTTTGGAAAGATACCCAGAAGAGGTACTGCTGGATGGAATGGAACATATTCACTCTTTTGAGGACCTAGGCTGGCCTTGGACTCATAGCAATCCTCCTGTCTCAGCCTCCTGAGTGCTGGGAGAACAGGCATGCGCCACCACGCCCAGCTTATGTGGTGCTGGGGAATCCAACTCAGACACTTAGCTCTTGATTTGGAAGCATGTAACTGCTGAGCCATTCCTCCAGCCCCTAATAGGCCTATTATGGGCAGAGGATGGGAAAATGAAGTAACTGTGTGGCTACTCCTGCATGTGAACTCACATTAGTTTTCTTCAGTACTTACTTCCATTTTTTCTTCTAATTCATGAAGAAATTCACCATCTGCAGCTATTGATGAAATGGCTGTGGAGCTTTTGGCACTAAGGATGGCGCGGGCAATGTATTCTAGTCGTTGCTGAAGTGAAATTTCTGTGCTAAGAAGAAAAGGTCTTAAATTTAGTTACATGATTTCTCAAAGATTGAAGATATGTCAAGTAGAATGTACTATGTAAAAAAAAAAAATCAGAAAGGCCACTGGAAACTAAAAAAAAAATTTTTTAAATGAAATTAAGACTTTTATCCTTAAAAGTCTGCTTTGGATTTATAATAAGAGATTCACAATTTTAGACAACAAATAAATATTTTTTTGTGTTGATTTAAAAAGTATCTTCCTGTCATAAAACTTCACTATGTTAAAATTTAGGTTCTATCCAGGCACAGAAGTCCACATCTTTTATCTCGGCTATAAGCTAATCATGTCGAGGCAAAAGGATCCATGAGCCTAGGATCTCACAACCACCTACAGCACATGGTGAGGCAATGCTTCCACATGCACATACAAACACACACACACACACACACACACACACACACACACACACACACACCCCACACACCCCACCTTAATGTTTCTTCTAAAACTAAGGAAAAACCCTTCTATTCATTTTTTCACATTTCCACCATAATAGAATCTACATTATATTTCATTTTCCACATAGCATGCAGAATGACCACTTAAAATTTAGATATTATGCCCCCTCCCTCTTTTTGTGGTACAGGGATATTCTACCACAATTAGCTACATTACTATCCTTTCTTTAAATTTTGAGACAGGATTTCACTAAATTGCTCAGATTGGCCTAGAATTTGTGATTCACCTGCCTGAGCCTTCCAAGCAGTTGGAATTAAAAGCATACAGTACTAGTCCTGACAAATCGATTTGTTTTATTTTGTGGTGCTGGGGGTGGGACCTGCCCTTGCAAGGCACTATCAGTGAGCCACATCTCCAGTCATGTCACACTTTGTTTCTTTCAATCAATCATTCTTCTACTCTTTTTCTTGAGATAGGGTCTTTCTCTGTAGTTCAGGCTTGTTTTAAACTCACTGTGCTGCTTAGGCTGGCCTTAAAAACAGAGCAATCCTCCTGCCTCAGCCTCCTGAGTGATAGCATTATAGTTCACCACCATACCCAGGTCATGTGGTGTTGGGACATCAAACCCAGTGCCTTATACTTGGTAGGCAAGCACTTTAACCACTGAGCTACACCCCAATTACACATTCTTTTAGCACTCACCAACTCTAAGGCCACACTTACAATACTTTCAGTAAAAAAAAGTCCACCCCTCCCAGTTGAGTTTAAAGAGTAGTATTTCCAAGTTATTTAAAATATACTATGACCATCAGTATATTTGGTGCTAACTAAATATAAAAGAACAGTGTGGTGAGAAAGAGAGCAACAAGCACACCAGTCATTGGAAAAACATTCTTAGTGTGGAAAAACAGTGCATGCAAGAGTGGATGGATGAAGTACAGATACAAGGAACAAATGACTATGTGTGAGTGGATACTGGATTGTCTTAAAAGTTCAAGAATTTCTTGTCTTTTTAAAGATAGTGTCTCACTTTGTAGATAATTAGAGAATTTCTAAATAGATGACTATGTTAATTTTTTAACAGGAAAGGTAAATAACTACTGAAGGAGGGGTACCTAACAAGACACTTGTCTGAAGCAACGGAACACAGTAAGAACAACTTACAGAGATCAGTGAGGCAATAATATCTAAGGCTGCCTATCTATGAATAATAAAAGTAAGCCAGAAATGAAATCCTGAAGGCCTGAATTAAGAGAACAGCCCATATTTACTGGAAACCAAGCACAATACACAACAGGCCCTCCAACACAGGATTACATAATCCACGAAAAATGGCTACCATGGATTAAATATTTGATAATGTTGATATGCATTCTTTCTTTTTTTCTTGTACAGTAATGGGGACTAAACTCAGACCTTTTACATTGAGTTATACCTCCAGCCCCTTTCATTTCATTTTATTTTATTTTAAGACAGGGTCTCACTCTATAGCCCAGGCTGATCCTGAACTCACTATGGAGACCAGGCTGGCCTTGGACTCAGTGTCAACCCTACTGCCTCAGCCTCCTGAGTGCTGGGATTACAGGTGTATGCCACCAGACCTGGCTTTCTGTAGTGCTGGGGAACTGAATTCACAGCCTGTAAGTGCTTTAATCATGGTGCCATTCCTTCAGCCTCTCCTTTTTCATTTTTGAGATAGAGTATTGCTAAAGTACCCAGAAGGGTCTTAAACTTGCAATCCTAAACAGCTCAGATAACAGGTATCTGCCACTATGCTACCAGTAATGTTAATTTTATTCTTCTGAGACACAGTCTCGCTCTCTAATCTAGCCTGCTCCTAAACTCATTATATAGCCTATGGAGGCCTCAAACTCACAGCAATTCTTCCGAGTGCTAGGATTACATGCATGTGCTACTACCCTGGCTTCTGTGGTGCTGGGAAATTGAACTCAGTGTCTTGGCTTGCTAGACAAGTGCTCTAACCACTATGCTATTCCTCCAGCCCACAGCTAACTCTTAGTTATACAAACTATAAATCAACCAAGGTTTTTACTAGGCCATTAACAGCTTAATTTACTTTCTTTCCCTTCCATTATGCCAAAATCAAAGAAATTAAAGTCACTTCATCTTTTGTATGAATGAAACTTTAAAAAAAAAAATAGCTGACTGTCAGGATCAACAAGGATAAGAAAACCAAGGAGGCTCTGGATCCACACATGCAATATAAACACAACAGTATAGCTGCATGTTCATACTCATACATAACCATTATAACAATGATTATTTGTCACAAACTTTTTTTGAAAGATCTAAAATTCTTGAGGAGTAATATGAGCTTACTACATCTCTACCACTCCTCTTCATTTTTGAGATAGGGACTCTATATGTTGCTCAGTTTGGCCTCAAATTCCTTTATGTAAGTGATCCTCCTGCCTCAGTCTTATAAGTAGTTGGGACAGTAAGCATTCACCACTACACCTGGCACCATAACTCTTTAAGCTGCTGGACTTTTAAGTAACCATTCTTATCAAAAAGATTGAATATTAGCTGTGCCTAAATAATTCTCTTCCTAACTCAACCAATTCTCAGTTTTCAGAAATAGAGCCTATTTTATTACATACAAAAAATTCACATGAAAATAAGGCCAAGTTAATGATCTGCCAATATTTTGAGTGACCTTTTGCTATGATAAGGTAATTTAACAATCCCATGCTTATCTTTACAGGTTTCTTAAAGCTCTATGGTATTTTCAATAATTTAAACCAATGCAGGAGGAGAGAATTTGCCTAGAATCAGTAAAACATTTAAATAGTAAGATCTTTGCAAGATAGCTGTTGTTCTTTTACTTAGAGCAGGCAGTAATTAACTGTTGTTACTAGGAAAGAGTCTGAAGACATACATGAAAAAAAGCATTGATAAGGTAGTTTGAATTTAAAAAGAATCTAATGAACATCTTTTAGTGCCCCCTCTATACTATTAAAGAGAAAAAGGGAAACTTGAAACTTCAACTCATATATAACCTTAGTAAGGTTTATTTAATCTGTAAAATATGGATGTAAATCAGACTTTAATAACTCTTCACAATGAAAATACTGTGCCATACCTATGCATGTCTGCCAATTTGGATAGGACCCGGGCAGCATTACTAAAACTTCGGTTCTTCTCATAATACCTCCATAGCAAATCCATATAACGAACTTTATTTTGATCTACTTTGGCCATTCGCACAAGGTGTGGCTCCAGAAATGGAGAAGCAATCTAAAAAGGATATAATTACCCAGAAAAATTTCAATGAAATGTTAAGTAGAAATATATTTTAAGACAACTACAATTATGTCTTATTTTACCAAACTAAGCAAAATTATAATTCAACATTAACACACAAAAAAGAGGACAAATATTCTCATTATAATTCATCTTTGTTTTATCATAATACATGAGTTTCCATAACAATTCCACTAGGGAAATTAAAAATAATTCACTACAAAATTATAAATCTTTTTAATAAGCTTTAGAATGTAAGTACTAACTCCTAGATTCTGGGCTCAAAAGCACCCTTGATGTTACTGAATGCCATGTATTGATTACATAGAAAAAACAACAGAGACTCAGTAAAAGAACAAGTCTGCAGACACATGGTGACTTCATGGCAGAACTAAGAGAAAGCTCAGATCTCCCAATTCATAATCCAGTGACAACATAAACTATACTAATCAGCTTCTAGGAGATTAAAGCACCAATCTACTAAGCTCCTTAGTAAAGTACATTACATACTTATTAGCTTTATTCTAATACCTAATAGTAAGCACAAGATGAGAAACTGAATGTCTTTTAACTATATATATGTCTAAATTATTAAGTATGCTATTTTAAAATTTAAGTTAACATTAACAGTACTGCAATAAAAATATTTTTTACCTGTAGCAGTTTATCTGCAAGGTCTGCTTGTATTAGCCAATTATAAAGAGCAATACTAAAAAGTTCATCCTTGGATCGCTGGGCCAACTTAAGCATTTGTTCAAACTAAAATAAATAAAATGGCAAAAATTTGCATAAAGACTTGGTTATTTGACATCACAATACCTTTGTCCTAAACCCCACATAAGAAATTAAGAACAATGAAATGCTAATTTCTAATAGGCCCCACATTTTCCAAAATGATTATGCACTATGACCAAGCAGAGCTTCTAAAGCACAGGATACTCTAAGACTGAATGAAAACAAAGATTCCTTACGTGATGTCCCGCTTCTTCATTACTCAGCATATTGGGATCAGATGACAACACTGGAGGACCAGGTTTTTTGGGTACACTAGGAGATTGAGGAGCAGCCTTACTTTGATTTACCAGTTCCTGAAGTGTATCTGTAATGCACTTGTAACTGTTTAATCTGGAAAACAGAGAGAGGGAGAGAGAGCGTGAGAGAGAGAGAGAGAGAGAGAGAGAGAGAGAGAGAGAGAGAGAGAGATAAGGGGCAATTACATTACACAGTTAACTGATTTATTTTATCTAATTAAAAAATATACAAAAAAGCGAAGAATTTGAAGATAATTTTGTAGACACAATAAGGATATCTCAGAAAGAAAAATAAAGGAAGGAAGAAGGAAGGAAGGAAGGAAGGAAGGAAGGAAGGAAGGAAGGAAGGAAGAAGTGTGGGATAAAAACAGTTATCTAGCTTGAAACTGAGGTTTGCTTATGGTTCTACATGATCATAGCCAGAAGAGAGAGTAGTGTGGATCAGCTAATGATACCAGCTTAAGTCTATTGTTTTTTCTTTTCTTTTTTTGAAGATAAGATCTCACTTGCAGTCCAACATGATCCTGAGCTTACTATGTAGCCCAGGCTGGCCTTGAACTCATTGTCCTACTTCAGCCTCCTGAGTGCTGGGATTACAGGAAAATGGCAATATGCCACCACCATGCCCAGCTAATTTTTATGTGGCACTAACGAATTGAACTCAGGGTCTTGTACATGCTAGGCAGGTCCTTTTAACCACCGAGCCATGTCCCCAGTCCCAGTCCATTCTTTCAATAAGTATTTACCAAAGTACTTGTTCCATGCTGGCCCTGTTAAGAGCTGGTGGTGCAGCAGTGACTGGGCAGATCTGAAACCGCAGTGTTTTCTGCCCCCTGCTGGTGGTCATCCTCATCTCCTTCTGGATCCATCATGAGCACCTCCTGGTTCTGCTCAGACATCTGCCCCAATGTTGACAGTACCAACTCTTGCAGTTTGCATTTTACACGCTTGAATAAACTGGCACCCCATCTTTTCAACTGAGCTATGCTTCTCAATGCTGGTTTTCACGAAGCATCGAAGGACTTGGATTAGAAACCTGATTTTTCTTGATTACTACTCCCTCCCTGTCCCTCTGTCACAACATCCTATCTTCACCTCCATCTCCAGAACTTGTGACTGCAGGCTAGAGGAATGGCCCAGTGGTTACAGCGCTTGCCTAGGAAGCCTAAGGCCCTGAGTTCAATTCCTCAGCATCACATTAGCCAGGCGGTGGTGCAGGCCTGTCATCTGAGCACTTGGGAGGCTGAGGCAGGAGGACTGTCATGAATCCAAGGCCAGCCTGTGCCATATAGTGAGTTTAGAACCAGTCTGGAATACAAAGCAAGACCCTGTCTCAAAACAACAACAAAACAAGCAAAAGACTCCCAAACAGAATGAAACAAAAAACAAAGCTAGTGGTGAGCTGTGAGATGCTGCGGGCCTACTCTGGAGAGGATCTGAGGAACAGCCGGGCAGCCAGGGCAGCCCCAGGAGAGCCTGCACATCAAGAAGCCACGGGAGCCCCAGCACTGTACATCTTTGCTCTTTTCTTTGGTTTTCATATTTTTAAAAATTATCAGCTTTGGGTAAGGACTGAGGGTGGAGGGGAAGGATATGAGAGTGATAAATATACTTCTTAGAGAAGTATAATTATAAAGCCACATAAAATGCCTTTTTAAAATTTATTTTATAGCTAGCTCCAATTCAAAGCAAGGATTTATACAACTTATACAATAGGTTACTTATTTTATTGGAAAGTGCAGAAACTCAGTTAAAATGCAATGACGAATATCATGTCCCAAATTGCTGTCACTTTGGAAGGGAGTGGACACAGGCCATGTCTTAGCAGGAACGTAGTAGCTGACCTCTCTGCTCCCCTACTCCTTCCAGGTGTCACGTTCCTGCCTCATTCCATGTGGTGACTAACACTTGCCTCCCAGGCCTTCGCGATGCAAGAGGCTGCTGCTGTGAGGTGTGCTGCTCTCCCTGACCAGAGTGACCATCTGGGCTCTGTGTGTGCAGATGAGCTCTCCAAGCCTCAGTTTTTGCCCTTGCATGCCACAGAGAACATGGTGATGAGTGGTATTTCCGAACACCCTCTTTCCCCTGTGGAACCTGGCCCTCATGTCTGAGAACTGTGCCTTAAGCTTTTGATCTTTTGAAGAGCTGAGTGGTATTTAGGAAATAAATTAAATTGCAGAGCTCTCACTGGCTCACATGAGAGTGCAGATGCCTGCCCTTGAAAATGCTGGGCAACTGCATCACATGCTTTAGAAGAATTTTAAGCATTTCCTACATATTTCAGTTGCCTTCAGGAGAGAACATCACACTCAGAAGTACATTTGGTTTAGTCTCATGGTGCATATAGCAATAAAGACTTGCCCATTCACTCCCTCATGCCATCCTTGGCTCTTCCACCCTTATTCTTTATCTCTCTTCTGTCACTGAAGGCTGTGTGATGTACTTTCAGAGTGACAGAGCTGTGATATCATGGGGAAGGATTGGCCAGGACAGACTCATTCAGGGTTAGGGATGATGTGGATACAACAGCAGCAGGAGCTGACGATTGCATTGGAAGCCCTTCATTAGCATCACTGCCACCAATTGCCACTGTTGGCTGGAGGCTGACACTTGATTTAACCAGACCAATGTTTATTTAAGGAAAAAAGGCCTCTTCTCACTCCTTCAAGGAGAGCTGCCAAGATCCCCTTACATTCATGTTTGTATTATTTGTATGGTCTCTCCTAATGTGCACTATAAATCATTTACCTACCAATTTGAATACTGTATGGGAAATCTAATTGCTATAGACATACAGCCAAGCCCATATGCTATTAACAGCATGAAATTTTCATATTATAGAAAAGAAGAACTGAATTTGACCTTGTGATATTTTTGCAAATGAAATTCTTCAAGGATACTGATGAGTGATCTCTTAAGTAAATCTTGACATTGCTGTGTATAAGAAAAAGTTCTTCTTTCATTGTGTTTGAGGGAGGAGAAAGTGGTATTTGCAAAAATACTAACAGTGATATAACAGGGACTCTTTCACCACTGACATTAGCAGCTATGTGCAGTCACATGTAGTGATTGCATGCACTCACACTGATGATGACATTACTGCTGATTTCCAGCACTGTAGTTTTTTGTTTTTTCTTTTGAGCTTGCTCTTATACTCTAAGAGGTACCAGGGGCACGTTTTTGCATGGAAATCTAAGGATGTCTTAAAAAACCCTTTTCACAAACAATAGTCCTTTGTCATTATTTAATTTATTTATGTATTTGTATATTTTGCATGTTAATGAATGATTTTTCAATAAAATTATATATACAAAACACACATTTAAAAATTGTACAATACATGTACATTGTTAGTAGCAGAAATAATATAAGCCAGGTAGGGCAGCACAAGGCTGTAATAATGGCTACCTGGCAGGTTGAGAAAGGAGGAGCATGACTCTGAGGTCAGACTGTGCAATTCTGAGACACTGTCTCAAAATTGGGAAGAGGCTAGGGAGGTCGCACAGTGATAGAGCGCTTTCCTAATAGGCAAAAGATGTAAATTTAATCCGTAATACCACAAAAATAAGGAAATAAAAAGAAGTCCAGAGATGAAGGTTCAAAAACATTTATAAGCCCTTGAGGATTTTTATCACACGAAAATTTTATTTCTAGGTTCAAGATTATATATAATATTGATGCAGGCCTTAACAAAACAGTAACTCATTTTTCAGTAAAATTATAATTAAGCTTATAAGTGTTGTTCTTGAAATATTATTTACCTAATAGCAATCAAAATTTTACAAAAAGAAAAGTCTGTATCAATAAATCTGGTGATCTGTCAAGGGACTAGAACTCACCTTTCTTGGAAAGCCTGAAGTCCAACTATATCTTCTTCTGGTTCTCCATGTTTATAGAAATGAAGTCCAAGACCTTGAGGATCTTTTTTCTCTGCAGCAGTAAGAGAGAGTTCCACCACACCCTCATAGAAACGCACTAATGAGAAACAAAGGGACAAAGATTTAAGGCTTACTAAATTGGATATATTTTTCTTCAACAGGCATGTAAAAATATTCATAAAAAGCTACATCTCTATTATATCATATACTATTTCCAATATGTCTACCAAAGAAAAAGGTCCTAACACAGCTGAAAGGCAGCTATAAAATATATTTCTTCATCAAGTATGTAATTCTAATTCTCTGAAAGGTTGAGAGTACTGGGATTGATGGATGATTCAAAGGAGGCTTCCTAATTGAAGCCCACAATGGACAAATTAGCAAACTTGTGAGATCCTATCTCAAAATTTAAAATTAAAATGGGATCAGGATATAGTTCAGTGAGAAGGCTTTGGGTTTAATTAGCAGTAACACACACACACACACACACACACACAAAACAAGACAAAAAATTGAAAATCTGTAAACATGTGGTATATTTTTCATTAGAAAAAGTATTTATATACATATGTATTTTATTAGGAAATAAATGTTTGTGTTTAGTAGAAATGAAGGCAGCCAAGCAGGAGTCCTGCTCAATGGATTCTCGAAGTCTCATCCCAAAAGGGGAGATATATTTGAAAACTATCTGCTGAACTTCTTGTGAAGAGGGACGAACCCTCCAAAAAAATTCAGGGAAGGGTTAACAACACTGTTTCTCAAATGTTTCCAATAAACTGAAAGAGAAGGAACAATGCCAAATCCCTTCCTAGAAGGTAGTATCATGTTGATCCCCAAACCAGATAAAGACCCATCAAACAAAACTACAGGCCAATTTTCTTAAGGACTAGAGTTGCAAAAATATTTAATAAGTGATCCAATTACATGATCATCTCCCTACTTGTGGATGACAAGATTTTTTACATAGAGAACTCCAAAAAGTTCACCAGAAGGGCTGGAGGAATGGCACAGTGGTTAAAGTGCCTGCCATGAAAGTGGAAAGCCCTGAGGTTAGATTTCCCCAGTACCACATACCTGTGTTAGTACTATATTACATTATGTTAGATTTGATTTTAAAAAATCTTTAAGAAAATAAGCAGGTTTTATCTTTAAAATTAGCCAAAAAAATTTTTAAGCATCTTAAAAATAAATGTAATCCGGGGTAGGAGGAATGGCTCAGTGCTTAAAGTATTCACCTAGCAAGTGCTAAGTCAAGCACTAAGTGCCCAAGTTTCATTTCCCAGCATCACATAAGCCAGGCGTGATGGTGTATGCCTATTATCCCAGCACTTGGGAGGCTGAGACAGGAGGATTGCTATAAGTCCAAGGCCAGTCTGGGCTACATAGTGAGTTCGGGAACAGGCTGGGCTACAGAGCAAGACCCTGTCTCAATCAATCAATAAATGTAATCCAGTAGTTTATGTAATTTGAAACTCTAATGTTAAAAAGCTACATGTTTTGGGGTAGAGGTGCAGCTCAAAAGTAGAAGACTTGCCTATCAGGCATGAGGCACTGATTTGATGCCCAGCACTGAAAGAACAAAGTTACATATTTCAAGATATGTTGTGGGCCAATGATGTTGGAGGAAGATTTGCCTCTGGGAAGAAGCACTTTATCATCAGTTGCTTTATTCATACATGATCACCTGTAAAAGTAGTAAAAGAAGATTCTGTTCCTCACCTTGCCTATACTGTGCACAAACGTTAGAAAGATCCACTTGATTGCTGATTTTCTGATACTCCTTTAATGATTCTCTTAACATTTTTTCCTTTTCAGTCTTACTCTGAACTTGACGGGAACGCTGGAGAAGCTCATTTGCCTAAAATAACAGATGATGAAAACTTAAAAGAAAAATAAAAGCAAGTAGGTAGGTGATGCTGTCAACATAAGTTTTAGTCTATATATAAATTTACATATAGTTTTATTATTAAAATGAAAACTCTAAAAACTTACTTATTATTAATTTTCTTCTTATAAATTTTAGGCAGAAAAGTTTTGACCAAAAAATTCTAGCTATTCTTAATTCCTCTCACAAATATGTTAAGCAAGACAGATTTATCTGGTAATTCTCTTGCCTAGTCAATACATTAATGGTGAGCAGGTGGTTCATGCAACACTGATTTATTTATTCTTTCCACCTGTGGGAAAGAATCAACAAACATTGCCTTATTAATTCATTACAGATATAGTGTTTTTAATGACTTAATTTCTAAAGAGAGAAACTAATTCCCTAATTACTACATTTTCTTACTTTCTACTTTCGTAATTTAGTGCTTTTCTTTATTTGTGTATAGTTTCTTTCTTAACATGGTCCAAAAATACTACCATAGATTCTTCCCATAAGAAACTTCAAAAAGCACCCGTGGACTTAAGGCACCATGTACTCCGACTCCGTTCTTAGTCAGATGAGAATTCTGAAGATAAGAACAGATTGAGACCACTCCCTGATGTTGTATATTAAGTAAAATAAGACAGTTCCTGATTTCCATTCTAGTGTGCACACCATGAAAATTCATAGATAAAACACTAAAATAGGTAACAAAGCATCATACCTTAGAACAAACTGCGTCATCAGTACTATACAGCAGTGGGCAGATATCCTGCAAATGCAAGCTAATGCCATCAACAGCAGCATTATCTCTGATGTAGCAGTTGATAAGAGAAGCAATTAATGCTCCTGTGAGTTCTTTGTCCCTGATTACCAGATCTTTAAATGTGGTGATCTTCAGCTGTTCTTGAAATTCCTAGAAGGATAAAAAAAAATCCTTTTTTTCTATTAAAATTAGAGAAATAGGGTACCTCCACAGAATAAAATTTCCTTAATAACATAAAATAAACATTAATAAACTCTGTGACATTCTGACTGAGGTGTGTATCATTAGTAGAGTGCTTGCCTGGCATTAACCAGGAGTTAAAATTACTTGGCAACATCCCAAAAAGTATTTAGCCTGCCCAGTGGTGCTGGCCTGTAACCCCAGCACCCTAAGAGGCTGAGGCAAAAGGACTGCAAGCTAGTCCCCAGCCTGGGCAACTCAGTGACTTAAAAAGACCCTGTCTCAAAACCAAAAGTAAAAATGGGCTCAGGATATATAGTTCAGGGTGAAGGTCCTGGGCTTTATCTCTAGTACAACAAAAGTAAAAAACTTGAGCTTAAGTTTTATTTTTTCCTAAATAATGTTAGAATTCTTTCACTTGAGGCATTCTAACATTGGGGTTTAATTTATACTTTGAATAATATTGGTGGTTTATATGGAGTTTTAAAGTATTATCATGATTGATATTAAAGTATTCATTTTGATGGTGTTCCTAAATTTCAATAAATATCCAAACTATGTTCAAATTTTTGGATACTTAATGTATATTCATTGAGCACAAAATGAAGGCAGCTCTGAAAATGAGATTATAAACAATAGTACCTAGGCCAAAGAAACTACCTATGTTACATTTATCTCCCAACAAAACTGAAGATAATTATTTTACTCAGCATCGGAAACAATGGGTTTAATTACTAAGCATAGTATATTTAATTTTTGAAGACAGAAAAATACCTATATGCTTAAGAGAAACAAAAAAATTTCCCTACTGCCATCAAGAAAATCCCCAAAACAATAGCAAAAAAAAAAAAAAAAAAAAACCCTACTGAGCGGATACTCATGAAAAGAACTGGGCAATCCTTACTAACTTTGAAAAGTCGTACTTAAGAATTAAGCACTTCAGAGTAATCAAACAGCTCTTAAGGAGAGGAAGAATGTGGGAGGGTCAAAAAGGAAGGGGAATGGTTTGTAATTTTGACACAATATACATGTGCACAGAATACTCAAGTTCAACGTGAACATTAGGTAATGTAAAGGTACGTATTAATAAAATGAGAAAAAAGTCTTTAAGAAAAAAATTATTCTTTATAGAACTGCAGTTAATAACTATGAAAGAGCTCATAGTTTGGAAGATTATCATTTTGTAATCATAAATCAAATAACAAAATAGAGGAAATGATTACCAATGGATGACAAAGTATGATAAAAATAATGGAAGAATGTACAACAGCAGCATTAGACCTACGACTTGAATCCAGTAATCAATCTTAATATCACTAGTAAGTAGGAAAACTAAATCTTTTATGTCCAATATATAGTGTGAGTAACCATCTATGTAACCTACGAAGAATTAAGCCAGATGGATGGTGTTGCACACCTATAATCTCAGACTCAGTAAACCAGAGTGGAGGATCTTAAGTCAGCAGCACCACTTGCAACAGAGCAAGACCCCATCCAACCGTGGAATGGAGCCTTATGGTCATCCTCAGATAAAGTGACCCAAATCTAATGCAGCCTATGTAAATATAGCATTCATTTTATAGAAAATGCAGAAGATACAAGAAAAACTTCCTACAAAAAATATTTCTAAGTAAACAGTATAAATTATATATGAATAAAACAGCATAATGTACAGGATCTACTATCAATTCGGTAAGGAAAAAGAAAACAGGGTATATTAAACAAGGAAATAAAATCTCTAAATGGATGAATGTAAGTTAGGTACATCTGGAAATTAGTATCAGCTTAGTACTACCAATACTATAGGATATGCTGTATTTGCTCTGCTTCCTAAGTATTTATAAATGTTTACATTAAAAGAAATATATTCTACCCCTACATGTACTAACATTGAGATGATCACCAATAATTATTGTGCTTAAAAAAGATTCAAATGAGAACAGTGAGAGAAATGTAAATTATTCATTTCTTGCAGTCATAATTATCTGTAACACAGCAGTATTTAATTTAGGTTATTGGGCCCTTTGAAATTTTATGCAAAATCTGCGTGAATGCATATATTCTACATTTACTACGAGTGAGTAGATACAGCTTTTATCAGATTCCAAAAGGAATGTGTAGCCCAAATAAAAGTTAAAACTCATGGTCTTAAATACGTATCACATGCCAAATATAAAGTTCTCATACAGAAAGTCGTAGCTTTGACAAAATGGTTTCCTCAAGTTTCCATATTTTCGTGCAATCTTCCTATAACATAAACTATATCACAATCTCTATACTTAACCAAACCCAAGTATAATAATTAAGCTCATGCAAAAGAAAATAAATTTAGGGGCTGGAGGAATAGCACAATGATTAAAGTGTTTGCCTAGCAAGCAAGCACAAGGCCCTGAGTTTGATTTCCCAGCAATACATAGGCTGGGCATGGTGGTGGCATGCCTGTAATCCCAGCATTTGGGAGGCTGAGATAGGATGATTGCTGTGAGTACAAAGGTAGCCTGGGGCTACATAGTGAATTCAGAACAAGCCTGGGATATAGAGTGAGACCCAGACTCAAAAAAAAGTTAGTATTAAAGCCGTGATTTTAAAGAAAAAAAAAAACTTACCTTTTGAAGTTCTCCTACAATGACAGTAAATTGATGTTCACACAGAAGTTTCCATAAAGCTAAAGCCTGGTATGATTTTCGAACCAACTGCTGGATTGCCTGAAGTGAAACCTTCTCACTCAGTTGAGCCTCTAATGACAAAATACAACTAATAAAGTTTAATAAAGCAACATGGGTTGAACTGTTTTATTTCAAATAGAAACTACAGTTAAGGTTGAAATTTGCATTGCTATTCTCCCTACCCCATTACAGGCAATCATGATCATCAGGTGCATTCATGTTTTTATCCTCCTGGTATGTATTTGAGCATCTGTGTGTATACATATAAATCAACAAAAATATGTCTTTGTTTTAACAAAAGAAAGCCATGTTTCTCTCCAACCTTGCATTAACACCCTGGCAGGTCATAAAATCAATTCAGTTACTCATAATACCTTCTCCTATCACCGCCACTTACTAAGTAGAATAAAATAAAAGAAATATTAAGAGTATGAAACAATTATTTCAGAAAATTTTGTTTCAGTTATATGCACATGTATGATCTTAAACATAGGAGTTACTGTAACTTGGTATTGAAGTGTTTGTTCAGTATATGTAAAGCCCTAGGTTCAAGATCGAGCACTAAAGGAAAAAAAGAAAATTAAATTCCAAGCAAAAAATCAACAAGGAGAAACCAAAAACACCAGAATAATAATGTAAAATGTACATTACTACAAGAAAAAAGGGAAAAGTAGACTAAGGTGCATAACTAAAAGACAGCTAGCTTAAATAGTGTATCTGCAATTTTAGCTTCTCCTAGATGTAAACTGCTTTCCAAACACCTTTAAAGCATAATTTGCCATCAATTAGAATGTTCCTATTTGTACAAATCCTCACCAATGCTTAACATAAACTTAACCTCCTGAACCAGTTCTGATCAAGGAATTTACAAAATGAGAAACAAAATATTAAGCCATAAGGGAGGAGAGTAAAAAAAAAAAAAAAAAAAAAAAAAAAAAAACAGGTGGATCTTGTTAACAAGTTTTATCAGCCAGAATAACTGACTCTAATAGTAGAGCGTTAAGAAAAAAAAAAAAGCCTGGAAAAATTGAATAATAGGGAGATTTCATGCAATCTTTACCTCAAATCATCATACCTGGAATTGAAAATTCAGTTCCCTGTTCTTGTCTTGAATTAATAATAATCAAAACACAATCACACATTTGGTTGACATTTTGGCACTAACCACTTGGGAAATGCCAATCAAAAAACCACAATGAGATAACATTCTGTCATGTCCATTAGAATGGCTATTATATACTTTATCTTTGTGTTTTTGATACAAGATCTCCCTCCGTACAATGTCCTGAACTATGCAGCCCAGGCTAGCTTCAAACTCCCAGTAATCCTTCTGCTACAGGCTTTGACTGGGATTACAGGTGCACATCACCTCCCCAGCCTAGTTTTCATGTGGTGCTGGGGGACTGAATGCAGGGTCTTGAGCAAGCTTGGCAAGCACCCCAACCACTAAGCTAAGTCCCTAGCCCCAAGAATGACTATTATGCACTTTCAAAGAAGAAAATAACAAGGGTGTTGGAGGAACAGCCAAGAAGTCAGAGAGTTTGCCTAATGAGCACAAGTCCCGGGTTTGATTACTCAGCACTGCATAAACCAGGCGTCGTAGTGCAAGCCTGTAATTCCACCCAGAACTCAGAAGGCTGAGGCAGGATTGTGGCATCTTGGAGGCCAACCTGGGTTACACAGTGAGCTCAGGACCAGTCTGGACTAGAGTGGAACCTTGCCCTCCCCCCCTCAAAAGAAGATAATAACAAATATAACAAATGTTAGCAAGGTTGTGAAGTAACAACTTTTGTGCACTGCTACTGGAAATGCGAGATGGAGCTGCCATGGAAAAGAGTATGGCAGTTCTTTAAAAAATTAAAAATAACCAGGGTCTGATGGCACAAATCTCTAGCACTCTGACAGACTGATGAAGGAGGGTCTCAAGTCCAAGTCCAGTGTGGGCAACTTAGCAAGACCCTGCCTCGAAATCAGAAGTTAAAAATGGACCTGGGCTTGATATACAGTACCACAGGAAAAAAAGTGAAGGCCATGGGTTTGATCCCCAGTACCACAGAAAAATGAATACATTTTTAAAAAATAAAATAAAAAATAAAAATAAGCTTGATGTGATGGCATATACTGGTAGTCCTACCCAACTGCAAAGACTGCAGCAGAAAGATCATCTGAATCCACATGTTCAAGACCTGGCCTGGGGAATAAACCAAAACTGTCTTAAAACAAAATGAAAATTAAAACTAGAATTACGATATACATCCAGCAATTCTACTTCTATATATGTATTTAAAATAAAAGTTTGTATTTGCTCATGGCAGCATTATTCACAGTTGTCAAAAGTGCCTAATAATGATGAATAGATAAATAAAATGTGGTACATAATAAAACAGAATATTATATAGACTGAAAAAGGATTGTTGATACATGCTATATCCTGGATGAATCTTGAGGACAGGCCCAGTGGATCATGCCTGTAAACCCCAGTTCCTGGACAGGGACAAGTGGAGGACTGCAGGTTCTAAGCCAGACTTGGCAACTTTGGCAAGACTTTGTCTTAAAGTAAAAATAAAAATGTTTAGGATGTAGCTCAATAGAATGTTCCTGGGTTTGGTTCCTAGTACTACAAAAAAAGGAAAAGAAAATATGCTAAGTAAAAATAGTCAGTGACAAGAGAAAGTTGAATGGTGGTTGCAGGGCGGGGGTTGGGGGAAAGGGAAAGCCATTTCTGGACAGTTTCATTTTGGAAAGATGGTGATGGTTGTACAACATCAACATACCATATGCCACTGAACTGTGCACTTGAAATTGTACAGCACATATTGGCCACCAAAGTAAAAAAAAAAAAAAAAGAAAAATGCATTGTCATGTTTTTTAATGGTGAAAGGGACAAAATCTATGGGCTAAAAGAGCTATGAAAATAATGCCCGATTTTCCCAATCACATTGGTGATACTTAAATAAAAATCCTTAGTGTTATCAGACAAACTAAAGTCTACTAAAAACCATCCATTGTTTTCTATTCAAGTAATAACACTCCGTAGTGTGGTCATGTACATATAACCAATGAGGAGCAGTAATTTACCATGAAACTTTCTCTGTAGCTCTTGTTGCATCTGCTGAGTGTTTCCATTCTCCGGTCGCATAAATCCTATCAGCCTCTGCTGTACTTTAGCAGTAGTACTGAAAAAGAATAAAACATCAATTACACAACACAGGGGGTTAGTGTGTGTTTAACACTCTCCTAATATATAACTCAAGATACCTTACAATTCAAACTTTTAAAGTATACAATTCAATTTTTAAAAATGTATCCATGGGGTTGTGCAACTATAAATACCAAGTACAAGTTGCCACAAAAAAGAAAAACATTTTCAAGTAAGAAAGAGTTCTTCCAGTGTGGCGGCACATGCCTGTAATTCCAGCACTCTGAAAAGTTGAGGCAGGAGGATCTCAAGTTCAAACACTGCCTTGGCAACTTAGCAAAACATTGTGTCAAAAATTAAAAGAAGTGCTGGGAATCGCTAGTCCAGTGCTAGGTTCAATCCTCAGTGTGTATGTGTGTAGGGGCAGGGGGGTGGACTGAGAATCAAAAATATGATGACCAGAAAGAAAATTTATCAGAACTGAGCAGAGGCTACTTAAAAATGACTGAGATTAAAACAATTCAATGATTGAGAAAATCAGGTAGAAATTTTCCTAATCTGGAGGAGGAAATGGTCAATAAGAAAAGCAAACAAAGAAAAACTGTGTACACTGGAGCATGCTTGTAATTCTAGCTACTTGGGATAGGGGGTGGATGACGGAAGGTAAGAAAAATTATCTCTGAAAAATGCGGAAAGACATTTTCAGGGCTGGAGAAATGGCTCAGTAGTTGAAGCGCTTGCCACAGTTAGATTCCCCAGCACGATATAAGCCGGGTATGGTGGCACATGCGTACAATCTCAGCACTTGGGAGGCTGAGACAGGATTGCCATCAGTCCAAGGCTTGCCTGGATTCCATAGTGAGTTCAGGCCCAGCTTGGGCTATAGAGCGAGACCCTGTCTCAAAAAAAAGGAAAGAAAGAGGTTTTCATATCTTTTTCTAAAACAAAAAGGCTTTCTTAACATTACACAAAGGGAAAGAAGCTAGATAAAAAGGAAAAGATCATATTGCTTACTTTACATGAAATATCTAGAACAAGCAGGTCCGCTGTGACAGAAAGTACGCTAACGGCTGTCAGGGACAGGGAGAAAGGACATGGCAAGAACTGCTAATAGGCGTTGGGCTTCTTTTGGCACAATGAAAATGTTCTGGAATTAGACAGTGATGACTACCTTATCTTGTGAATATTTTACAAGTATGACTTCTATGGAAGATAAATTGTATTTCACAATAAAATACATAGCAGTAAGAAAAAAAGTGAATAAATAAAATTCTATTCATTCTTACTTTGGATTTCCTAATGGTCCTCCAGCAAATTGGGAATTTCTGTCTAGAAATTCCTGCAACCCTTTCAGTTCTTGTAGCACTGTCTCTAGCAGTTGGGAGGGTACACTACTTTCAATCTGTAAGAAAGGAAAAATATAAATGTAAAAAATACATATTCTGTATAGCTATAATTGAATATATACAATTTTAATTTTGAGGTGTATATCTTTACAAGAAAGCACAATTCTCTCTCTCTTTTTTAAATTTAGAAACACAGAATAGAGGAGTAAAAGCTCCAACTCTCTGGGAGGAAGTCCCAACTGGGTTGCCCCAACAATATGATTTTTATTCCATTTTATATCTTGTTAACCTGAATAAAGGACAACAAACTATGCCAATATCCCTCATCTCCTTCTCCGGTAAGAGTCATGTACAGTATACAAGCAGAAAAGTATAAATACTAAATGACCAACTTGATTATTTCCTACATTTTTATGATTACCACTGAGATCGCAGTCTAGAATATTTCCAGCAGCCAACAAAGTTCCCAGATGTTATTTTTCAGCTTTAGCCATTCTGCCTCCGACATAATCATTTTTACTTCTATCAACATAGATTAGTTTTACCTATTCTTGAACTTCATATATGAATGTATTCTTGTCCTTACAAAGGTGGATTTTAAAGGTATCACAGTTAAGATATTTAGTACCTTTCCATCTTTAAAACAAAAAGCTTAAATTGTGTTCATAGTCCAGATTCTTTAAAGAAATCTTCCTACTTGGATCTGTTATAATACAAATTGTAAAAGATGTTTTGTAAAGCAGTCTAGGAAATGAATTAGGTCAATGCAGAGATTCCAGTACTGGGTTCATGGATGTATTGTACATATAAGGAAAAGTATTAAACAGTAAAACCTGAATACTACTCAGTAATAGGATTGACATTCACCCCTCATGAAAAATTACTATACTAAATGTAATTTAGTTTTCCCAATTTATAGTCAGATATCAGGCTCTAAATGTTAAGAAATTTACTTGTTATCAAATGATTATTAAATGACAGATTTGAGATTTAACTCATAAGGTAGACAGTTTACTGGACTAGAACATAAACTATATAGAATAATCATTGCATCTTATTTACAGTATCAAAATATGTGAAACAACTTACCCATTAATATTAACCTGTTACACAGAAACTACAGGTAATATATAAACTTACTGCAGTGATCTCTCTGTTGCCACTCTTGAATACTCTCTCCACAACCAAGCTAGCATCCCAAATGTTTCTGGAACAAAAATTGTTTTAATGATTGTGCTGTAAATGAAAAATAATTACAATATGCAGTAAATTCTTTTCTATAAGAATGCTGTATTCAGTTTTTAATAATTAGCAATGGTTTCATTAAATGTAAAGGCTCTGAGAAATGAATTGTGAACAAGGAGCTTATAATGAAAAAAAGTTACTTAATTTATCAAGAAATTCCTGAATCATTCAAAGCTTTAGGTAAATAATATGAACGAAATATATACCCCAAGTCTAAGAAACACATGTAGAAGGAATCATGCTTAGTAAGATGGGAGGGTTCAGTGACTGCAAAAATGTCCAGAATTCTTTATTTCTTTCTATACCTTTGCCCTTCACAGTATAATTTTTATGACTTTGAAGCCTCTCATATGGACAGTGAAATCTACTTCCCACCTTCTTAACCTGGCTGGCTTTCAGACTTCCCTAAAACAAAGGGAATGAAGCAGAAAAGTAAATGAGAGGCCATCTGTGATTCCAGGTATCAAGAGACTTTGCATGTTTTGGGTCTTTCTCATGAAAACTGCCACCAGCAAGTGAGTTAATTCTTAGCTGACCTATTGAAGGAGAGACCACGTGGACAACAATGCAGATGTCTCAGCTAAGGCCACTCCGGACCAGAAGCCAAGCATGCTCCTACACGTGTAAGTTACTCTCTACCTTCACAGCTGATTTCATTTGCACGGACAGGCCAAGCAAGCTGCCCATCTGATAGCTAAACATGTCACTGAGTTACAAGAAGCTTTATAATGCTGAATTATTAACATTAAGAGACAGACACAGGCTAATGTTATACACATGTACATAAATAAAAAACAGTAATGAATATACTAAATGTATTCATATAGTGAATATATAGAGATAATGGAAAGTCTGAAAGAAAATAGCTACAATGGACAAAATGCAAAAACTAAAATTTAATAGAAATAAATGATATTCCAAATTTAGAGTCAAAAATATTTCACTACTCCAAAGAGCACAAAGTGAACAATGGTTAGTATTCCAAGAAATACCTACCCCATGATTCGAGAAAAGTAAATGCAAATACCATTGTGCTTGCCAGAGTACACAATCTCTGGTCCAGTCACACAACTCATACTCGTGACCTGAGTTGCGGGGTTTCCCACAGCAGACACTGGAGTTGACATGGCAGGAGGCTGTATACCTTATACATACACAGAAACAAATCATTTAATGACATAATTTTAAAATTCAGACTTAACGCTAACACCAAGGTAGGGATATTTACAAAAAAAGTAGAATTTTAAATAAATAGCATAATTTGATTTGGCTTGATAGAAAAAAAAAAAAAAAAAGAAAAGAGGGGCTTAGACTTGAATGGTTGTCTCAGGCAAACTTCCAAGAAATTTTGCAATCACTTTTACTGCTCGTATGAAACAGAGTACTATTTGCAGGATGCAGCTAAATGCTGATATCCCCACGCACACTATTAGAGGAGTTCTAAATGAAGGTACTCATGGTCAGATGTCAATACCTTTGCTTGAATGCCCTCTCAATTTTTTTTTTTTTTTTTTTTAAAGCAGGGGCTCACTATGTAGCTCAAGGTGGCCTTGAACTCACAGCAATCCTCTTGCCTCAGCCTCCCAAATGGTGGGATTATAGGTATATGGCATCACACCAGCTTCTGTGGTGCTGGGGAATTGAACCCAAGGCCTTGTGCTTGCTAGCCAAGCAATCTAACTGTAGAAAACTTGCCCCTAGCCCCTCGATGTTACTCCTATTAAATGACATTTTTCTCCACAGGAACAGGCAGTCTTTTCCATAGTAAAATATTAAGAATAATAACTCATAATATTAGTTTTCAAAACCAAAAATATTAGCAATTAAAAATAGAAAAATTAGGTACCTTGAGACGGTGTTCCCAAGAAGGGTGGATTTGGATAGGGACTACCACTAGGAACAGGAGAACCTATAAGTAAAGAATACAAAGATTTATAAAATAACTTCCTAGTCATTTGATACTATATATGATCTTAGACAAAAGGCCGAGAAGCAATACCAGACTTTTGAATATGATCAAAATTAGGCACAGAATATTAGTATTCAATAAAGTGACAGGATACAGGATGTATGCAAAAAATGTAAAATTAGGCACAAAAGCTGTCTAGAAACATGAGCGAGAAGTGGGACTACTCATGACATTTTCAAGAGTTAGAGACTCATCTCATTTTCTGTAACTTTCTAACAATTCTCACATTGAGAAACACTGATTGAAAGTTTCTTGTTACTGA
Source organism: Ctenodactylus gundi (assembly GCA_004027205.1). NCBI lineage: Eukaryota > Metazoa > Chordata > Mammalia > Rodentia > Ctenodactylidae > Ctenodactylus > Ctenodactylus gundi. Next base: position 686,745 of record PVKB01000001.1, on the reverse strand, counting down.
ATCATCCACCTCTTTCCCTTTGAAAACATACTTAGTAACTTCTGTACATACCATCAGTTATATATTATTTTATTACCTGGCATACATTACAGATTCAATATCGATACAGCATCACTTTTAAGAATCACAATCTAGTTCTGGTCAAGATGGAGGAAGAGTAGGAGCCCTAGAACAGCTGTCCCTAATGAAATAAAAAAGTACAAGTGGAATCTATAATACAATCAATGGAGCTGATGTAAATATACAGCCGGGTAATCACAGGCTGAAGAAGCCCCATGTGGGGACCTCCCACCCACCAACATGGAGGTGTGAGACCAGGAAGGGGACTCCCAGACAACCACAAGCAGCAGTAGGCTCCTCCCCTCTAGTCCGGAGAGGAGCGGGGTCAGCAGTCAGAGGTCCGGTTTGCACAAAGCCACAGGTGAGCAGACTGCAAATTTGGGTAACAGCAGACCTTGAACAGCTCTGCCAGTGGACAGAGAAGGAGCTGAGACTGTGTCAGGGCAACCCCGTACCTTCACTGGGACAGCAATCTTACTTGCAGGGATTGCACGGCAAACTCCTAAAGCAGCACACCCCCAACTGTGCCCTACTGGGACAACGGCCTGCAAGAAGAGTGCATCCAGTCCCGCCAGGACCCTATAGTAGCAGGAGAGGAGCATGCAGGGAGAGGAACCTAGCAGCAAGTCCGAAAATGTGCCCCACACAGCCCTGACCTGAGATGAGCATCAAAAGGGAGAGAACAAGAGAAGTACCCCCACAGGAAGAGAACTGTGGGGTGATTCCACCAGACAGCAGCATGTGAAACCATCTCCGGGCAAACTCACAGGGGAGAAAACTTTTTTTCTATTAGTTATTATTTTTCTCTTACTTTTATAATATTTTTTTGCTCAGTTAGTTTGCTTCATAGTTTTACGTTATGGGATTGTGTGCTACTAGTTGATCAACTGATCAATTAGTACATTAGCTTTTCTTTTGTCTATTGGATTTCATTTTAATTGTATGTTATTTCTGTTCTTCTTCTCCTCTTCTCTTCCTTTTGCTCTATACTATAGTTTTTGTAAATTTTTTCAAGCCCCTGAATAAGTTCTCGGACATCAGATACACCTTTATATTAATTTTTAGACTTTATCTATTTTTTCTTTGTTTCTCTCTTTTTCTGCTTCTCTTTGTGTTTCTTCTATCCCTCCTTCCTCACCCTGCCACTCCCTGAGACTGTAAGTCTCAGTACAATTACTCATAGAGCTTTTCTCTTTGTCAACTCTGGGCTGGGGTAGGAGTATCTCCAGGCTTTTTCTATCACACAAACACCTACTTTTCAAGTCCCACCTAAAATTAACTAACAATCCTCATCTAACCCTTCCTTACTCTACCTTCTCTAGTTTTTGAACTGGTAAGTATCAATAACTCTCACCCAAATAGAAAGGCCAATAGAAACATATTATTTGCATACTATTCAGCTAGAAACAGATCAGTAACACAATTCTGCATAGGTATTTACCAATAAGACAGTGGCATCATGAACAATTCTTTTACAGGTCATCATAATTGTACACAGAAATTACCTTGATTAGTTTAGATGGTAATTAGTACATTACCTGGGGAATGGGTGTATATATTAATATTGGGTTATATAACTAGTGGGTAACTAAAATAAATAATAGTACAGTGAGTATATCTAAAATAATATAGAACATTTATCTTAAGTTCTGTGTCATACTATCAATATCAATAGTACAATTCAATAAGTCAGCTCTAGGTTCAATTAGATGTATAGTGAATGTATATTGTATCCATTATTATTGTGAGGAGAATATAAACAATGTTGGACACTCTGCTAACTAGTTGTTAACATTAGATAGTATTGTAACAGTAAATCTTTACTCAAATTATAGATGTTAACATTGTTAATGATCTTCATATTGAAGTTACATTAACAAATACTCTGTCAAGGTAATACTTAAAACAGAAAGAGTCTACCTCAAAAACCTCAGAAAAGAAACAGAGCCCATCAAGAATACCAGAGCCTCAACTCACTGTAACAGAACCATGATGAAATGTGATAACAAATCATCTACAGAAAGACCTGACACCCCAGAAAATGACACCAGTGATCGTGAAATAGCAGAAACCAAAGATGAAAAGGCAAGAAAACGATGACAATTTCTGGGCCCAGAAATAGTTAGAATTGAGACAGGAAATATAAGAGCTATGCGGGGACACAGCTATACTACGAGCAAACATTGACAAGAAATCAGAGGAACAAAGAGAAGATATAAACCAGAGGACAAGGAAGGCAATACAAGAAATTAAGAATACAGCAGAGATATAAGAGTACTGAAAGCAGACCTTTATGATGTGAAAAACACACAGGAAAAAACAAGTAAACAGAACATTTTGAGAATAGAATATCAGACCTAGAAGACAGTATTTGAGCTGGAATGTACAAGCATAAAACAATGCAAAACAAAACAGGAAGAAAGAGAATGGTTACAACAGCTGATGGATGACTCAAAGAGAAGCAACCTCAGAATTATGGAAGTGCAAGAGAAAACTGAGGACAAAACAAAGGCTTAAAGTCTATGTTCAATGAAATTATGGAAGACAATTTCCCAAATCTAGGAAAAGAAATGAACATGGAACTACTGCAGGCATACAGAACACCAAATAACATTGATAAGAAGAGAACTTCATCAGGACACATCATAATTAAAATACCAGAAACCCAACACAAAGAATATTAAAAGCTGTAAAAGAATATTAAAAGCTGTAAGAGAAAAACAAAGGGTGACCTACAAAGATAAGCCCACCAGGATAACTGCAGATTTCTCAACCCAGGCCCATAAAGCCAGGAGATAATGGAGCAATATCATCCAAGCACTAAGAGAAGATAAATGCCAATCCCGACTGCCATATCCAGCAAATTTATCTTTTAAATTAGAGGGGAAAAATTAAAACTTTCCACAATATAGAAAGCTTAAAGAAAATTGCAGCCACTAAACCAGCATTGCAGAATACTTAAAGGAAACTTAGAAAGCAAAACGGAGGCTAACGACATCGAAGATCCTAAAGAAAGAGACAACAGCTAGAAGAGAATGAGCTGACAAAAGAGTAAGTTCAGTAAATAATGCTGAAAAATTATAACAATGGCAGGACACAGCAAATATATCGCGATAATTACTCTAAACATAAATGGTCTCAATTCATCTACTAAAAGACATAGACTGGCTGACAGCATCAAAAAGCAAAAATCCACAATTTGCTGCTTAAAAGAGACACACTTTACCCACACAGATATTAATAGACTAAAAGAGGATGGAATTCAATATTTTATGCAACAAGACCTAAGAAACAAGCAGGGGTAGCTATATTAGTCTCAAATTCATCAGATTTCAAAACAAACCAGCTTAGGAGAGACAAAGATGTTTACTATATACTGGATAAGGGAACAATACAACAGGAATAATTTGCAATCATCAATATATATGCTCCCAACTCTAGAGCATCCAATTATGTAAATCAAAAATTATTAGATTTGAAAGGACACACAAGCCCCAGTACAACTACAGCAGGGAACTTTAATATTCCACTATCACAGATAGACTGAACAACCAGACCAAAAAAAAAAAAAAAATCAACAAAGATATACAACAGTTAAATGACATTAAAGAAAACTTGGACCTAACAGATGTTTATAGAGTTTTCCACTCAACATCAACAGAATACACATTCTTCTCAGCAGCACATGGAACATTTTCTAAAACAGACCATATTTTAGGTCATAAGTCATGCCTCAGTAACTACAAAGGAGTAGAAATAATTCCTTGTATACTGTCAGATCATAGTGGAATAAAATTTGAATGTAACAGCAAAAAAAAAAAAAACCCAGAAAATACACAAATACATGGAGACTAAACAACTTACTACTACTGATCGAACAATGGATCACAGAAGAAATCAAAAACTTCATAGAGTTAAATGATGAAAGCAGTACATCATATCAGAGTCTATGGGATACAATGAAAGCTGTACTTAGAGGGAAATTCACAGCCATAAATGCACACATCAAAAGAACAGAACAGCCACAAATAAACACATCAATGATGCACATTAAGGCCCTAGAGAAACAAGAACAATCTAAGCCAAAAAGCAATAGAAGAAAGGAAATTATAAAGACCAGATCTAAAGTTAATGAAATTGAAATTAAAAAGACAATAAAAAGATTAATGAGTCAAAATCTGGTTCTTTAAAAGAATAAATAAGATTGATAAACCTATAGCTAAACTCATCAAAAGAAGGAAAGAAAAAGCACAGGTCAACTCACTTAGAAATGAGAAGGGTAAAATTAAAACAGACTCTGGAGATATTCAGAATATTAAGAGAAATTATTTTGAACACAAGTTATTCTAACCAGTTAGAGAATTTGGAAGAAATGGATCACTATCTAGACACATACAAAATACCAAAATTTAATGAAGACATAAAAATCCTGAATAACCCTATTACACATGGAGAAATAGAAGCAATAATAAAGGCTCTACCTACAAATAAAAGCTTAGGACCAGATGGATTCATAGCAGAATTTTTTTCATAACTTCAGGGAAGACCTAACTCCAATCCTTCTCAAACTATTCCATGAAGTTGTATGAGAAGGAATACTACCAGACACATTTCTTGAAGCTAGCATCACCTTATTCTCCAAACCAGACAGAGACTTAACCAGTAAGGAAAATTATAGACCAATATCCTTAATGAATACAGATGGAAAAATTCTTAGTAAGATTCTGGCAAACAGAATGCAGCAAGTAATCAGAAAGTTCATATACCATGATCAACTGGGCTTCATTCCTGGGATGCAAGGCTGGTTCAACATATGTAAATCAATCAATGTCATATATCACACGAACATAAACCAAAACCACATGATCCTCTCTATTGATGCAGAAAAAGACTTCAATAAAATTCAACACACCTTTATGACAACAATAGGTACACAAGGGCCTTATCTCACACTCACTGAAGCCATATGCCCTACCACAAATATCACAGTAACTGGTGAAAAACCAAAAACATTTCTCCTTAAATCAGAAACCTAACAAGGCTGTCCACTCACACCATTCTTATTCAACATAGACCTTCAAACACTTGCCATAGTTATCAGGCAAGAAAGTGAAATAAAGGAAATATGCATTGGAAAAGAGGAAGTCAAATTATACTTCCTTGCACACGATATGATGACCTACATAGAAGAACCCAAAAACTCCACTATGAAATTCTTGGAAATAACAAATTCAGCCAAATCGCAGGCTACAAAATCAATAGCTTTTCTCTACACTAACAACAAACTCACTGAGAATGAGGTCAGAAGAATAATCCCATTTTCAATAGCTCAGCAAAAAAATTAAGTGCCTAGGAGTATACCTAACAAAGGAAGTGAAGGACCTATATAAAGAAAACAACATTACACTAAAGAAAGAAGCTGTAGATGACATTAGAATATGGAAAGACATCCCCTATTCTTGGATAGGCAGAAGCAATACAGTTAAAATGACTATACTGCCAAAACTGATAAAAGTTTCAATGCAATTTCTATCTAATTATCAGTAATTTTTTTCACAGAACTTGAAAAAATAATCCGTGATTCATACAGAACCAAAGGAGACCTAGAATAGCCAAACCAATCTTAAGTAACAAGACTAAGGCAGGAGGCATCACAATTCCAAACATCAAGTTACAGTATAAAGCAACAGTTGTAAAGACCATACGGTACTGGCACAAAAACAGACAGGTAGAACAGTGGACCATAACTGAGGATGAAAAAAGAAACTCAAATACTCTCAGCTACCTAATCTTTGATAAAGGAGCCAAAAACATACACTGGAAAAAGGATAGCCTCTTCAACATATGGTGCTGGGAAAATTGGATATTCACATGCAGAAGAATGAATACAGATACACACCTGTCACCATACACCAATATTAAATCACAGTGGATCAAAGACCTAGATATCAAAACTGAAATACTGAACCTTCTGGAAGATAAATTAGACAAATATCAAAAAGACATAGGTATAGGCAAAGACTTTCTTAATAATATACCAAAAGAAAAAAAAAATAGCCCCCAGAACTAATAAATAGGATTATGTCAAAAAGTTTCTATTCAGCAAAGGAAATTATCAACAGTGTAAATAGAGAACTGATACACTGGGAAAAAATATTCACCACCAATACCTCAGATAGAAGGCTCAAACCCAGAATAGACAGGTAACTGAAGAAAAATAAGCCCCTTAAAATCAAAGACCCTACTTAAAAATGGGCAAGTAAAATGAAGAAGTTCAAATAGTCAATACATGAAAAGATGTTCAACATCCTTAGCCATTAGAGAAATGCAAATCAAAACATCACTAAGATACCATCTCACTCCAGACAGAATAGCGTATATCAAGAATATGAACAGCAATCAGTGCTGGCGAGGCTGTGGGGAGAAAGGAACCTTTTGCACTGCTGGTGGGATTACTGGTAAAGCCACTATGGAAAGCAGTATGGAAATTTCTCAAAAGACTGGAAATAAATGTTCCCTTGATCCAGCGATACTGCTTCTGGGAATCTTTCCAAGAGTTAAAAACAACACATAACAGAGATACAAATATACCCATGTTCATAGCAGCACAACTAACAATAGCTAAAATGTGGAAGACACCAAAATACCCATCAACAGACCAATGGATACATAAATTGTGACATTTCAATGGAATAATATGCATCTATAAAGTCAGATAAGTTGGAGGCTTTTATAAATAAATGGAGGCAACCTGAAACCATCATGCTTAGTGGAATGAGTCAGAGGCAGAAGGTGAAATAGCAAATGGTTTCTCTGATATGAGAAACCCAGATCACAACTGTATCATAGAACTTATTGAGGGAAATAATGGAAACTGGGAAGAGGGAGATAGAGGGGAAGGGTAGAAAAGGGAAAGGGGTAGCATGTGTAATTTTGACATGATATGTATATGCACGAAATACTCAAGTTCAATGTAAACTTTATGTATTGCACTTATAAACTTCAATAAAATGGCAGAAAAAAAGAATCACAATCTATAGACTTTCTATCAACACAATAGCAGTAACAAAATGTAAAATTGATTAAAATATGTCACAAAATTCTAAAATTCCAACTATTACAAAGTTTCACTTCCATGTCTCATACTCACTAGAATAGACAGGAGATCCTAAGATGGGGCCAACATTACTGGGAGTGGGGAGAGTAGCCGGAAATCTCATCTGTGCCTCACCACCATACCTACATGTATTAGAACAGAACATGAGTTTGTTCAATGAAGCTATTCATATTAAAAACTGGAATCGTTCTTCCTCCTATTTAGCTTCCAAATTAATACTTTAAATACCATATTTTAATGTATAGTGTTAGTAGTAAAATATATGTGTAGTACACATAATACTTATAAGTAAATATTGATTTGAAACTGCTTCTAGGAAGACTTATAAGGGGGATTCTAGCAACTTCTAAAAAAGATCTGCACTGAGGAGAATTTACTTAGTGAGGAAACGGCACTAAAAATTGTTATAACAGACCACAGTGAGACCATATATTTAGAATATTTTCAATGGAACTTAAGTGAAAAACAAAGTGAACCAGGGGGGTAGGGTGTGGAGGGGTGGAGGGTGGGTAGAGGGAGGGACAAAAGGAGAGCGGGAAAGTCCTTGTCACCTAGACAAGATACTTATGTGCACAAAATGCTCAACCTCATTGTAAACCTTAAATTAAATTTTGCACTTACACATATCAATAAAATGGGAAATAAAATATTTTCAAATACTTAACTAAATGTTTTCCTGTTTCTGTTTGGTTGGTTTTACAGCAGAGGAGACTTAAGCCAGGTTCTTTTCACTAAGCTGTATCTTAAGCCCTTTTTAAAAATTGTTTACTCTGAGACACAGTCTTACTAACTTGCTAAAATGCTAGGCTGGCCTCAAACTTGTGATCCTTCTACCTTAGCTTCCCTGAGTGCTGAGACTGCAATCCTGCACCACCATAGCCAGGTAGTTTTACGTACTAAACATTTCCCCTCAAAAATCTCTTTTATGGAGGCTTGGTGTATAACTTGTTGTTACAACAAACACTTGCCTGGCATGTCTGAGGTCTGATAAGTAATCCCTAGTACCACAAAAATTAAAAATAAAAATAATCACAACTTTAAAAAGTGTGATACCGAAGATTCTTAATGTGATTCAAAATCTCTCAGTCGTTAATGATACCATACAAAAGAACTGGTTGTGTTTGAGAAAGTTGAAAGAGCAAAAAAGCTTAAATGAAGCCAAACTGTTCCACCAGAAATATAATCTTCCCAAGATTTCAAATAAACTACAAATTTGCCTATGTAATCATTCAACTCTTCAGCAAGGCTTTAAACACACACATACACGCATGCACACACACACGCACACACACACACACACACGAAATCATTCACAAGACAGCCCAGTCCAAACACCTAACATACCTGAAAAAAGCCCTAGTAGCCCATGCAGACACTTCTCTATCACAGGCAGCAGTGGAACAAGCAAGGATAAGGCAAGTTGCACAAGCCTGATCTTCCTGTTGAGGAAAAAAAATTAAATATAATCATTTCCAAAGTTTTTCTGCTATATCCACCGTTTACACTTGTGCATAACACACAACAAGTGCTCAGTAAATAACTGCTGAATGAAGTAAATCAGCTGATACTAACAAACAAGTGAACACCACTGTTTTTAAGTATAACACAAGCATGAGTATAAATGGATGCTTTGTCTTTTTAGCAAGACACTGATGTAGTCCCTGGTTTATTCCTCCAATTTTTGTCTTGTGTTAGAAAGTAGCAGGAAGAGTTAACAACTACTGAGTACCTATAATGTACCAGGCCTTATTATAAGGATTCAACATATATTAATCCTCATATGGAGTATTATTATAATACAATGTATTATTTTACATAAAAAAACCAGATAATTCAAAGTGTCTTATGCTAGTGGTAGATATGAGAATTTCAATGAGCAGTTTGAATTCTGGGTCTGTATGTTTAACTTTGATTTGATATTCTCTCCGTTAAGCTAAGATCTTCTGGTCTTACTCTCACAGTTATAGTTATGGCCTTCAAATTCTCAGGTCCCCACATTATTGTCTCCAGTTTCTTCTGTAGGTCATAAAGCACAGGCTGTATGTGTATGCACATGCATCCACAAAAATAACATCTTGCGCTTTTAATAAAAACTCCATCAAATAACATGAACATAGGATTCTCAGAATACTTTAACAATGACTAAACAATATCAGAAAATAAAATTCTGAAAAAGTCATCATTAATTCTGCTTTCAAATGTCAGGAAACCCAGGCTCTAGTATAAAGAAAAAAGGTGTAATCCAGGCATGGTGGCATACACCTATAATCCCAGCAGTCAGGAGGCTGAGGCAAGAGGATTGCCGTGAGCCCAAGGCCAGCCTGGACTCTATAGTGAGATCAGGACAAGCCTGGACTACCAACCGAGACCCTGTCTCACCACAACCGCCCCCCCCCCCAAAGAAAAAAGTTGTAAAACTATCTGCTTATTATGGTATTTTAGTGCAAACTTAAATAAAACTTTAACTCTTAATACCACATTCACTGTTGCACATATCACCACATTAAAAAATTAAATACCTGATGTAATTTAAAGAATCTTTCGATCTCTTCTCCATCTCCACCCACATTACTCACAAGCAGATGCCTCAGTTGATCTACAGGTCTAAGTTTATGAAACATAAGGCTCCCCTAAGAAATTAAAAAAGAAAACAGAAATAACAGGTTTATGAAGTTTAGCTGGGAATGACTAACCTTGCTATCATTTAATCAAACAAATGAAACAAAAAAAATTTAACTTCAAGAATACAAAACAAACTAGCCAAAAGGATCATTTACATTTCAGTTTCCAGCCTATGCTAGATCTTTGTATCCACACACAAAAAAGTATAGTAATAAAATACTGCCCCTCTATCTCCATGTTGCCTCTCCAGAGAGCATTAGATTACTCATTAATCATACTGACTATATACATATTTAATAAAAAGATGAAGCTATATTCATCTTATATCAGAATAAATTTCAAACAGACCCAAGATGTAAAACCAAGATAAAAATGTAATAGCAGTAGAAGGAAACCAACAAGAAACTACGGGTGAACTCTATAAAACTAAGAGTGAGCATTTTGATATGGCGTTAGTTCCAAAAGATAACTGACAACTTCAATTATTTATAAGTTCACTGGTATAAGGAAAAATCTCAACAAAGACAAGTGACAAAGGAGGAAAAAAATTATTTGAGTCTAAAATCACAAAAACTAGCTTTCCTGACTGTCTCAATATAGACTAACTCCAAATTAAGCTAAATTAACAGAAATGTAAATACAGCAGTCCTTCCTTATCCTTAAGGGATACATTACAAAATACTCTAAAGAAGCCTGAAATCATGAACAATATCAAGCCCTATTCACAAGCACTGCAACCTTCACAGTTAATCTGATAATTAAACTACTACTAAGATGTTAACAGACGGGTAGCTTATACAGCATGGATGCAGTGGACCAAGGGATGACTCATGGCCCAGATGGCCTGAAATCAGAAGAAAAAGATATTATCACAGTACTCAAAATGGTGTGCAATTTAAAACCTGTGAATTATTTACTTCTGGAATTTTCCATTAATATTTAGACTACATTTGAGTGAGAGTAACAAAAACCTTAGAAAGTAAAAGTGTAGACAGCAGGCTAACAAAATAGAAACATATTTCATAAAAAATAAACACTTGAAAAAGTATCACTTTTAATAAAAATATTAAGGTAGTATACCATAAGACAGTACTGAGAGAAGCTGTGGAAAGTAGGCATTTACAAATGTCATTAGTAACTGTAGACAGAAAAATCTGGCACTAACTATCAAAATTTTAAATTCACATACCCTCTGACCAAGAAGATATCATACTGCAGCTTCATTTACAAACATACAAATGACATACACTGTATGACTGATTATAATAATTATTACTTTGTAGAAAGGGTCTTTATTTACAAACCAAGGGCAGAGGAATAAAAGCTTCCACTATCTGGAATGGGGCCCTGAATAAGGTTACCTAGCATCATTTTTTAGGGCAACGGTAATCCATTAACAAAAGATAAGGGGGGCTGGTTAAATTGTGACTCATCCATTGAAAGGAATACCTTTCTAATACAAAGCCAAATGTGCACATTTATATATCTATATAAAAAAACTTCAAAATATAAAAAACAAGGTATAGCATAGTGTATTTATAATGCCACCATTTGTTTAGAACTATATTTGCGTTGTTTTTATATCTGCAGCAAATCTCCAGAAGGAAACCCACATTGATAACATGGCTGGCTACCTGGAAGGAAGGGACCTGGCCTGGAATGGAGATCTGACTGTACGTACATCACTTGAATTCTTTATTGCACCTCTACTCAGAAGTTAAAATATTAAGAGAATATATAATATAAGAATTACGAGGCAGATTTTGCTTGGTTGTTATTACAAATAAGCTTTCGGTATATTTTTATGTTGGTGAACATCAGCGACAAATTTAATTTCAGAAAAAGTGTAACTCTGGTAAAGAGCTAATTCTTGTAGCTTTTTGGTTTTTACAGTCTTAAAAACACTATAAGAGTAAAAATCATTTCAAAGAACTTACTGTAACTCCATTAAATGACTATTCATCAGAAATATTAAATATTTTTTATTTTCTTTTGTCTCTTCATTAAGAGAATATACACCTACCTGTGCTGAGAGCAGAACAAATTTCTTTGGTGGTAACATGTGCTGCTGCACAACAACTGGTGAATCAGTTATAGGAATGTGGTCCTTATTTAAAGGTGTAATTATTTTATCCACTTTTAATTCATCTATTGCAGAAAGAGCCCAGGAATGACCATCAACACGAGTTGTCATCTAAGCAGAAGAAATATACTTTTCACACATCTTAACGAAGTAAAGCAAAAGTTTTTGAGAAAAACTGCAAACTTTATCTCTAAATAAATGAAGATCTCTAAATAAATGGTCTTCAGTAAACCACTAAAAATACAAATATCCCCAAAAGTATGTTTTCAGCTTTCTACTGTCCTATAGGATTTTTTTTCTTTTTTGACACAGGGTCTTGTTCTGTAGCCCAGGCTCATACTGAACTTACTATGTAGCCCAGGCTGGCCTTGGACTCATGTCAATCACCTGCCTCAGCCTCCCAAGTGCCGGGATTATAGACATGCAACACCATGCCCAGCTTATGAGGTGCCAGGGAATCAAACTCAGGACTGGCATTTGCAAGCACTTTAATTGCTATGCCATTCCTCCAGCCCCTTACTGTCCTACAGTTTTAATGAAGCATCTTTTTTTTAGTTTTTCCTCATTTTTATAGTATGTATATGTGATACACAATGATTACACTGAACCTGAGAACTTTGTGCACACTAATATCACATCAACTTGACATTCCCTTCCCCTCTCCCCATCACACCTCCCAGGTGGAATCTGAATTCAAACTTCAGTTACCCAGTCAAAGCATCCCTATCTAGTTAGAGTCTGTTTCTTACTGAATTTTAAATTCTTATTTTCTGTCACAGCATAAGGCTCATAGCAGGTGCTTAGAAAAGTTCAAAGAATTAAAAATAATAAAACATGCAGTTCTTAATTCAGTATCAAACTCTTGTATAAATCCTACTTCTTTGAAACACGTCAGAAACTTGCTAGAGCTCACTGAAACCATGTTCTGATGCCTGGAAGTAGTCTTACTTCATTATTCTACTCTGCCTAAACGAAAGGGCTCAAATTGAGAATCACCAGAAAGCAGCCTATAACAAGAAGAACCAAAATGCCTCTGCGAAAAGGCTCCAAACAGAAAGCTATTCATACCCTGTAGAACCGGCTCATCTGATCTAATCGGCAGCCTCCAAGGATGCTGCAGAAATATCTAGGGAGACAGGTAAGTAGGGAGAGAAACCAAGAAGAAAAGGAGATGCTGTCTCTCAGCTCATCGTGTACTTCATATACAGGGACTCATACACATGGCTCAGGTATACCAGGTAGGTAGGATCGTAAGAGACTTCCCCTCATCCAGGATGACTCCAATAACAACACGTAGCACTATATATATTTAAAACGTAACTGTAAGTTGATGCATATACATTTGTTATGTGTAAAAAGAGAAGATGTACTAAAATGTAAAGCTGGTAATTCCCTCATGGAAAATTTACCTCATGTGAGGTTCAATTTAAGATGAAAGTATATTTGAAAATTTCTATAATTCAAAAAAATTTAATGTTTCGATAAAACTACCAAATTACTAAAATAAAATTGTAGGTAATGCCTATATTGGATGGCTTCCAAATTAAAAACTAAAAACACAATGTATTTAATTGAAATGAATGTCATTTCACAAAAGAAGCATTTATTTTCAGATACATTACAAAAACACTCTAAAAGGTATTTTCATTAAGATGTGGACATACATGCCTGTAACCCCAGCACTGTGGAAGGATGAGACAATACGAATGCAAGTTGAAGTCCAGTCTAGACACTTTAGGAACTTCACAAATATGAGTCTGAGGCCAGTGTGGGCTACATAGTGAGTTCAGAACTAGCCTCGACTACAGAGTGAGACCCTGTCTCAAAAAAAAAAGTCACCTCAAAATAAAAATAAAAAAATACTAGGGCAATATCTCTCTCCCCCTTTCTACCTATCTCACACACAAACACACACACAGATGTTTTCAGTAAATACAGTAGTAACATCTGACCTTACAGGAAAAAAAAAATTAGAGCAATAACAAGATTTCTTTTTAATATGATTTCTAATCATATTAGAAACAACAAATCAGAAAATAAAGTTCCCTACATTATTCTCACCTAAAAATACAGTGCGGGAGAATTCTAACCAAGACGGTGGCTGAGTAACAGCTGCACAATCTCTCCTCATGGACCTACTTAGAAAGTTGAGAATATAGTAAAAAACAACCTGTCCAATGTAGCTAGGACAAGGAGGAGAACCCCGACAACTGAAAGGAGACCAGGAAATGATCAGAAATGCTGAAAAAACATCAGAAGGTAGGGTGGGGGCAGAGGGGTAAACTCAGGATATCACTCCAGGCGACAGCATCCTCAGTTGGAAGAAAGCCTGCTGGGGAGCCCAGAAACTCTAACAGAGCTAAGAAGGGAGGAGTGCCCCAGCAACTGAAAGGAGGCCACTGGAAGGTCAGAAATCCCAAAGACATATCAGAAGTGGAGATAAACAGCAAGACCACCCCAGGCCAGCTGAGCATAGCTCTGAGCTGCCAGCATGCACAGATGGAGGAAAACCAGGATGCTGAAACCTCCAACCTAGGTAAGCATGGATCTGGGAGAAGTAGAAATTGACAGTAGCTGGTCAAAAAGATGAGTTTATGAGTAGTGCATTCTATAAACGCAATGCAAGCTCCTCCTAGAAAAGGCTTCCTGGAGGATAGATCAGAAGCAATGTTTGGCAGTCATAAAAGGCAATGACGTAAGCAGGTGCCATTTTTTAAAAAACAGCCCAGCCTGATACTAAATCATTCAGAGTAAAGGAAAGCTTGGAAGAGCACATTAGGGATTTTGTAGTCACTCTTAAACAGTGGATAGGAAGAATCTTGCACAAGAGAAAGTTGCAGGAAAGACAGGCCACCAACCCCAAGAAAGACTCGAGTGTAATGGGAATACCTCTGAAGGCAGATGGCCCCAAGGGGGCCATCAAGAGGGAGAGAAGCCATAACAGGTGGGAGAGCTTTGCTGAGGAGGATGGAAGTGACCATGACACTTCAGAGGTCATCAGGCTGTTAGGTCTTCCCTCATCACCTACTGCCAGCACCAAGGAATTTAGGCTCCTAATATACCCTCATACACACTCATTCAAAGAAACCTCTGGGGTAGGCCTTTAAAATGAAGTCCCTCAACAACAGAAACACGGGAAGAAGACAGGCAACAGGACACACATAAAGAAATGCCCAAGACAGCAGAAACTAATGTCATGGGCTCTGAAATCATGGATAGGGAGTGAAACTCAAAAGCAAACAAGTCAAGGAACCAGTTCAAACAAGATATTCTCAAACAAATGCAAGCGCTGATCAGCAGGCTTAAGGAGAAACTTACTAATCAAATAATGGTCCTAATGGAGACAAAGCTTACTGAGAATATAGAAGCCACAAATAAAAAGTTGGCTGAGGTAAAAATGAAATGTAAAGTATAAAGGAACATTTTAATAGAGAAATGGAAATTTTGAAAAAAAATCTAGGTGAAATTCAAGATATGAAAAACATTTGAAAGCAGGGGAAGTCAACTCGAACATTGCAAGGACAGAATTTCCGACTGTGAAGACAAGACTGAGCAAACAAATGCTACAATCAGACAGGACTCCAAATTAGAAATGAGCAAAGTAGCTAGATACAACAGCTGATGGATGATTCAAAGAAAACCAACCTCAGAGTTACGGGCATGAGAAAAAGAGCAGAAGACAGCACCAAAGATATAGAGCATTTACTCACTGAAATCCTGCAAGAAAATTTCCCAAATCTAGGAAAAGAAATTAATTTTCAGGTACAAATTTATAGAAAATGCTAAATAACCTCAACCAGCGAGACTCAACAGGACATATAATAATCAAAACCTCAGAAATACAACATAAAGAGAATATTAAAAGCAGCAAGAGAAAAACAGGCATTATTCTACTATCCATTCAAATTACCGCAGTTTCTCAATGCAAACTTTAAAGGCCAGGAGAGTCTGTAGCAAGATCTTTCAAGCTTTAAAAGACAGAAAGTATCAACTTCAGTTGTTTTACCCCAGAAACTTTTCCTTGAAAAATGAAGGGGACGTAAAAATTTTTCAGGACCAAAATTCCTAAAAAAATTTTGACCACTAGCCCAATACTGCAGAGAATGCTTGGAAGTAATATTTGAGAGAGACAGAGCGATAAGAAGCACCAAAAAACATGGAGGAAAGAAAACATATAAAGAGAAAATTTAACAAAAAAAATAGATGAGTATTTGAATTATTTGATTGGTATCCTACTAAAATAATACCATGTGTCTCATAAAATTTGAAACTTCCCCTATAATTATTATTTATAATAGTATATTAGTTTGTAAGACATAATAATTATGCTCAACCTGGGGAACTGTTAAAAAATCTTTATAAAAGTATATATGCATGAATTTATGGATTGATAGGTAGATAAAATGATAAAGCAAATCTGGCAAAATGTTAGTAATTAGTAAAATGTGAGTAAATAATTTATGAAAGTTTAAAAATTTCTGAAATAACTAACTATGCCATTATATCTATTGCTTTAAGGATAATATACATGTGTTAAAGATTTAAGTTCATTTAATGTAGCAAATAGATATAGACTTAAATTTATTTAATGTAGTAATTCACTTAATTGGTTTTGGTGTAAGTTTATCCTAAGAAACTAATGGATATAATGATAACCTGAATGTCTTTTGAATGTACAAACATTTACCTTTCAGTATTCAGTTAAGGTACCTGAAATTTAACTTCTATTTACTTTCTCAAATTTTCTGGCCTCATGAATTTCACTGTTATAGTTCTTTTCTTATGTGGACTGGAGGTTGAAGCCACATTAAGCAATCTCTACAAAGATACAGTAAGACAGAAAAAAACTACTTCCAGCAAAGTGTCCCAATACAGGGCTCTGCTGGACCCAGAGAAGAGGCCTCAAGGTATGTCCACTGCAGCCCATTCTAGAGGTGGGAAACTGAGTGGTGATTTGAGTGGTGAAGTGAAGTGAATCAGACACAGAAGGTTAAATAGGTTAAATATGGCATGGTGTCTCTGATTTGGGAAATCCATAATACTAGCATTCTACAGAACCAAATGGGTATGATAGTGGGAATTGGGGGGTGGGGTGGGGAAGCTGTGAAAGGGCCAAAAATGAGGAGGAGAAGGGACTGTATTATTGATGTGACATATATGTGCACAAAATACTCAAGATCATTGTAAATATTATGTATCACATATATATATCAATAAAAATAGTGAGAAAAAATAACAGAACAATAAGTGTGGGGGTGTGGCTCAGAGAGAACAATTGTGTACTAATGCACAGTGCACTGGGATCAATACCTAGCACCACAAAAACCACCACCAAAAAACTATTACGTAAAAGTCTCTTTAGACCTCTTGGGATAACTTACCTGTGTTTCCATCATTGGCTTTTGAAAAGGAAATGTATCATGGTTGACGCACCATAAAATGTCATTGTCTTCATTTTCTGAGGCTGCCATTAGTAGAATACCTAGAAGTTTAATAAGCAAAATCTTATTAAATGATATAAAGAAAGATGCATCTCCCATAACCTTAAAAATAATTATTTGCATCAGTATATACTTTACTAATATTTATAAGCATGTCACAAAATAAGCAATAATAAAATCCTCAAATATAAAAATTTTAGTAGAGTAGAGTTGTCAACCATTCTTTAATCTTATACAATATCTTTTCCAGGTTAAACTTTTGTTCACATTTTAACATCTCTAAAGTTAGAATATATATTATGATTAATGGGCTCATCAATTTAATTATTAATTTTATAAAAATTATTCATCACATAAAAATGTGACTTACAATCAGTGGTATCTAATAGTCAGTGAGACTGCCTATGTACTAGTGAATCCAAATTCACCACAAGGAAGAGTAAAAGTGCTAAGGCAATGGCAGAGATAAATACACTACAGATACAATATCTCAACAAAGCCAGCTAATACTAACATTTGATTTTAAAATGCACTCCCCTAAAAAGGAACCATCTTATATTGCCGGTAAGACTGTAAACTGGTACAACCTCTATGAAAAACAGTATGGAGATTCCTCAATAACTGAAAATCTACATTTCATCTGACCCACCTATACCTCTTGTGGTATCTTCCCAAAAGAGTTAAAGTCATCATACGATAGTGATACATGGATACCCATGTTTATAGTAGCACAATTTGTAATAGCCAAATCTTGGAAGAAGCCAATATGACCGAGTACAGATGACTGGATAAAGAAGATGTGGTTTATATATGTACTACTCTGCCTTTAGAATAAGAAATCTGAGTCATCTGTAGGAATATGGATGCACCTTGAGACCATTATGCTAAGCAAAATGAATGAGTACCAGAAAGTTAAATATCATGTTTTCTCTGACACGAGAAAACCAAACCATAAAAAATGTAAGAGATATATAGAAGAAAGTAAGAAGGTGGACTTTGTAGAGAGGGAAGGGGAAAGTTGGATTAGGGAGGGGGGATGAGGAGCTGATAAGGTGGAAAGGAAATAGGGATGTGATACGTAAACAGATAAAATATTAAATAAAAAGAAATATCCTTCCTTATGCAATTTTAGCCTTTCCTGATAATCTGTCCCTTTACAATGAATTCAGTGGCATTCTTCTTCTTCTGTTTTCTTTTTTTGAGACAGGCTCTCACTCTGTAGCTCAGGCTGGTCCTGAACTCACTATAGAGCCCAGACTGGCACTGGACTCAGGGCAATCCTCCTGCCTCAGCCTGCTAAGTACTGGTATTACAGGGATTCCCCACCACACCCGGCTTATGTGGTGCTGGGGAATCGAACTCAGGTACTTAGTGCTTGACTTAGTGAGCAAGCACTTAACCGTTGAGCCCTTCCTCCAGCCCCCAGTGGCATTATTCTTAAGCTGATTGGGTAGTTTAAAGCTGAGGGTACCACAATTAGTAAAACATGAAACTGGGTTGGGAAAATTGACAGTTTATAACAAAGAGGCGTAAGATGCGTCTTAAAAATTTAACTTGCAGGAGTTTGAAAAACTGCAACTAGAAACCACTAAATTTTACATAGTGCTTTATGGTATATAAATTATATCTCAATAAATCTGTTATTTAAAATGTAGTGAAGGTACACAGCAGTATGCATTTGAAAAAAAATCTATTCGTAGGGGCTGAAGAAATGATTCAGTGATTAAAGTGCTTGCTTAGCAAGTGCTAAGCCAAGCGCTAAGCACCCGAGTTTGATTCCCCAGTACCACATAAGCCAGTTATGGTGGAACACACCTATAGTTCCACCACTTGGGAGGCTGAGGCAGGCTGATTGTCCTGCATGGAATGCCAGCCTGGGAGTTCAGGACCAGCTTGAACTACAGAGCAAGACCCTGTCTTCAAAAAAAGAAAAAAAAAGAAAAAAAAGAAATCAAAGTTCTATTTGCAAACAGAAGTTTCACGTGAGTATTAAATAATAACATGCTGAAAGCACACTAACACAGCACACAAGGGACTACAGGATGACCGGAAACACTTCCCCATAATAGGAAAAAAAGCATGCCCCAATTTCCCAGGCTTCAATATCTAAGTCACAGTTCAATACTTAAACTTAGTCATGAAGCGTTTGTAGTCACAACGACAGATTGTTGCATGTAAAATTCTCCACAACCAGGAAGGTACCAACACAGCAATCATGACACCTGGAAACTCATCTTAGCTTTCCTAACCCATCCAAAGACAGGTCAGAAAGTCTCAGACTTCAGTTGGGAGTGGTACACATGTGCCTACAATCCCAGAGCTCAGGAGGCTGAGGCAGGAGGATTGCTGTGTGTTTAAGGCCAGCCTGAGCTATATTATGAGTTCAGGGACAGCCTGGACTACAGAATGACACCCAGCCTAAAAAAACAAAATAGAAACTCTCAGACTAAATTTTAACACTGATTTTATTTATTTATTTATTTATTTGTTTGTTTGTTTGTTTATTTATTTATTTTTGGAGCTCTGGCTGGTCTTGGACTCAAAGCAGTCTGCCTACCTCAGCATCGTGAATTCTGGGATTATAGGCATGAGCCACCACACCTAGCTTGGGTGGTGCTGGGGAATCAAACCCAGGTACTTAGCACTTGACTGAGCACTTGCTAGGTAAGTACTTTAACCCCTGAGCCATTCCTCTAGCCCCTAACACTGATTTTGACCAAGTATTCATAACCAACTAACAAGGTAAGATTAAAACTTACAAGTACTCAGATTTAAAAATTTCTATAGTTTCTATATATACACCAATTGAAGATGGTCAAGACAAAATGCTTATATAAAACAATACCTGAAAGAACTATAGTAAACTTTATTGCAAAATTAATGTTATTTTCAAATGCCTCAAATTGCCTTATAATATTAGTAATTTTAGAACCCAATCTTAAAGATGATATATTTCAGACATACCTTTACTATAAAGAGCTTTATGTACTTTTGAAGGCTTTTCCACTGTTGAAGAGGCTGAGAATCCCGGAGGCAAGCGGACGTGAACCAGAGTTAGTGTATTAGGCCGTGCCAAAGGCTGTCTAAATGGACAAGTGCTGAAATACAATCTAACACCTGACAATGGGATAAAATTATACATCAGTAACAAAAGAATGGACTTAAGGTATATATGTTTTGTGGCAACTCCACACAGAAACACAGAACTCTGTTAAAACCATATATCCCTTTTCTCACTCATCTTAAATTACTACCTAAAATACCAGCTAGAACAGATTTCTAAGAAAATGTCACTCAAAATTGAGGGTGAATCAACATATTTCAGCAGAAAGAATTTGCTATGCAAAGCCAAGGAACACCTGCATTCCTGTTCAGGCTCTGTCACTGATTTTGAGCCACTTTACAGGTCTGATTACACACCTACTACAGGTAGACAGAATGAGAGGAATCTCATTTTTCAAAGCCCTTAATCTTAAACAGTATTAATATATCCTGATAAACAATGAAGTAAAATATCCAAATGTTAAGAATTATCAGAAGTTGTAACAGCAACAGATAAATTAAAAAGCCATACCTGCATGTGTAACAGCCAGCAACTGACAGTCCAGTGACTCAGAATTTTCAATCACTGCTATCTGAACAATTGGTTTAAACACAGAACGATCAATGGTCCTAAAAGAAGGGAAAAACCTAATTATAAACTGTCTACTGACTTATAAGGTGTTTTCCGAGGCAGGAGCATTGTTGTGAGTTCAAGATCAGTCTGGGCTGCATAGTGAATTCAGAACTAGCCCAAAGAAAGAAAGAAAAAAGAGGAATGGAAAATGGGGGGGGGGGGGGGGGGGGGGGGGGGGGGGGGGGAAGGGGAGAGGTTTGAGGAGAACTGGGAGCATGGCTCAAGGATCAAAGCATTGGTTTAGCAATAACAAGGCCCTGGGTCTAACTCCCTAGCACCGCGTAAGGTAGGCATGGTCGTGCTTGCTGTCACCCCAGCACTATGGAGGCTCAGGCAGGAAGACTGCTGTGAGTTTGAGACAACCTGGCTACACAGTGAGTTCAGGACCAACATGAACAACCAAGTGAGACTCTCTCAAAAAAGAAAAGAAAAGAAAAAGACAGTTAAAATCTTTTAATATTAGCTTTTAGGAAAAGTAATGCTATACTAGTAAAAACTGTACTTAATACAGTTAAAATTAACTCTACAAAGATCATTAAAAAAAGGCTAAATTTCTGGGTGAATGATTACTAGGGAGCAATGTGTTTTCAGACTATGAAATCACCACTGTAAATATTTCTCCTAATTAAAAACGGGTGAAATGGGCCCTTGTAATGGAGATATTTGTAATACAGAGTTATGAGTGGGAAGACTAGATGAATCTCTCTGATATAATAACACAAGTTCATATTACCTATATAATACTGACAAAATTATCAAGAATCTAGTTACAGAAAAAAAGACAAATTCAGAAACCAGGATATTTTGCCAATAATTCTGCTCCTCTTACATTAGACTAATGACCAACGCAATTTATAAATACCAATTTCAGAATATGAAAAGAAAAACAACTATAAAACCTTTTTGGTCCTTGTCACCTTAACAAGATAAGTATGTGCACAAAATGCTCAACTTCATTGTAAACCTTAAATTTTGCGCTTATGCATATCAATAAAATGGGAGGGAGAAAAACAAAAACCTTTTTGGGACAACTGGAAAATTCTGTAGTTATAATGCAAAAAGAGATTTTACAGAACAACTGTTCATTTTCTTGGGTGTGGTCACATAAGAGACTTACATAAGAGATTAAAGTTGAAGAATCTAATGTTAAAAGGTGTAATTTCTGCAATTTATTTGCAAATGGCCCATAAGAAGGTGAGCAAAAGGGCTGGAGGACCGGCTCAGCGGTTAAAGCACTTGCTTAGCAAGTGCTAAGTCAAGCACTAAGTATGCAAGTTCAATTCCCCAGCACCACATAAGCTGGGCGTGGTGGTGCACGCCTGTAATCCCAGCACTAGGGAGGCTGAGGCAGGAGAATTGCTGTGAGTCCAAGACCAGCTTGGGCTCCATAGTGAGTTCAGGACCAGCCTGGACTACAGAGCAAGACACTGTCTCAAAAAAAAAAAAAAAAAGTGAGCAAAAGAGGCAAAATAGTAACATGGTAAATTTATTTTGTGGTTGTACTAGTTTTTACCATATGGTTCTTTTAATTTTTTCTCATGATGTGAAAAGTTTTCCAAAATAAAGTTGAAGGGAAGAAACAAGGAACCCTCTGTTCCATTATCTGCCTTCAAAAGAATTTTGTTTTCCCTAGTAATGGCAGATTGAACCCAGGGGAAGTTTACGGGCCCAACTCGCCAGCCCTTTTTCAATTTTATTTTGAGGTAGGCTCTTGCTAAATTGTTTAGGCTGGTATTGAGATTGGGATTCTCTTATCTCAGCCTCATAGTAGCTAAGATTACAAGTATAAGCCACTGTACCCACCATCAGACTTCTGGTCAACCTGGACAACTTGGTGAGACCTTGTCTCTAAATGAAAAATAAAATGAACTTAAAAGTATAGCTCAGGATATTTATCCCCAGTACCACAAAAAAGTTGATTTTTCATTATGATAACTGCTCACTACAATTACTCAAATACAAAGACAATCAAAACTCAAAAAGCTGAGGCCTTTCTTATGTGAAGAGAATGACTGCAGTTGGCCAAATCAGCTCGGAAAAGGAGAAAAGCAGCGCAAAGTAACAAGTGCACAATGCCATGGCTTCTAGGATAGGCTGCAGCACATACTTAAGAGTGAAACTCGGGGGGGGGGGGGGGGATGACAAAAAAAAAGAGTGAAACTCCAGGCAAATCTTAAGTCTCTCGTTTCTGTTTCATCATGAGTAAAATGAGGATACTACAAAAGTGAATATTAAGTGTTCTGCACATATGTCAATAAATCAAACCAACTAAACTTGTACCATGAAGGCTGCTGAAAGAGTGTAATTATGAGGAGACTTAGACCATCTCGTTACAATACCTATGATACTTGCAACAGACCACCTAAAGGTTAAAGTCTAAAAGAAGGGCTTGGGAATGCAGCTCAGTGATAGAGCACTAGCCTAGCATGTGCAAGGGCCTGAATCCAAATCACAAAAACAATATAAAGTTCTAAGAAAACACTCATGACAAGCCATGCTTTACACACACACACACAAAAATCTGCTTTATGTTTCAAACCATCAATGTAATGAAATACCCAACAGCAGTTCTATTTCAAAAATAACATAAACATTTTCAATATTCCTTTTCTTTTAGAGATGTTTTGGGAGAACAATTTAATCTTAGTATACTAAACATAAATAACATAATTATGTCTAAATGGAA
This sequence comes from Ctenodactylus gundi, assembly GCA_004027205.1. Lineage (NCBI taxonomy): Eukaryota > Metazoa > Chordata > Mammalia > Rodentia > Ctenodactylidae > Ctenodactylus > Ctenodactylus gundi. The sequence goes on along the minus strand of PVKB01000001.1, from coordinate 663,060 downwards.
TGTTTAACAATAAATTTCATATCACCTAGCAATGTTTCCAGCAGCAGAAACAATAGCATTCTGTGAAACTGAAGCAACTCTACTCATTCCTTGTCCATCTTGCCCCAAGTCATAAACCTGTGAAGAATAGGTGAAACAGAGTTACACTGTACACATTTCATTAAATGACTGTTGATCATTTCAGGACCTTTTATTTGTGGGGAGGTACTGGAGATTGAACCCAAGGCCTTCACTCTGAATTACATTCCCAGCTCCTTTTTATTAAAGGTAGGGGCTCACAAGTCACCAAGTTGCCCAGGTTGGGCTCGAACTTGTGATTCTCCTGACTCAGCCTCTCAGTGTGCTAGGATTAGTGCTAGTAGTGATCATTTAGTTTTGTACTTAATAGGTATTAAGAGGTTGAGACATGAAATCTATGAAAAAGGGAACCTAACAAGCAGTTTGGGATGTTTTTACTAAAAGAGTATATAATTCATAGATAGCAAGTAACTAAATTTTCTTTATTAAAACAAATGTTTTAATACTCTTACACAGGAGAATAAATGAATACCTGTATTACTCCTTTCTCTGATCGTGTATATAAGATATTTCTAGAGTTATCAATTGCAATTTGAACAATAGGATCTGAAAGACACAAAAAACAAAAACCTAAGATTAACAAATCAAACGCAGTAGCCATTTAAGAAATTTAAATTGTTAAATTAGAACTTCATACATGCAGGAGATTTCCTTTCTCTTGCTTGGTAATTCAGTCCTAGGATATCTACGTACAGACCAAGCCAAGGAGCATTTAGATCAGGTTACAGATATCAAATACTATGAAAGAGTTAAGAGAGTCACAAATAACTTATTCTGTCCCCTAAGTGACCTTTAAACCAAATCAATAAACAAGTTCTAAATCATTCCCTCATTTAACAATATTTTTGGTAGTAGTGGGAAGTGAACTATGCCCTTCTCCATACTAGGCAAGTATTCAACCACTAAGCTACCTCCCCATTCATTCATTCATTCCTTTATATGTTTGGGCTGGCCTCAAACTTCTTATTATAGGCATGTACCACTATTTCAGGCATGGCTTGGACATTTCTTAAAAATAAGCTTAACAATTATATACATGCTTCTACTATACAATAAACATTCATTAAATACTGTTAAATAAGCTTGGGACAATGGTACATGCTTTTAATCCCAGCTACTCTAGAATCTGAAGCAGGGGGATCACAAGCTTGAAGTAAACTTGGGCACTTCAGTGAGACCCTGTATCAGAATAAAAAAAAAATATATGTAAGTCAGGTCTGGTGGTATAGGCCTGTAATCCCAGCAATCCTCTGAGAGGTTAAAGAAAGAGGATTACAAATTCAAGCTCAACCTGGGCATTTTGGTGACTTAGCAAGATCTTGTGCGTTTTAAGTATACATGTTTCATGATGTAAAATTTACAGAAAATAAGTTAACTTGAGAAAAACCTCATAGTTTCTCCACATTTACCCTTTGAGAGATCTTATAAACATACAATAAATGATACTTAAAATGTCAACTGTAATTTTTTCTTTGTTTTTGAGACGGGATCTCACTCTGTAGTTGAGGCAGTCCTGAACTCATTATGTAGCCCAACCTGGCCTCAAAGTCACAGCAATCCTCTTGCTTCAGGCTACCTGGGACTGGGATTTACAGGCGTGTATACCACCATGCCCAGGTTTAAGTGGTGCTGGGGAACCGAACTCAAGACCTCTCTGTTTGCAAAGTAAGTGCTTTAACTGCTGTGCTATTCCTCCAGTGCCAAGTGTTACTATGAAAAATGAGCCTTTTTAAGACTGGGGATTTACTTCATTGGTAGAACACTTGCCTACCATCTGCAAAGCCCTTAGTTTAATTCCCAACACCATAAAAAATTTATAAAAAAAGAATGAGAATTTCTGATGAAAATATTAAGTCAACAACATGTTAAAAATTTGTTTTGTCAAATTTGTTTCCTACTTACCGTCTTCTGAAAATGTGAATTGTAGCAAGGAAGGAACAAGGAAAGAAAGTGAGCTCTTCGAGTGGTTTATTTTCCTACATCTTTGACTAAACCAACCTGCTTCGGCCTTAAGTGAAAAAACGAAAGGAAGACATGTAAAAGTACATAGCTCATAAGAACTACTGTATATCCACATTTATTAATATGTTCAAGTCTTCATAAAATACTAATGAATATAAAGGGAGGTATATTGTTCAAAATTAACTGAGTTGAGATTCAGTCTTTCAAGATATAAAAGACTACTGTGAAAATAAGAAAAAATATAACTAAAATATACATTTACAAATAAGTAAAAATATACATTTACAGAATAAGTAATGAGAGCACAGGACATAGTTCAGTGGCAAAACACTTGCCTTGGGTACATGAGAACTTGGGTTTGATTTCCAGCATCACAAAACAAAACAAAACAAAATAAAAACCTAGGAATAGTTTTTACCTCTGGAGAGGACTGGGTTTTGTAGGCATGATAAGAGTGACAGAAGACTACAGCTTTACTTACATCATGAATATTTTTCGTAACAATATAAAGTACAATTAAAAACTTAAAAGCCTATTGTTCCTTATTCCATTAAGAAAAGGAAAACAAGCAATGTATAAATGTTACACTTACTTGGTATGCTACTTCATATAAACAACCATCCTTTCCAGCTAAGAAAATTCTGCCATTTTCAGTGGAAGTTATTGTTAAAAGGTAAGTGTTATCAGTGGGAAGAGAATACAAAGGATCAGGAAGCAACTGCATTCCACCAGACATACTGTCATTAAGAATTCCAGACCCTATTAAAAAAAAGTTTATTACTTTTTGGTGTGTAAAATGATCTTTTGAGTTACCTTCAGAATTGACAATCTTACTGAATTCTTATCAATATACCTCAAAGGTTCTATAACATATATTTTTTTTCCCCAAAGGCATAGACATTTAACAGAAACTTACTGTACATGAGGTAACACAAATAATAAATCATATCATATATTCTTAAACTACAAATTCTGACACAAATTTGATAATTCAAGCTAAACAAAACCTACAGCACGCGCGCACACACACACACACACACACACACACGTCAAAAAAAAACCTAACTCAAATTGCTAAATTACCAAATTTTGATAGAAAGCCTGAGTCTGGTAGTATAGTCATTAATTTGAGTCAATAATTCACCAAGATTTTTATTTACAATATTAATTGGTCAACATATTATTTTCAAAAAACATAGCACATGGCTTACAATACCTGCTTGCAAATTAGCATAGCTGAGTCCTAAAATTACTATATCCACAGGGGTTGCCAAAACCAAGAGATGCCGAACATGAGGTTGAAAGATACCTAGGGTAAAGTACACACAGGGAAGGAATTATTTGTAGAAAAATATTTAGCATCTTACCATGACCATTAAAATGAATTACTAATTCAACTTTACATAAGAAATCTGAATCCTGTTCAGTAAATTCTAATGTCAATCACTGATCATTTAAATAAGTACATACTAGAAAAGAACTACTTTAGGAACAGTTCAACAGTTCAGTTTAAGGTATAGATGTTCACAGGAACACTATTCACAATAGTAAAAAAATGACAGCAATCCACGGATCTCTTAACAAATAAACAAACAATGTGGCATACACATGCAGTGGTGTATACCCAGCCTTAAAAAAGAAGAGAATTCTGATACACACAATAATGCAGATGAATCCTGAGGACATATGCCCATTGAAGCAAGCCAAAAATGACAAATATTACAGGATTACAAAATGACAACAGGATTCCATTTAATGAGAAAACCTAGAATAGTCAAATTCATCCAGACAAATGTAAAATGAGAATTGCAGGGGCTGGAGGAAGAAACAATAGGAATCATTGTCCAGCTTGCTTAGATAAAAGGCTTCAGATTTGCAAGATAAAAAAGGTTCTGGACACAAAGCGGGGTGAGGGTTGCACAATAATGCGCATTCTACAAAAGTTGAAAGACATGCATGTTAAGACTTCATTTTTCAAATGTGGTAACAGGAAATAAAACAAATCAATAGGAATTGACTAGGAAAAACTCTAGTGAGTCAACAGTGTTGACTAGTGAGGAAAAACATTAGTGAGTCTAGAGAAAAAAATTAGACATTTGCATACATCTTTTAGAGAAAAATGAATTCAGTTTCAGAAGGGGCACTAACTAGGCGCAATTTTTTAATATATTCAAGTTATTACCTCTAAAAGTGCTGTCTAAATGTTAGAAATAAAATATACATTATACTTACAGCTACTCCTTTATGTATGTGTGTATATATATTCACACATATATCTGTCTCTCTAAGGTTGCCTACTTAAGGTTGTAATCGCAGCACTTGGAAGGCTGACACAGCTATTCAGTAAGTTTATAGCCAGCTAGATAACAAGTTCAAAGCCAACATGGAATAACTACATAGTGAGTCCCCGTTTCCACAAACCAAACCAAACCAAACCAATTATAATCATGCTTATAATTTGATGCTATTTTCATAAATAAATGTCAAGAGGCACAAAAAATTTCAAAATAAGTTCATTTACAAAGCTTGAACTGTATGAAAATTTAAATGTTCCTTAACAAAAGCTCTGTCTGAAAGCACTTAATCACAATGTTACGCCAAATTGTCATTTTTTTATTACAACAACCTTAGAGAGGTTTGAATTGTATAAATCATGAAGCTGATTCATGGCCTGGAGTAAAAGAAAACGAACAAAATCATGCCTTTGTCAAATGATGACTCTAAAATATTTCAAAATTTATTTAAACACTTTGGAACAGTAAGTAATAAATTTGAAAGCTATTTCCCTGCATGATATGACAAAACTCAGTCACATTTTCTCAACATAATCAACTCTTATCCCCAACCCCTTTTTTGAAACAGGGGAGACAAGAGTCTCATTCTTTAGCCCAGGCTGGTCCTGAACTTATTAAGGAGCCCTGGCCTTAGACTTGTGGCAATACTCCTGCCTCAGCCTCCAAAGTGCTCAGATTCCGGACCTTTGTCACTGGGCCCACCTATTTGTTTCAGATGGAAAACTTCCATTTATTACAACAGAGGGAGGGATCAAAAAACATAGGTTTTTGTAATATAAAGTTTTAAATGAAAAAAAACAAAACACACATGTACATCAGAGTAAAAACTGTTTTCAGATTCCATGAAAAGAAATATATTTCCAATGCAATCTAATAAGCAGTGTACAAATGTACATGTTTCTACTTATACAAATAGTTATAATTTCTTCATAGATGTGACCTTAAAATTTTTTATTTAGGCTTTGCCAAGAAGTATGTTGTGTTGATTATTGTCCCCTTTCCTCCTCTAGTACTGGGGATTGAACCCAAATCCTTTTTTAATTTTGAGACAGGGTGGTGCTAAGTTGCTAAAATCTTCAGATTAGGCTCAAACTTGCCATTCTACGGCCTCAGGCTCCCAGAATGCTGGGATTACAGGTGTATGCCACTATGCCCAAGTAATGCACTTTATTTTCCTGGTGCTGGGGACTAAACTCCAGGGCTTCAAACATGTGAGGCAAATGCTCTACCTCTCAGCTACCTCACCAGCCTGATTACTCTCTCCTGTAGGAGGAGACACTCACGGGACATATCTTATATATAAGTCAATACATTTTGCTGTCAGAGTGGATAAACTATTTGGCATTATAAAATTGTTACTGTAAGTTAGGCAATGTCTTTAATTTGTCTAAGGTTTATTGTGTACTCTGTTCTCATTTTCATACCCCAGCAAAACTGAAAATGTTAAAGGAACAAAAATGTTTTTTACGTTAACTAAGGAACTCAGGAAACAGCTAAAAAAAAAAAAAAAGTCAGGTAAACTAAAAAAGAGTAGAGAAACTAGAGGCACAGCACCTAGAGTGCTTGCCTAGCAAGACCAAGGCCCTGTGATCATTTCCTCAGCATCACATAAACCGAGCGTGGTGGTGCACACCTATAATCCCAGCAGTTGGTGGGAAGGTGAAGCAGAACTGCCATGAGTTTGAGGCCAGCCTGGGCTACATAGTGAGTTCAGGACCAGCCTGGACTGTAGAGTGAGACCCTGTAGCAAAAAAAAAAGTACAAAAATATACAAAATAATACTCACAAATTATAGTTCAGCACTTAAAAGCCAGGCTCACAACTTTACATCAAATAGTTTAAATATTCCTAACTACAAAACCTCAATGTGCAAAATTTAAATACTTAAAATGTACTACTATTCAATTCTAAATCGCTAAGATTCTATATATACACAAATACAGTCTCATTCTTATTATTTCTTACCAGGTTTTGGCTTCACAAGCCCCACAGCAAGAATAGTTTCACTAAGTCCATCAAAATAGGCAAGGTCTCCTCTGTCAATAATTAAAGAAAAGTGTTAACACATATAAAGAAAACAAAGTCTTGTCTTACAATGTTCTTTACTTGTGGAATAAATATGGCCATAAAATTTATTTTAAAAAGTCAAAGTGACCTAGTATAGTCCCAACAACCAGGGTTAGACATTTGCCTACGGCTAAGCATGAACTAGAAAAGCAAATAAAGCTGTACCACATCCTAAACATTTCTCAAACTGACCTGCAAGCCACAGTTATCACGAAAAAGTTAAGTCCATTGCTGAGGCAGAAGCAGTTGTGTAGGGAACCCTATCAGAAAGAGATCACTGGAAAAGCCAGAGCAGAGGCTCAGATGGAACAAGAACACTGTAGAAAAAAATCCCCAGTTACACAACCTGCATTCTAAGCTGAAAACAATCCTAAAGGAAACTGAAAAAAACTCAGAAATTACCCAAACTGAAACAAAGACAAAAAAGGGTAGAAAAGTAAAAACTGAATGGGAGGACTCAAAATGTCAGATAATATCAACAGTCTAAGAAAAATGTAACAAATCTTGATCTAAGAAACTCAGAAAACACCAAATAAAGTACAAAGAGAAAAAAAAAATTAATCAAGACTAAGAAAAATCCAGTCCCAATGACATAGGTTTATAATCCCAGCACTCTGACAGGCAGAGGCAGAAGGATCACAGGTTTGAGTACAGTTAAGGCAATTAAGCAACTTGGTGATATTCTGTTCCAAAATCAAAAATGGGCTGAGATGTAGCACAGTGCAAAATTTCTGTGCTCAATAGTGTGAACACGCAGGTGTGTGTACATACAAATACACACAAGACTAAGAAGAAAGCTTCTAGTTGATCGCCTGTATAAACAGAAAGACACTCTTGTGCTTTTGACTGGCAAACTTGTGTGAAACATTAAGTCCCCATTTTTCCACGTCATCACATTACATGAAGCAAATAAAAACTGGGCTGGGATGTGGTCCAATGTGAAGGTCTTGAGCTCAGTACTCAGCAGCCCAAATAAGTAAAATTTTCATCTTCAACATAAAAATGGTTATGGTAACCACAAAAGGGGCAACATTCAATTTCACGAGAACAATCACACGAGCTGGAGGAACAGCACAGCGGTTAAAGTGCTTGCCTAGCAAGCACAAGGACCTGAGTTCAATTCTCCAGCACCACATAAACTGGGTGTGGTGCTGCATGCCGGTAATCCCAGCAGTTCGTGGGAGGCTGAGACAGGTGGATTGTTGTCAACCCAAAGCTTGCTTGGGCACCATAGTGAGTTCAGAACCAGCCTGGGCTACACAGCAAGACCCTGTCTCAAAACAAAAGAACAATCACATTATAACAGTAAAACAGTAGAACTCACCGTTAAAAAAAAAAAAAAATGTTTATAAGTTCCAAGAAGTTGTTACACAGCATCAATTTTGATAGTCTTGGAGGGTGATCTTTAAAAGAGCACTAATTACTTAGGGGTAAAAGAAATATCTTAACTACATGGACCTTCCTATGAACAAGAAGTAACCACATTCACATAGGGCTGGAGGAAGGGCACAGTGGTTAAAGCAAGTGCAAGGCCCTGAGTTTGATTCCTCAGCACCATGTAAAGCTGGTGGTGGTACATGTCTGTAATCTCAGTACTCAGGAGGTTGAGGCAGGAGGATTGTCATGAATCCAAGGCCAGTCTGGTCTACTGAGTAAGTTCGAGACCAGCCTGGGCTACAGAGCAGGACCCTGTCTCAACCCCCACCCCCCAAAAAAAACCAAACGAACAAAAAAAAAAAAAACCACATTTATCTCTTAAAAGCCAGATTAATACATCACATTCAAGCCTGAATGCCTTAGGCCTTCCCACAGGCCCTAGCTTGCACTTATCATTTATACATAAGGTCAAGACCACAGAAATAACAACAACAACAACAACAACAACAAAAAAAAACGTTAAGTTACTTCAATATATATGACCAGACGCCCACTTCACAGAAATACAAGAAAAAGAGGTCTATAAAATGTGAAATCATCTGTCAAAAAAGAAAAAGAAAAAGACGGGTACATAGACTAGCAGCACTGCCTGACAGTTTATAAAAGCTGATCTTTGAGTTTAATCCAGAACTACTAAGAGAGAACCACTTTTTTAACAACTCAATGATCAGTAAGCATTACTGGAAAACACTAACTTAGATGTTAGACGAATGAAAGATAAATCAGGCAGTATCTGATGAGTAGAACGTTAGCTGCAATAAGCAGCCAACGTGATATAAATTCTAATCACGTTAAAGCAAACCTCCTTCAATACATACCCATCTTCATAGTTCCACATGAATATGTCACTGTCAATTGTAAGCCACGCTCTGCTGATAGGAGGGAACACACCCATCATACAATTACACTGCATATCTGAAGTATTACGGATGTAAGGTAGAAAGGGCTTGATTCCATTTTTCTTAAACCAGTTTCAACAGCTTTTGATTTAAGAGTTTATGATTAAAAACTCATGATCTGGGGTTGGGGATGCAGCTTAGTGGTAGAGTTCATACCTAGCCCGGGGTTGATATCCAGCACTTCCAAAACAAAACGCAACAAAACACACACTGATCTTTCAGCCCTAAAAAGGGGAGGGGGGCAGGTAAGCTACCCAGACTCTTCTCTCTTTTAATTTTTTTTTTAAGACAGGGTCTCATTATGTAATTCAGTCTGGCCTTAAACTCACCATATAACCCACGCTGGCCTTAAACTTGCAATCCTTTTGCCTCAGCCGGTTTATAGTCATGCACCATCACACATGGTTTTAAACATATTTTAAATAAGACATTTAAGGGCTGGAAGAAAAATCAGCAATTAAAGCACTTGCCTAGCAAGCTCAAAGACCTGGGTTCAATTGCCCAGTACCATATAAGCTGGGCATGGTGGCATTTACCTGTAATCCCAGCACACAGAAAGCTGAGGCAGGAGGATTTTCATGAGTCTGAGGTCAGCCTAGGCTCCATAATGAGACTGGGAGCAGCCTGGACTATAGAGTGAGACCCTGGTCTTAAAAAAAAAAATAAACAGGGGCTAGCAGAATGGCACAGAGGTCAAAGTGCTTGCTTTGCAAGCAACATACCCTTAGTTTGATTCCCTAGCATCACATAATGCCAAGTGTGGCAGTGCACACCTGTAATCCCAGCACTCAGGAGGTTGACGCAGGAAGACTGCCATGAGTTCAAGGTGAGCCTGGGCTACAGAGCAAGAAACTGTCTAAAAAAAAATTAAGATAAATATATAACAAAAAATTACAAATAATTTAAATGAACACATAAATTACACTAATTACACTCAAAACAAGAATTAAAAAATGAATACAAAAATTTTAACATTTTTTAAACACTTAAATATTAAGGACTAGGATACGTCCAAACTGTTCAACAAGTTCAGGTGGAAGAGGAACTCTGCGGATGGAACTAATCTCTGGAAGGTTGGGTACTGACAGCAAACCAGGTCCTTGTAGAGGATAATCCATATCTGACATGCCAGAAACAGAAGGGCTATCTGCAAAAAATAAAACGAAGCATCTATTGATGATAATAATAATAATGTACTAATCATCATCTAGGCATAAAGAAGCACCTCAAGTCACAAAATAATGTGCATATAGTGGTTCTTAGAGCTACAGAAATTGAATTCTGACCTGATACAGAATGGGCCTGAGAAATTCCATTATTAAAAGAGGGCACCTGCTGGTATCAACCCTTATGGAAAACATTATCTTTCACAAACACTTCTTAACCAGAGAAATGTTTAGTTTAATAACCTAGTATTTGTCTATTATTCTACTAATCTGAAATGAGAAAACATAAAAAATACTTTGAGATTCAAAGATAAAGCAACTGTGAGTTATCAAAATACTGATGGGAGGAAAGCTCGCCTTTCCTACTTTAAATGTTTACAGATTAAAACAATCCATGCATTTTCCCTGTAGACTAATGCATTTTCCTTTAGACCAATAAGTCAAAAAAATGATATTCACAAGCAATATCTTACTGGAGAGAAAACCCAGACTGCTGTCTCTAAAGTCTTCTCACTATGCATTATGCAAACTTTTTTTTCCCCCTTTGGACAGGCCGCTGTGGGCAGAAATGGGCTGGTCTAAACAACTTAAGCCAACGAGTCTTAAACATTGGACCTGATTGACAACCTAGTTATCCCAGGCATGTTTTCAGACTCTCTAAAAACAAAGCCGTTCAGAAAAATTGACATATAAAACAACTTTAGAATGTATTATGAAACTTAACTATATACAAGTAGAAAGAAAAACACAATTACTATGTACTGATTATTCAGCATTAACAACTGTCAACAGTATGTCCGGTCATGTTTCATTTATGTCACTGTTCATTCTTCCTCCAACTGATTCCTTTTTATTGTTTGTGCTTTAGGAACTGGGTCTTACTACAAAGTCAGGCTGTCCTTGAACTCCCGGGCACAAGTAATCCTCCTGCATCAGACTCTTCAATAGCTGCAAACAAACATGTGTCATCACGCACAGGTCTAAATTCATGAATTTTTATAAACAGTCAAGAGGTGTGTTTTTGGTTTACACCACCAATTACTCTGATTAAGTTACATTGGTTCTTGTTTACCAAAAATTTCATCTGTAACTTTCACTTCTATGTTTTTCTTCAATTTTTATCTCACAGAGGTCATTCTTTCTAGCAATTGATGCAATTCTACAAGCTTTTAAGAGCTGTTTATAATTCAAAACCATTAAAGAAAATGATTTTCCAAGGGCCTGAGGAATAGCACAGCAGTTAAAATGATTGTCTAGCGAGTGCAACGGCCCCTGAGTTCAATTCCCAGCATCACATAAAGCTGGGTGTGGTGGCGCTTGCCTGTAATCCCAGCACTCAGGAGACCGAGGCTGGTGGATTTCCCTGAGCCCAAGGCCAGCTTGGACTACACCAGTGACTTCAGGACTAGCTTACGGTTACAGAGAGACAGACAGACAGACAGACAGACACACACACACACACACACACACACACACACACACACACAGAGAGAGAGAGAGAGAGAGAGCCTGTCTCAAAAAAAAAGTTCCCGCAGTTTCTCTTTTGACAACATACTCTCCTGTCTTTCCAACACTGCTGTTTTCTCAGTTCTCCTGTTTTTCCACTGGCAGGTCTTTTAACATCTCTCAACACTTCATTATACACTAACTCTACACATAATGAAGTGTCTCTTTGTGAGAACACAACAGACTTCCAAATTAATCTCGTCTATTCTTCTGACTTAATTATTAATACAAGGGATGAATAAAAACGGGACTTGGATCAGAAAACCCTCTCCTCTGGCCTTAGCGTTAAACACTTGGAAGTCGCGAATGGATCATTAGGATTCGGGTCTTTGCCTCTGCTTCCCCCGAGAGCTTACTCTTCACTCTTGTCTCTCAAATATCTACAACGAAGAAAATGAAGACAGGAGAGAAAAAAAAAAGACACCAGGGTGTTTGGTGGCCTTTCCATAAGTAGCAAACAGCGTCGTGCATCTCAGGATGTCCTCGCTGGGACCGATACTAGGAGGGAACCGCCAGAGAAAGCGGAGGAACCAAACGGGCGCCGGTAACTCACTTGGAGCAGACACCATAAGGAGTTCGGAAAGGTCCGGGTACATGCGGTCTTCCTGCAACTGTCGGTCGATGAGCCGCCCAGCGTTTTCCAGAGCCTCCTGCAGGGCTGAGGCCGATGTAGACGCCGGCATCACCGCGCCCAGCAGAGAAGACGGCATCTTGAAAATTGTAGGCACCAGATTAAAGAAATGAGTAAATCTCAAAGAGAAACGAGAAAAGAACCCAGAAACTAGTCCAGGTACTCGGCCGAGGGCGCGCGCGCCAAACGAGCGCCCGGGCGCCTGGTCATGACGCACTTCCGGTTTGTCGATTAGGGACCTGGACGATGCCGTTGTGGTGTTGAGAAGAGGAAGAGGCTGCTAGGGATGGAGGTTGAGGGTGAAGCGAGGAGGTGGGGTCGTTTTAGGGTGCTGGCGTAGGTGAGGGAATAGGAGGAGGGAGTGTAGGGAAGGACGGGAAGGGGAAAGGGAAGGGAGAACGGAAAAGGGGTCGGGGCGGAGGGGAACCGGGTAGTGGGAGGGGGGCAGTCGCGCGGGCGACCAGGCTATTCCAGGCCGTCTGGCCGGCCCCGCGCGCGGGTAGCTTTGTCCTCGAGCTTTGCAAGTCCGAATCCAGCAGCTGCTACTATTTGAGGATACGTGCATCACCTGCCCTTTGGCGCAGGCTCGTAATCCCAACGCTCAAGGAAGTCTGAGGCAGGAGGGTCACAAGTTTGAGCCCCACTTCAGCAATTTAGCAAGATCCTGTCTTATAACCAAAAATGAAAACCGGACTGGGGATGTAACTTGGTGTGACTGGGCTCAATTTTAGTACGAACACACCCACAACTAAGTAACAGTAGTTAAGAAATGTAGCTTTTGTGAATAGGTTACATGTGAACCAGAGTTCCACGACATTTCTTACGGACTGCGGAGAAAATTAAAATTGGTTTGACTTTCATATTTGCGTATCTCTGTCGTTGGATTTGTGGTCCCTCGTTGTAAAAAAAAAAAAAAAAATTATGTGTTTAAGGAAGTATAAGGGAGTACTGGCTGCGTTCCCTTGGGCTACCATGTGTTCTGTTTTTTTTGTTTGTTTTGTTTTGTTTTGTTTTTTTCCTGTTGAACACTTGGAACCAACAGCGCTTAAATCATGCTTTTTTCCCCCCACCACTTAGTACAGGAATTGTTAAAAAGTAGGCTCAGTAGATCACCTGTTCTTTTAGGAAACAGAGAGTTTTGTCAGGAATTGTATCTGGTGCTGACAGCAGCAAACTAAAAACATTCCTTTTTTAAGGGGCTTCATGTAGAAAAAGACATGCAAAATAATTCAAATGCATCACTGTCATTTTTCTAAGGGGATATATTATCTACTATAGAGGGTAAACGAAGCAAGGAGAGACAAAAGAAGTCTACATTCCTACAGAAGAAAACTTGAATGAGTGGATCTGGGTACCCATCTTCCAAAAAGCATTTTTTTTCTCAGTGATAGAACCTCTCCTAGCATGTGGCCCTATTACCACTATCACCACCACCACCACCAAAAGCAAAAAGAAAACAAATCCCTATTTAAAATCTCATCAAAGTAACCAGGCACACTTTTGGTGGGGGGCCCTCTCGGTGACCCCATGCCTGTAATCGTAGCATTCTGGGAGGCAAGAGAATCACAAGTTCAATTCCAGCCTGACCATTCAACCACTTGGCAACTTTGACCCTGTCCCAAAGTTTTAAAAAAAAAAGGGTGGGGGGTGGGGGGGTTGAGGGAGTGCAGAAGGGGAGAAGAGCTGGAGAAGTGAATTAGTGAAAGGACTCTCGGTTTGAGCCCCCGTAGTATTAAGTAAATAATAACGGGTTGGAGGAATAACTCAGAGGTTAAAGCACTTTTGAGTACCCGAGTTTGATTCCCCGGCACCACACACACTAGGTTTGGTAGTGCACACTTGTAATCCCAGCACTCTAGAGACTGAGGCCAGGTTGGGTTTCATAGGTCAGAATCCACCTAGAATACAATGTGAGACCCTGTCACAAAAAATAATCTCATCTAAAAAATAATACATAATCTCACCTAAGTAAACTTCATCCAGTTATGTTCCTTATTATCAAATGAATAACTGAGTTATTTTTTGTGACCACACAAGCCAGATAAGGTGCAGTGTCTCATGTTTTAAGGAGACCCAAAGTGAACATCTTACTTTGTAATGTGACCACAATCATTGCTTCTTGAACTTGCAAACCAAATCACACCCTGCCTGCTGAGCTCAATACTGATGCTCACCTAAGCTCTGGGGACAGGCAGGAAATTGGGGTGCTCCAAATGATATTTTGCACACAAGAGAAATAACTTTTGCTTTTGCAATTACTGTGTTTTGTTCATTCACTCATTTAACAAGTATTTGCTGATTTCTCACTCCTATGAGGGAAGGATATTGCCTGAGTTCCCACTCCTATGATAGAAGGATATTGCCTTGCGTCCAAAGCTAGCCTGTCTCCACAGTGAGTTCAGGACCAGCCTGGGCTACAGAGAAAGACCCTGTCTCAGAAAAAAAATGGAAATGATGTTCGACTTGATCATTATCATTTAGAGTACATAGAGTGCATACATTGAGGTAGGAGATTAAGTGATTAACAGTGGGGCTTGTCTTAGTTACTTTCCTGTGCTAAGACACAATACCTGACATCCACAACTTTAAGGAAGAAAAAATTCGTTTTAGCTCAGTTTCAGAAAGTCACAGTCTATTCATAGGGTGGTGGCTGGAAATGTTAGAACGACACAGTGGGGCAGGAGCTGGAGAGCAACATGGCTGAACAGAGCCAAGTGAGGGAGGAAAGGTAGAGCTAGCAAAAGGCCCCTCCAGGTCAAGCCCCAAGCATCTGGCCCTTCCAGCCAGGTCCCACCTCCAGAGTATAGAGTATTCATAGATCCATAAGGCTTTTGGGGCACTGCAGATCCAAACAGTGTTAGTGAGGGACTTTTTGAAAATACTACATTTTGTAATATTTATTACATATATACATAATTTTATTAATATCAGAAATATAAGAATAATACTCCGTGAATTTATAGCATATAAAAGGAGTCAAGTTGTAAAGAAATCAAAACCTATGGGAACTGGAAATATAAATCCATGTAAAAAAAGTGTTTCTAGGATCCTTGCTCTAAAACAAGCATGGCTACATCAGTGGGGGGTCTTTGGCTAAGAGCAGAGGTCCTTGATAATTTTGGCACTAAGGACTGGTTTTGTGGAAGACTGTTTTTCCTTGGTGTGTGTGTGTGTGTGTGTGTGTGTGTGTGTGTGTGTGTGTGTGTGTGGTGAGGAATGGCTCTAGCACTGCCACCTCATCTACCCCTTAGATGATCATGCATTAGATTCTCATAAGGAGCAGGTAGCTAGATTCCTCAAGGTGCAATTCACAATACAGTTCAGGCTCCTGAGGGAATCTAATGCCTCCACAGGCTGATCCAACAGGCTCTAGCAGTAAGGCTAGTGAGGGCTAGGGGCTGCAAATAAAGTGGGCACATTGACAGCCACTTGACTCCTACTGTGCAGCCCCAATCTTAACAAGCCACAGACCTTTACCTTTAAAGGTGGTGGGAGCCCCAATCTGACAATTTTTACTACTCAGTTCTTTTTCATTTCTTTCTGTGTGCACTTGGGTCATAGAGTAGATACAGAAATGGTAGAACCACATGGTGGGGCAGGAGCTGCCCCCTTTCTTCCTTCAAATATATTCAAAACACACACACACACACACACACACACACACACACACACAAAAAAAAAAAAAAAAAAAAACTGTGTGAGTTAACTCATAGAAAGGATAAAACACAAGGTTGTCACCTTGGCGGTGAAGATGTTTTTAAAAGTCAAGGATTTGGGCTTGGAATTGTAGCTCAGTGGCACAGAATGGACGAGGCCGCAGGTTCAGTTCCCCAGTACAAAAGAGGGAAATAAAAAAAGTCAAGAGCTTCAATTTTATAGAAATTCAGGATAGTTTTCTTTTCAGCGGATTGAGCTGGGACGCGGCCTCCGCTGCATTTCCCCTCCTTCTCGCCAGGGCGGCGCTGTTCCAAAATTCTTCGGTTCTCCGCGGAAGGTGCCGCTCTTGGCGTCGGCGGTGGCGCAGAGTCTCGGCGATACTTCCTGCTGTGTTGCCGGGAATATAACCTGGCGCCGTGGGCAGTCGCTGGTGGCGTCCTGTGGGGGGTGCAGTCATGGAGCGCTCTGCGGCCCCCGAAGGTGAGTTCCTTGAAGCGGGCCCGGGAGGCCTGGGAACATCTGGGGCGCCTCACTTACAGATCTCCTTTTTTCTTGTTTTCCTATCGCATTGTCAGCCTCTGACACCTCGGGAACCGACCCACAGCTGGCAGTGACCATGGGCTTTACGGGATTCGGTGAGTGACTGACTGTCCCTGGGCGGAAACCGGCGTCTTTCTGCAGAGGACTGGGGAGGTTTAGATTAGGCGAGAGGACCGACCTGCCACTTCTGCCCTGCACCTTCCGCTGAACCCACTCAGAGTTGCGTAGACGTTGTAATTTCTTGAACTCTTTTTTTCGACATTCGTCTTCTCATCTGCTGTTGTTCTGTTAAAATCAGCTCAGGTGACCTTCAGAGAAAAGGATTGCTTTTGTGACCCACTCGGAGGACAGTTTTTGTAGGACCCAATTTTCTCTTTGCGTCCCTAGTTAAGAACTATTAAAGAGGTGTTAAGGTTGAAAGTGAAAAGGAGATGGCCCTGGGGCTGGAGGAATGGCTCAACGGTTACAGCGCCTGCCCTGCAAGCACAAGGCTCTGAGTTCAATTCCCCAGCACCACATAAAGTTGGGCGTGCTGGCACACACCTGTAATCCCAACACTTGGGGTTTGTCCTGCCTAAGAAGAAGGTTCTTATGCAACACACGGACTATTGAATGATATTACTGCAAGCCATGGACTCAAAGCAGTCCTTCTGCCCTCCTCCCTAGCACTGGGATTACAGGCGTCTGCCACCATACCTGGTGTATGTGGTGCTGGGGAATCAACTGAGGGTCTTGCACTTGCTAGGCAAGCACTTTAACCGCTATGCCATTCCTCTAGCCCCCGTCGTCTGGTTTTATCTTTCTCCTTTGGAGTCTTAACTTTCTGTCCCGTCTAATTAAGATTTGTCATGATGTAAAGAAAACGGTTTCAACAATATATGGTCATCTGCTGCAAAAAAACCTCATTACCAGAAAAAATATATAAATTGTTTTTCCATCTCATTTCTGTTGGGAATACATGTCAGACTAATTTATCTAGAACTTTCTTCACTCATTCTTTTACTCAGCCAGTATCTTGATAAAATTTACAACTTTTTCAGTTTTTTTAGTTGTTAATTAAGAAAATATACTTGTGAACAAATTTATATGTAATTTTAAAGACAGCTCTTTGAACATTTTATAGATTTTGGATTTCAGGTTAGGAAAGTTCAGCAGATAATGTCTATGCAGATATTTCAAAACGTTAGAAACTAAAATTTGAAACAATTGAAGGAAGTCTCAAGGATTTTGGGTAAGACATCGTATCTATATTTAGTTATGAGATTGACATTAAAAATTCTCTTCCTTTGGTATTTTATTATTATTGGAGCCATTCTATAAAATACACAAAGTGTATATTTGTCATTCACTAAACATTTAGTACCTAAAGTGTGGCCATCTTATTACAAGCCAGTCATAGTCTGCCACTTTTTTCTGTTTTAGGGAAAAAAGCTCGCACATTTGACTTGGAAGCAATGTTTGAACAAACTCGAAGAACAGCTGTAGAAAGAAGTCGAAAAACATTGGGTAAGAGGTTCAAATATTTACCCTTTTATCCTTTTAAATACCGCATATACCTTATATAAGTTATAAGGTTGTAAGACAAGAAAAATTAGAGTTGTTAAGAGACCAAATGGAAGCAGAACTGCAAGCATTTTTCTGCTTTAAAAAAATACTGAGAGCTGCATCTGAATAAGAGAAGGCCTGCATACTATGATTTTGCATACTATGATTTTAAAGAAATGTGTCCTGTGAACAGACAAGAATTCTCAGTTAATTTACAGGAACCAGAATAGCAGTTTATTATTTCTCTTCCCACTTCTATCTGACTCTTGTTTCATTTTTTTTTTCTTTCCTGCTTACAGCAGAACCAGTATATGGAAGGCTGGGCCAGAGGTGGCCCTCAGAGCTGTGTATACACCACTGACTGTTGACTCAGACAGTATAGAAAATTGAGACATAGAGTGAATGTGGCTGCTGCAGTTGAACCCCTGCTTTAATGAGTTGGTCAGACATTTTATGAAGGCCTTAATATCCACACTGGTTTGATAACAGATGGTTGGCATTTTTTTTTTTTTTTTTGAGACAGGTTCGCGTTGTGTAGTCCAAGCTGATCCTGAACTCACTGTGGAAGCCCACGCTGGTCTTGAACTCATGGCAATCCTTCTGCCTCAGCCTCCTGAGTCTTGGGATTACAGGCATGCACCACCACACCCAGCTTATGTGGTGCTGGGGAATAGAACTCAAGTACTTAGCACTTCCTGGCAAGCGCTTTAACCACTGAGCTATTCCTCCAGCCCTTGGCATTTTTAGATTTCACCTTGGGATCTTTGGAGAAGACTGACTCTTTTGCTTTCTTAGGCTCTGGTTAAGATCAGTCTTAAACTAGAAAAGGGGGAGATGTAACCTGGTAGAACAGAGGGCCTGGCAGTCAGACAGGACTCCTGGAGAATTTTAATTTAAATGAATTTATTATGGTACTTGTTATTGTTGGGTTTTAAGATAATAGTTTAGCAGCAAAATCTTGTATTTGGGCAGTGAGCTTGAAATATTTTTGATTTTTTTTTTTAGAGATGGTTGAAAAGGCAGATATATATATGTGTGTGTGTGTGTGTGTGTGTATGTATGTATGTGTGTATATATATGTGTGTGTGTATATATGTGTGTGTATACATATATATATATATGTATACACACACACACACACATATATATATATATGCTTTTTTTTGAAACAGGGTCTTGCTTTCTTATCCAGGCTGATCCTGAGCCTACTGTGTAGCCCAGGCTGACCTATTATCACATACTCCACCCAATACTTAACTTTTAAGACCAGATGTGGAAATTTTTCCTGAGATATCAAGCTGTGTTGTGAACACGTAACACTGTCTCAATTCAGTTTTGACACTATCTACCTGGAGACCACAAGGAGACTGACTCTAGAACTGAGACTATAGCTCAGTGGTAGAATGCTTTGCTAACATGCATGAGACCCTGGGTTGATTTACACACTCATACACTCATACATACGTACACAAAAGACTCAAAGGTCTAGGTTACCCGTACTGCTCATCCATTGGCTATAAATGAAGGTTCCCACTCAGAATACTCAGGGATACCGATGAACAGCCAAAGGAAGTAATGCAGTTGTTAAGACCAGGATGGAGAAGATTCGGATTTCCATGCTCTTTTTGGGTATACTAGCCCCTCAGCACCTGCACATGCTTAGCAGTTTTGAAGCTCATGAAGTCTTTTGGTTACAAAAGATCTTATGGAACTTAATCTTTAGTCCCCCTTTTCTGTTCTTTCCCTAAAGCAGTCCCTTCCTAAGATTGTCCAACCTTAACTCTCCTCAGTAGCTTAAGCACTGGTGTGATCAAGAGGGACTCTTACTGAGTAAGAAAAGACGCTTCCTATGGGGAAATTCCAGGGAATTTAAGAGCTCTTTGATAGGAACCAGGGACAACAACTAAATGTATTTCACATACTACAGTACTGTTACTGCATGGAAACATGTTAAGCTGGATTTGGTAATATGTACCTAATCCTAGCACTTGGGAGGCTGAGGCAAAGTAAAAAGTTTGAGTTCTGGCTGAGTAATTTATGGAGACCTTGAAAACAAGGTTGAGTTCAGAGTGAAGGCCCTGGGCTCATACCTCAGTACCACCAGAACAAAACAGAATGAAACAAAACAAAATATTCAAATATCAAACAGTCCTACAAAGACATGCCATCTGGCATGTATTTACAAATTTTTCAAACATTTAACTTATAAGCCTTTTAGTAAATGCTTATACTTATTATTTTTTGGTGCTGGGTATTGAACCTAGGGTCTTTGTGTTGAACTATATCCCTAGCCCTTTCTTATTTTTTATTTTTAGACAGAGTCTCACTAAGTTGTAGAATTGCCCATGCTAGTTTCGAGCAAGGGATCCTCCTGCCTCAGTGTCCTAGAGTGCTGAGAATACAAGCTTGTGGCACCATACCCAGGTAGTGAATGTTTATTCTATCCAGATGTAGGTATCTTGTGTTTACTTCTTTAAGCGTGTCATGCAAAATGCTTTCAACAGAGATAGTGGGTTAATCAGCTGTGTAAGTTTTATAGTTTCTGCGAAATAAGTTCTGAATATAAATTTGAGAGGATTGAATTTGAAACATTTATACTACTATTAAAAAACGAAGTCGTGCTTATCTATTTTTAAAATTTTTATGTTTTCATTTACATGCCACCTTCCCTCCCCCTTCCCACCTTCTTCCCTTCCCATTTTCTTGCGTATTTGGAGAATGTTTTACTTTTTATGTATTTATATTTATTTATGTATTTTGTCGTGCTGGGGATGGAACCAGAACCTCTTGCGTGTTACGCAGGTACTCTGTTGCTGCTGATCTGTATCCCTGGAGAGTGTTTTGAGTTGGTAGAGTCCATAAGAAGGAGCCTTTGGAGCTCGAGGACCTGGGCTTGCAGCTTGTCCTTCCATTTTCCAGGTTTAGTGAAGCTGAGTAGATTTTTGGATCTCTGATTCTTAATTACTTTGGTAGGTGAGTATAAGATGGGTAAACAGCATAGTGACATCTGTATCTATCTATCTGTCTGTCTATATTTATTTTTTTTGAGCCAGGGTCTCACTCTGTAGCCCAGGCTGGCCTTGGATTCATGGCAGTCCTCCTGCCTGCCTCACCCTTCCCAGTGCTAGGATTACAGGCATGTGCCATCACATCAGCTTCTGTTATGCTGGGGAATCGAATTTAGGGCCTTGCACTTGTAAGGCAAGCACTTTAACCACTGTGCCATTCCTCCAGCCCAGGACTATTGTTTCTACCTAAGTATGAATCTAACTTAAACATCTCTTTGAAAGATATACTTAGCTTTCCATGGAAATGGAAAATGGTTGGGATAATTTATGGGTATAGGGAGGCCATATTCACTGTATTCGAAATTATTCATTGCAAGAGATTATTTTTGTGTTTTTATAATCTTGGCAATTAAATTGCATTTAGGCTATTGAATTAAGACTTGATTTACAATTTGACCGACTTTGAAAGTTAACCAGTTCTCTGGGGCTGGAGGAGTGACACAGTGGTTAAAGTACTTGCTTGGCAAGTACAAGGCCCTGAGTTTGATTCCCCAGTACCACATAAGCTAGGTTTGGTGGTGCATACCTATGATCCTAGCACTGTTATATTTCCAGTACTTGGGAGGCTGAGGCAGGAGGGTTGCTGCAAGTCCGAGGCTAGCCTAGCCTATTTAGTGTGTTCAGGACCAGCCTGAACTATAGAGCAAGACATGGTCTCAAAAAAAGTTAACTAATTCTCATATAAGCATTGTTATTATTGTAATTGGTTTTGAAGTCTTCCTGGACATTGAAAACACATGAGAAGAGTAAGGTTTTGATACTTTTAATTATTTGTATATGTGAGTATGAAATGTTTTTGTTGCTAAATGCTCTAGTAGAAAGGCTGATTCACTATAAAACCTCAATAAAAGTTTGCAAGTTGTAATTGTATAAATTGTTTTTTAATGCGTCTTATGTTCCTGGAAGCTTGAATGTCTAGGGACATCTGTAAGACATGCACTCTTTTTTAGAATGTCATACTATGTGGAAATAAATGAGAAAGAAAAACTTTTATTTATACACTTAATTAGAGTGTGGTTTCTTATATGACTGGAAAAAACTTCCTGGAAAAAAATGACTAACATGGGATTTTAATATGATTTCAATGGATGTGTTGGTCTTATTATCTCTTTATTTATTTATTTGAAATGGGGTCTCACTCTGTAGTCCAGGCTGGTCCTGAACTCACTATGTAGGCCAGGCTGTCTTCAGGCTCAGGCAGTGCTCCTGCCTCAGCCCTCCAGAACGTTGAGATTAAAGGCATGAGCCTCTGTACTCAGTTTATGTGGTACTGGGGAATCAAATTTGGGTCCTTGAGATTGCTAGGCAAGGGCTTTATAAGTGCTTGACCACTGTGTTCTTCCTCCAACTATGCTGATCTTACAAACAGAAATTGTTGCAGCAATTTTGGAAATGAGATTAGGAAGTTTTTTTTCTTTACCTGAAACATTTTTCCTATTTTTTTAATGGTACTGGGAATTGAGTCAATGGTCTTCACACTGAGCTACATCCCCAGCCCATTTTTAAATTTTTAAAAAATTATTTTGTTTTAAATTTTGAGATAAGGTCTCACTACATTGGCCCAGGCTGAGCTTGAACTTGCAGTGCTTCTGCGTCAGTCACCCAGAGTGCTTGAGATTCCAGGCCTGTACCACCTCAGTTCTCCTTTTTATCTCTGTAGTTATATTTTAAGTCATTTTGTGAGCTTAGTGTATGTTTTACCTTAGATGAATTATTTGCAATACTTCTTTGGGAATAATAATTATTTCTTTCCCATAGTTCCGTAATGTGTTAAAATATTGTAAGTTTGTTTTGATATTGTTCCTATATTAAGGAAGAAAATTTGTTCTTTCTTTTCTTATGATACTTAACATGGGTTGATACATAGTAGTTATAGCCCCACACATTTAATGGAAAGGTTACCTTCTATAGTTACAGTGTTCTCATCTTAATATCTTTTTATTTTATTATTAAACAGATTTCAAATTAAATGTAAAATATCATGAAATTGGTAGGCCACTATTGTAAATTTTAAAAAAAGAAACAATTTAGCAAGATGTAAATTTTATGTGTTAAAAGAATATCATGATTAGAAAACACTATAATTTATAGAAATTTGCTTTCCTTTATTTTTCTTCTTATTTCTTCCAAGTAATTTGGTTCAAAAATTTTTAGTTGCTGAGTTATATCCATTTAAATCTGGAATTTGTGTGAACCAGTCCAGATGAGGCATGATAGGTTTGGATGTTGTGTTGCTATTTCTTGATAAAAGTTTTATTCATATTTCCACAAATTTTGTGGAAATGCTTATTCAAAACTAGTAACTGCTTGAAAAAATAAAGTAAACTACTTTGATAATAAAATCAGGTGCTTGTAAGAATAAAAGTTTTTAGGGAGTTAACTCACTTTTGTTAAGCAAGTATAGTCAGACTATATTTAGTGTATTTGTTTCTCCATTGTGTATAAATCAGTGAGTCAGTCACTTCTGTCAGTCTGATTACAGTCTGTTGGGTCCTGTTTTCCTTTGTTTTTTGTCCTTAGCTCATAAGATGAAAAATAAATGTTTTTCTCTAAATTGTTTTTCCCACTCTTTTTTTTTCTTGATGTTATTGTTGAGTAGTACTTTTTTTTTTTTTTTTGCAGGTTGTAAAGAGAATGCTTTAAAATTACAGAGGGGGAAGGGAGGATAGGAAGGGAAGCAGGTTAAAGCTCGGTTAGTCAGAAGGGGGGCCCGGAAATGTGGGTTGCCCTAGAAATGTTGAGTACTTGTTTAAGAAAATGCTAAAATTATAAATTACATGCTTCATGAGAATGAGACAAGTAATTTGGAGTTTACTTGTGAGAAATTCTAGCTAGTGGGTGAACCCCAGTTTTGTATAATCCGTGTATAAGCAAGCAGTAAGTATCTACACTAGAGAGCCCTTTGAGAGAGCTCACTCCCATGTAATTTAGGTGGTGATTGTTGGCTAATTTTTTTTTTTTTTGAGACAGATTCTCACTCTGTTCTCCAGGCTGGTCCTAAACTCACTATGTAGCCCAGGCTAGCCTTTGATTCGCAGTAATCTTCCTGTCTCAGCCTCTGGAGTACTGGTATTACAGGTCTTTTTCACCACTCCCACGTTTATGTGGTGCTGGGGAATCAAACTCCAGTTTTGCACTTGAAATGCAACTGCTTAGCCACTGTGCTGTTCCTTCAGCCCTGGTTCTTTTATTTTTAACATGAAAATGTCATGCTGTTAAAAGTAGGGATCGAGGCTGGAGGACTGGCACAGCAAAGGCCCTGAGTTCAATTCTTTAACATCACATAAAGCTGGATGTGGTGGCGCACCCAGGAGGCTGAGGCAGGCAGATTGTCCTGAGTCCACGGCCAGCCTGGGCTATACCAGTGAGTTCAGGACCAGCCTGGGTTACAAGAGCGAGACCTGTCTCAAAAAAAAAAAAAGTGGGTGTCACAGTATTGCTTCAGAGAGATTGCTATTAAGAGTAAAGGATTTAATTTATAGGAATTGCTTAAAACTACCTTGCACATAATAAGTGCTATATAAGTATTAGTTGCTATTTTTGTTAAGATTTATGGTAAGATGCTTTGGTTTCTTGCAGACAATCCATAGAATTAATGAAGAATGGCTCAAATAAAAAAACCATTTAGTATTTCATATAAAAATTCTAGAACAAGGCTGGAGGATTGGCACAGCAGTTAAAAGCGCTTGCCAGGGGCTGGAGGAATGGTTCAGCGGTCAAAGTGCTTGCCTAGCAAGCGCTAAGTTAAGTGCTAAGTACCTGAGTTCAATTCCCCAACACCACATAAACCGGGTGTGGCGGGGCATGCCTGTAATCCCAGCACTTGGGAGGCTGAGGCAGGAGAATTGCCATGAGGCCAAGGCCAGCCTGCGCCCCATAGTGAATTCAAGACTAGCCTGGACTACAGAGTGATATACCCTGTCTCAAAAAAAAAAAAAATATGCACAAATTGCAAAATCAGAAGCTCTTGCCAGAGTTTGATTCTTCAGCACCACATAAGCTGGGTGTGGTGGCACATGCCTATGATTCCAGAACTCTGGAGACTAAGGCAGGAAGATTGCCTTGAGTCCAAGGCCAGCCTGGGCTCCATAGTGAGCTCAGGACCAGTCTGGGCTGCAGAGGGTGACCCTGTCTCAAAAAAAAAAAAAAATTTTTTTTTTTTTTCTGAGACCTAACATGAAGAGGATGAAATGTTTCCTTATTCTGCCTTGGCAGCTTTAACATGTTGGCTTGCCCTTCTGAGATGACAATTTTTGCTGTCCATATTACCAGAAGTTTTGGTTTATGCAGATGACCATGTCCACAGCTACAAAGGGGACTGTTAGGAATATTTTTTAGGAGCTAAAAAATGTACGTTCACTAGACTTAGCCTTGTATCTTATTAGTCAGTATGGTATGGCCCATCTGTTCCTAAAAAAGAAAAAGCCATGGGTAAGGTCATGTTTTGAGAGAATCAAACCTTACCTCCTTAAGCGGGGGAATGGCCCGCCCAGTGTGAAGTGCTATGCTGCTGCCTACACGGGGAAAGTTGCGATTTTTTTTTAGCAAGGAAAAAAGGAAAAGAGGCAGTGAAGTAGCAACTTCAGAAATAAACAATGTGCAATTTTAGTTTAAAACAGTAAGAAGGGATTTACCTAAAATCTCATCTCCCACATTTCTGCTCTTTCCATTGCGTAGTTCAGACTGGCCTCAAACAACAATCCTGCCTCAGCGTCCTGAGTGCTGGGATTACAAACATGTACCACCACACCTGGTTGATTTTTATCTGGTGCCAGGAGGTTGAACCCGGTTCCTGATGCATGCCTTTAACCACTGAGCATGCCCTAGCTCTTTGTTGCTTTTAACTTCTGCTCTGTATATTGTGTTATAATTTTGTTCAGCTCATTTATGTTGATTTTTTTCATTTTTAATTGTGATAAAATACATAAGCACAAAACTTACCATCTTAACCATTTTTAAGTGTTGTGCATCCATTATTACTATCCACTTCTTCAACTATTGATCTTTCTCCTTCTTTTTTTTTTTTTTTTTTTTGAGACAAGAGTCTTGCTCTGTAGTCCAGACTGGCCCTGAGCTCACTGTGTAGCCAAGGCTGGCCTTGAACTCACAGCAATCTTTCTGCCTCAGCCTCCTGAATGCTAGAATTACAGGTGTGCACCCTGACACCTGGCACAACTGTTCATCTATTAACATTGAAATTCCAGAGGCGTAGCTCAGCAATTAAGAGCACTTGCCTAGCAAGTACAGGGCCCTGGGTTTGTATGCCCCAGCAGGCTAGGTGGGGTGGCACGTGATACACCTGTAGAGAAAATAAATGAATGCATGGAAAATAAAGGTCTGTAGCACTGGACCTAGCTCAAAAAAAAAAAAAACCCTAAAATTATAAGCCTCTATTAAATGCTGTTTCCTTATTTTTTTCCGTCTGACTCCTGGGAATTCATAGTTTCTGTCTCTGATTTTGACTACTCTAGGTTACCTTAATATTTATCTGTTGTGACTGGTTTGCTTAATGTATAGTTCCTTAGATGTTTATCCAAGCTGTAACTTATTGCAGAATCTCTGTTTTTCTTCCTTAATAAGTGGCTGAATGGTATATTGCTATGGTGATATATCACATTTTACCTATCTATTAATCTGGAGATGAACATTTCGGTTGCTTCTACAGTTTAGCAGTTTTGATTAATGTTTCTGTGAACAGGGATGTAAAATACCTCTTCAAGACACTGAGTTTAATTTTCTGAGTATGTGTCCAGAAATAGAATTGCTGGATTACATAATAATTTTTGTGTTTACCTTGTTGAGGAACTGCCCTACTGTTTTCTACAGTGGCTATATCACAGGTTAAGGTGTTGCTATTACCAGTAATACGTTAACTTTGTATTTTTATGACTAGGTTAATTTTAAAACTGATAAACACTGAAGTCTGTTGGAAATTTTTTTTTAGAAGCACGAGAGAAAGAAGAAGAAATGAACACAGAGAAACAATTAAGAAAGCAAAATGAAGATATTGAGCCAACACCATCAGGCTCAAATACGGTCAGAGACTGCTCAAAGTCATCACCCAGGTAGCTTGTTTTCTCAAAAGGCTTTAATTAAATCATTTATTTCTAGGTGTTCATAACACAGTTTAGGCAAAGTTCTTGATACTAAATGACTGCATAATTTTTCTCATTTTTGACAACTGTATATCCCTTGTTGCTAGGCTTGCATTTTTTGTCATGTTGACATTTCCATCTGCATACATGATAGAGTTTTGGGTAGGATCTTTCACATATGTGGGTAATGGAAAAGAATGAAAAATGAAGGTACATTATAGTGTTTCCTTAGTTGTAGGAGAAAGCAGTCATTACAATTATTTTAAAATAAGGGCTGGAGGAATGGCACGGCAGTTAATGTGCTCGCTTTGGAAGCGCAAGGCCCTGAGTTGATTCCCAAGCAACACATAAGCTGGGCGTGGTGGCTCGTGCCTGCAATCGCAGCGCTCTGGAGGCAGAGGCAGGTGAGGATCATCCCCAGTCAAAGGCCAGCCTGGGCTATAACAGGACCAGCTGGTCCTGAACTTACTTTGGAGCCCAGGCTGGCCTTGACTCACAGCAGTCTTCCTGTCTCAGCTTCGAGAGTGCTGGGATTTCAGATGTGCACCACCACGCCTAGCTTATGTGGTGCTGGGGAATTGAACCCAGGGACCTGAGCTTGCTAGACAAGTGCTTTAACTGCTGAGGTATTCCGCTAGCACTAATGCTTACTTTTGAGCTAGTTAGCTCAGATAACTTAGCATGGATGCTAAAGATCAGCATGTTGGCCTAAACCTCTTAATGGCTTGAATAATCCTACATTAAAAAGTATATCACATCTAAATGAATCAAGCTGGCAATTGGGGTTGCAGTCACAAGGGAGATAACGTGAGAGTATACATAGCTTAACATAAATTTATTGAATTATTCAGCTAGTACTTACTGTGCATCTTCATAGTGTAGGCTGTGTTCTTGGCACAGTAGTTAGCAACTCAGATAAGATCTGTGTTTTGGGGGCTGGAGGAATGGTTCAGTGGATAAAGCGCTTGCTAGCACTACATTAAGCACTAAGTACCCAAGTTCAGTTACCCAAGTTCATTTCCCCAGCATCACATAAGCTGGGTGTGGTGATGCAGCCCTGTAATCCCAGCACTTGGGAGGCTGAGGCAGGAGAATTGGCTATGAGTCCAAGGCCATCCTGGGCTACACAAGGAGTTCAGGACCAACCTGGGCTACACAGTGAGATAATTTAACTAGGAGGGAGCCTTTGAGGGAGTGGGTAACAGATTATAAACAACTAAATAACAAAATAAGATAGCTTAAAGTGTTTATAATGATGATAAAACAGAGCAGGGAATGGTGACTGGTGAGGTATGTGGAAAAGTTTGGAAAGGATATGCTTTGACACTTTCTTGAGAAGGGACATTTGAAGAAACTTGGATGAGATAAGAAGCCATGTGACAAGCTGTGGGAAGAGTGAACCAGCAGGAAGATCTGCAAGTACAATATTTCTTCTAATACTGAGCTGAGATAAAAACAAAAAGCAAAATTGTAGTTTTTCATTTAGTAGCTATTAAGTGGTTTCTATATGTTTAACAATCAGAAACTCAGCAGTGAACACATTTCTAGCCAGGTAGAAACAGTGCTGATGGATGCTTGTAATTCTGCTACTGGAAAGTTGAGACAGGAGGATTGCAAGTTTGAAGCCACTCTGGCCAACAAAGTGAGACCTTATTTCAAAAGAAAAAAAAAATAAAGGATAGGATATAACTGAGCGCTGTTTGTCCCTGGGTTCATTCCCCAGTACTACAAAACAAACCCAGAAATTTCTGCCTTCAGAGAACTTACATATCACAGCCACTTCAGCCATTTCATTAGAAGGCAGTGGCACTGGGGATGGAGAAACAGCACAGTGGTTAGAGTGCTTGCTTAGCAAGTGCAAGACCCTGAGTTCAATTTTCCTGTGCCACATAAAGTTGTTTGGTTGTGGTGTTGCGTGCCTGGCAGGAGGATTGCTGTGAGTTCAAGGCTAGCCTGGGCTACGTAGTGAGTTCTGGATGAGCTTGGACTGCAGAGCAGCAAGACCCTGTCTCAAAAAAAAAAAAAAAAAAAAAAAAAAAAAAAAAAAAAAAAAAAAAAAAAAAAAAAAAAAAAAAAAAAAAAAAAAAAAAAAAAAAAAAAAAAAAAAAAGGCAGCGATACTTTTTAAAATATTTGAAAGAGAAGATGTTTGAAAGAGACATTAATGAGAGTGTATAATATTGTGATGTGCTAAGTTAAAAAAGACTGGGTATCAGTGTGTCCTAGATTAAGGTATTTGTGAGGATCCAAGAATACTACTTTTAATATTTTAACAACTTGAGAAACTCGAGTTAGCTCTGGAAAGTAATTTGTAGTTTACAATTTCTGTTGAAACATTTTAGAATTAGTACTTTGTCACACTAATCACTTTATTTCCTCCTGTGGCAAAATGATTGAATTCAATTCTGTTAATAGAGGCATTGGTTATCACTTTTATGTATATAGTATTATGTAGTTTTTTTCCGTTATGTTGTCCTATCTTTTTTTGATTAATAAAGATTTAATGACTCTCACATTGCTGTGACCCTTCATCTTTGATTTTGATCTGAGTAATATAAATAGGGCTTTTTGACATTTTGAAGTTAAAATAATACTTGCGTTTTATATTTCATATTTCAGTTGTAAATTTAAAAGCATTTGAAAGACTGGTATGTTGTTGCATGCCTATAATTCTAGCACTTGGGAGGGGGATGTCAAGAGGATTGCTAGTTTGAGGCCAGCCTTGACTACATAGGGGTACCCTGTCTTAAAAAAAAAAAATTACAAATCACCACAGTCAACATAAACATTTGAAAAACTCAAAAAGGAGATAGGACTTCCTGAGAAGTCAGTACTATCTCCAGAGATAGTGCTGGAGAAATATAGCAGCAGAAGCAAAGAGTTTCTATTTCTTTATTTTCAGGGATACAAGCAGCAGTGAAAGTGAAGACAGTTCTGATTCTTCTTCTGATGAGTTAATAGGCCCTCCTTTACCCCCCAAAATGGTAGGAGAACCAGCTAATTTAATTGAAGAAGACATCCTTGGTCATTTACCCCCACCTCTTTCTGAAGAAGGCGATGATGACGATGAGGATGATGATGGGGAAGGAGAAGGAGAAGAGGTAAGTATTCAGTGGTAATTTAAGAATTCAGGGGAGTATTATCTTTAATAAGGATCAATTTACTGTTAAACTTAATGAATAAGAGTAAAAAGTGAAAATAATTAAAAATTAAATCGGAGGATTGGAGGAGTGGCTCAGCAGTTAAAGTGCTTGAATACCCCAGTTCAGTTCCCCAGCACCACATAACCACATAACCTGGGCGTGTTGGTGCACACCTGTAATTCTAACATTTGGGAGGCTGAGATAGGATTGCCTTGAGTGCAAGCCAGCCTGGGATCCATAGTGAATTCAGGACCAGCCTGGACTACAGAGCGAGACCTTATCTCAAAAAACAAACAAACAAACAAACAAATAAACAAACATTAAATTGCAGCCTTTCTTCCAGACTGCAGCTGGAGTACCACCACTGATGGTCTGGCCAAGGTAGACACAGATCTGTTGATCTAGTTTGTTTTCTTTCAATGTCATGGTAATTCTTCAGTGGACATTAAACAAGTGGAACTGGGAAGGAGGAAGCAAGTGGGGCTAGAGACTGTAGCCTGAAGGACAGCAGGCCAAGCCCTGTTCTTCATGGGTTCAGGATATCCCATATTTAGGTTGCTTTTGTGCTTGTCTTTATTTCCTCTTGTCTTCAAAACGTACCTTCCAAGGTGGATATTCAGTCTACAGTCATTATTTTTGAATTTCTGTCAGCAGGATGACAGAAGGGATAAAAGAGGCTGTTTGTTTTGGACTTCGTATTTTCCTTTCATTTGAGAAGTTTAATATTTTTTGAAGCCAGAATCCCAGTTAGAATTTACTGCTTTCCATAAAGAGACTGGAAAATAGAGACAACGAACAGCTGAACATTTATTTATGTATTGAGCATTTTTTATACTGTGTTTAATGCTTTTAGTAATAGCAGTGGCCAATGATTTGACTTTAAAGAAAATGTCTTCCTAGCTATCACCATTGTGAATGGTTCTTTTGTAATGTGTGACTTTCATATCTATTTACTATTCTTACTTGATTTTATTTCATACATCTTGAATATTAGCTGCTTTCTCTAAAGGAGTGAGAGACAAACTTTATGGATACTAATGGATCCACACTGTTAGGTTTTGGTTACTCTATTGATATACATGAATTTCATTTGATTTATTTTGTGTCTGTCTAGCTTTACTCTTTGCTTGTAGTATCATTTTTCTTCAGAATTGAGGTGTAATCTTTTGGTTCATGTAACTGAAGAAAGATTGCATAAAATTAGCTTTACCAAAGAGTTCAGAGGGGCTGCAGGTTCGATTTCTCAGCACTGCAGCATAAAACGGAGCGTGGTGGTGTATGCCTGTAATCCCAGCACTCTGGGTGGTTGGAGAATTGCCATGAGTTTAAGGTCAGCCTGAGTTCAGGACCTGCATGGGCTACAGAGTGAGACCCTGCCTCCAAAACAAAACAAAAAAATAAAAACAAAGAGTTTAGAATCAGATTTGCTTATATATCTGTCAGTTTTATTTGTACAGAGGTAGTTTTTTTATGTAGTACTGGGGATTAAGTCTAAGGCCTTCACACTGTGTTATCCCCACCCCATTTTTTTTTTTTTTTTTTTTTTTTGATTTTGAAACAGGATCTCTGTTCAGTTGCTAAATTGCCAAGGCTAGCTTGAACTTTGATCTTCTTGTCTCAGCCTTCCACAGTGCTGAGATCATAACCTGTGGCTACTGGGGGGCAGCTACATAGGAGATAACTGAAATACTTGGTTTCCTGTTTTCTTTTTTCTTTCTTTCTTTTTTTTTTTGAAACAGGGTCTCGCTTTGTTGTCCAGGGTAGTCCTCAGCTCACTATGTAGCCCAGGATGGCCTTGAACACACAGCAGTCTTCCCGAGTGCTGAGATTACAGGCATGTGCCACCACGCCCAGTTTATGTGGTGATGGGGAGTGAACTCAGGGTCTTAAGCTTGCTAGGCAAGTGGTTTAACTGCTGCGCTATTCTTCCAGCCCTGATGCTTGTTTTTTGAGATTTTTTCCGCAATTACTGTATAATCCATTTCCCAAGCTTGATTAACGTTGTCTCTATCAGTAACTCAGAATTACTTTTCAGTAACTGATCTTTTATCAGAGTAGGCTGATATATAGAATATCTGATTGATAAGTGTGTCAGACCCAACAATCCCTCTCTGACCAAAGGAATCTGCTGGTTTTGAGTTGCTACTGATTAAAACTTCACTGTTTCTTCTCCATTCCTTTAATTGCAATTATCAAAATTCTCTCCAGTACTTAGGACCTTTTCAAAGGTGATTTTCCCTAAGCAGTCTTGAGATAGCAGCAGCGTATGCTACTTCCAGGCTTGATTTTTTTTCCCAGAGC
Organism: Ctenodactylus gundi; assembly: GCA_004027205.1. NCBI lineage: Eukaryota > Metazoa > Chordata > Mammalia > Rodentia > Ctenodactylidae > Ctenodactylus > Ctenodactylus gundi. The sequence goes on along the minus strand of PVKB01000001.1, from coordinate 630,672 downwards.
AAACCTAATTATTTTCCTTGTGAAGTCATTATTTATGTGCTGATTTTAAATTCTCAGCCTCCCTCTTGCAATTGAATGTCATGACCTAAGTACAAAGACTTGAAGCTAAAGATACAATAGTAACAAAAACCCCTATAGGTTCTTGTACAGTGCCTTTTATATGGTATATACAGCAGTGATACTTGTTATGAGAATTGAATATTTTGATATACTCATTTTCAGATAATTCGTGTGTGATTTTTCTTTATGACACTTTAATCCTTTATTTTTATGTGGAAAATGGAAGTAGAGATAGAAGAGAGCAAACGCAGCATAGTTGTGGAGGTAAACATCTGTTTCTGTAAGAACCATTGCGTGTGTGTTGTCCCAACCTTACAATTCACGTTGTGTAATAACTTGGTAATTGTGAAAACCACCCCAAAGTAGAATGAGATTAATTAAATTGTATAGGCTATACTTACTTGTACCCCTTCTATTTTTGGAGGGGGCCAGGGGACAGCATCTTGCTGTGTAGTCCAGCCTGGTCCTAAGCTCACTATGTAGCCCAGGCTAGCCTTGAACTCGTTGCAATCCTCCTGCCCTCCTGCCTCAGCCTCCCCAATACTGGGATTATAGATCAGTGCTGGGAAGGTGTGTGCCACCACACCCGTCTTATGTGGTGCTGGGAAATTGAATGCAGGGCCTTGAGCTTGCAAGACAAACATTTAATTGCTGAGCTATTCCTCCAGCCCCTTATACTCCTTCTAATTAGAATGCTTTTTTAAAATTAAGTTTTTGTTAGCCTAGAATTTGAAGGAATGTCACCAGAGTACATATTAGTAGATATATTATTAACTGTACTGTCAGACTGTGATTACATTTTACTTCAGTTATTGGCTAGTAGTTTGCTTTGGTGTTACTAAGTCACTGTATTGTAAACTTTAGTATGTATCATAATTCATAAATTTTTTTGAGGCAGAGTCTCACTCTGTAGCCCAAGCTGGTTCTGAACTCACTATGTACCCAGGCTGGCCTTGGACTCACCACAATCCTCCTGCCTCTGCCTTTTAAGCACTGAGATTACAGGCACACCTCACACCCAGATTATATGGTGCTGGGAAATTGAACCAGGGCCTCGTGCTTGTTGGGCAAGCACTTTAACCACTGCACCAGTACTCCAGTCCCATAATAATTCATATATAGTAGTCTAGGCTGTTCCTGAACTCATAAAGTAGCCCAAGCTTGCCTTAAATGCACAGTCCTCCTGCTTTAGCCTCTCAAATGCTTGGATTACAGGTGTGTGCTACCACACCGGGCTTATATGATGCTGAGGAGGTGGACCCAGGGCCTTGTGCTTGCTAGGCAAGTGCTTTAACCCTAAGGTATGCCTCCAGTTCCATTTTTTTTTTTTTCCAAGACAGGATCTCACGCTGTAATCCAGGTTGGTCTTGAACTCATTATGTAGCCCAGGCTGGCCTTAAACTCATGGCAGTCCTCTTGTCTCAGCCTCCAGAGTGCTGAGATTATAAATGTACGCTACCACACATGGCTAATTTTTGTGTCGTGCTGGGGGATTGAACCCCCGCCTTGAGCATGTTAGACAAATGTACTAACCACTGAGCTGTTCGTTCCTTCAGCCCATCATAATTTTTTTTTGATCACAAACTTTTTTTTTTAACTCAGTCTTTAATCATTACTCTTATCTGATGGTAAGTGAAATTGTTCTTTCAAGTAGTATTTGTTTTTATTTTCCATGGAACCAAACAAGTAAGTAATCAGGAAGAAAGGGTGTAAGAAAGGAAGTGAGAAATAATTTTTAATCACTTCTATTATTTGTACATAATCCTCACCTTTGTAAGTTGAAGAAGGTTGCAACTCACAATTAAATGGAGACTAAGAGATGACTGACGATTGTCGTTATCTTTGCTCTTCTGTTTCTCATTACTATAGAGAATTCAAAGTTGATTTTTATGACTGTAACTAAAGGCTGAATGTAATAGGGACTGTTCAGTTGTGAGCACCTGTTTCCATGAACTTTGTCTGACTCCCTAGCTGGCACGCTCTGTGGCTCCGAGTCCAAGTAGAAGCCACTGCTGTGCTTCTCTGTCTTCTGGGCTGAGGCTTTTCATCTTTTGGCCTTGGTCATTGCCAACCACCTGTATCAGTCAGTCTTTTCTCCTCATGTCTAGGGAAAGATTGAAGAATTAAAAGTTGATAAAAACTCCTTTTTAGCTTTTAGGAGTTAATATGAGAATGAAATGATTCACATAAATAACATTGGGCTGACCCTCGTTTGGTAGGGGGTTTTGCCTTATTTTCAACATCATTAAAAATACTTCACCAGTGATCAATTTTGATTTAATTGGAGCATACTAAAAAGAATTTTTTTAAATTATGAAGAAGCTTAATTATTTTAGCTTCAAAGGAGGATTTTGCTATTTAAAATCGAGCAATTTTATTTATACCTGCAAGATTCTGTCAGCAGAGGATGCTAGAAGCTCTTTTTCTAAATCCAGTGAATGTGTTTCTTAGTATTTTCACACTGCTAATATGTGAAGGTCTTCAGTCTTTAAAATGGACATTAGGGGGCAGTGGCAAGAATCCATTGTCTTTTTTTTCTGTCTCTTGTCTAAAGTGGAAGAATAAAGAATTTTTGTGCAAGTTAGAACAAATGAGTTTGAGATTGCAATTAATGCTAGAAAAATTACTATTATATTCTTTTGTGATTTACCAGTATTATAACAATTATATTTAACACTTTTCTTTCTTTCTTTTTCTTCCTTTTTTTTTTTTTTTTTTGACTTTGTTGCGCAGGCTGGTCCTAAACTCATTATATAGCCCAGGCTGGACTTACGACAGTTCTCCTGCGTCAGCCTCCTGAGTCCTGGGATTATAGGAGTGCGCCACCATGCCTGTTTTTGTGTGGTCATGGAGAATCAAACTCGGGGCCTTGGTGCTTACAAGCACATTAACTGCTCTGCCATTCCTCCAGCCCCCTTTCTTCCTTCCTTTCTTTTCTTTTTCTTTTTTAAGATAGGGTCTCACTATGTAGTTCTGGCTGGTCCTGAACTCGCATTTAGTGCAGGCCATCCTTGAATTTGGCAGTCATCCTTCCTCAGCCTCCCAAGTGCTGGGATTACAGACATGTGCCAGCAAGTCTGGTTTTAACAGTTATCTTAGCATTTTAGATAACACACTGTAGGATAAGGCTTACTAACAGGAATTCTAGGAATAGGCTTTTTAAGACTTGTATTTGTGGAACTGAAAAAGTTTTATTTCTCCCATCACTAATGTAATTACATTGATTTTATTTTTTCCTAATGGGAGACTGGAATTGAACCCAGAGTCTTCACAATGAGCTATGTGTTTAAAAATTTTTTATTTATTTATTTTTTATTTTTAGACAGGATCTTGCTAAATCATTGAATTGCCCAAGCTGAACTTGAACTTGTAATTCTCCTGCTTCAGCCTTTCTGGGAACTGGAATTACAGGCATGTGTCACCAGGCCTGATAGTGTAACCCAACCTTAAAAATGTGCATATTTAAGTTGGCGTGGTGGTGCATGCCTGTAATCCCAGCGCTCAGGAGGCTGAGCCAGGAGGATTGCCCTGAGTCCAAGGCCAGCCTGGGATTCATAGTGAGTTCAGGACCAGCCTGGACTACAGACAGAAACCCTGTCTCAAAAAAAAAAAAAAAATGTACATATGAGGTCTTGTCACTCACTGTCCCAGCACTCTCTCGTGTTTTCTTATTACTTCGTTAGGAAATGCCAGCTCCTTGCCTTGGCATTGAGGCCCTATGTGGCTTAGTGTTCACAAGTCTGACCTCATCCCGATCTACTTGTTGGAGTTCTTGTTCACTTCTCTCGCATTGACATTGACTTTTCTGTGTTTTTCTTTGAGCAACTATCCTTCTTTCTACATGGAGCTATTCGTCTTACTCTTTCCTCCTTGTGGAATGATACCCAGAGCTTCATCCGGCTCTCATTTTATTCGGATTTTTGCTTCTCTGACTTTTGTGTATAAACACTGCCCCATGGCCATTCCACTGCTTTTGCTGTCATTGCTTCTCCTGTCACTGCTTGACTGTCTTTGTCCACATAAGAGTGTATGTTCCCCGAAGGCAGTCACAGTGTGTGCTTTACTGCCGCATATGAAGGGGCTAGACAGGTACACGGCACATAGCAGATAAGTATTTATTAAATGATCATCCTGCTTGGTAGTCAAGGTTCTCTCTTTTCTCTAAACATTTCTTAGATAAAATCCAGGTTCTGATCAAATAAGTAACATTATGCCTTAAATACTGTTGACACAAAACCATAACTTTTGCCTTAAAGAAAGTAAGAGATAGTTTATTCTGAAGGCAAATATGAGTGACCTTGGTCTGAGATCATGAATTTGGGTTTCCCCAAGTAGCATGTTCCAACATGTAGCAGTTTCATACAATATTTATAGTTACAGAACAAAAGAAAATAATAAGTCACCTTTTCAAAACAGTGGTGGAAGGAAGCCCCAGGTAGGTGGCTCGCCTCAAATTTTATGTAACATTCTTAGCTCTCTTGTTGGTGGGAAGCTAGGGGTTCTGTTTTACATGTCAAAAGGTTTGCTTAGTAATTATAGGAATGTTACATGTCAAAGGATTTATCACCTGATATTACGTTACATACAGAGGACATAAGTAGATGGTGCCATGGAAAAGGGCCAAGATAGCCCGTGAGAGTCTGGCTATGCAGAGTATCCTAGCCTTTCCACAGGTTTTCTGGAGTCCAATTAGCTGTTCGGTAGTCTCACTGTGAGTGAAGCTATTTTCAGGGAACATCAGTTATAAAGACTTATGAGCCTTACTGGACCCTCACATTTCCAGGCTAGTCCTGCCACAGTTCACTTGTCAAAGACTGTGGTCAACTGTAAACATCCATTGCCAGGTGGTCTTCTATATCAAGGATGTGTTCTGCCTCTGAGCAGTAGTTTTTATTTAGTTCAGCAAATGCTTTGTACATTTGTTATGTAAGGGATAGTACTCTTAAGGAACAATTTTGTTTATTCTGAGTAATTAGGGTACTGTGGGATGGATGGATTAGTATATACAATAATTCAGAGCACACTTTTGAGCCATGAGAAAAATGAGTTACTTTCTATCTACCTGAAATCTTAATGAGAAGTTGTTTTAATGTGTAACTATTCAGGATTGAACTCTGGTAAACATCTGTACATGTAAATATAATGTATATATAGTATGGTGAATTGCAGATGTCGCTGATGTAAAATTCCCATTAAGTCTATGGAAGTGATGCTAGTTAAGTTTCCTCTTACATGTTTCTGTCTCTCATACAATTTAATATAGATACTTTTTAAATTAATTTTCTGCAGTACTGGGACTCCATCCAAGAGATTTCACACTGAACTACATCCCCAGACCCTTTTTTTATTTTTTATTTGAGTCAGGGTCTTGTTAAGTCACTAAGTTACCTAAACTGGACTTGCAATTTTAAGGTGTGTGTGTGCATGTGTATGTGTGTATGTATGTATATATGTATTTATTTATTGAGGCAGAGTCTTACTTTGTAGTCCAGGCTGGTCCAGAACTCGCTCTGTGGCCTAGGCTAGCCTTTAACTCAGGGTAATCCTCCCGCCTCAGTCTGCCACCGTGCTGGGATTACAGGCAGACGCCATCATGTCCAATTATCATTGTAATAACATCTTTATCCTTGCTTCATGCTCTCAGTTTATTATTTTTAAAATTTGTTTTGGGCTGTTTTATTAATCTCATTTTGTTTACTCCCTTCTCAACTAGTTAAATATTCTTAAGAATTAGAATCACATGATTATTGTATGCACTCCTCCAAATATTAGCAGAGCCACTGAAACGGGTCATTTTCAGTTTAGCAAGTGTAAACACAGCACCCTTCATCTTTCTCCCTTCTGTTTGTATGCGTGAAAGTAGATTTCATATGTCAATCTTGAGGTTTCTTAATGCTTTAATTCCGAAAAATGTTTTCAAAATCATCAATATTTACTAACATTGATTTAATTTATCCATTAGTGCAATTAAGTACTTTTCTGTTATCATGATTATAAAGTTTTTCTATGAATAAATAACAAACTTTGTTCTTAAAATACCAAATTCATAGAATAGCAAACATACATATAGACAGAACTTTTAAAGAAGCACAGACAGAACCAACTTTTAAAATTTGTTTCTAAACTGAGATCTTTATTTGGAAAGACATACTATTTATTTGGAAGGTCCATACTGTTTGTTGCTAAGTATTAGAAGTGGGGCTAATTATGAATTTGAAATGAGACCACGACCTCCAAGTTGATTCTCAGAGCCTACAAGGCAGCTGCTGGTTGATAGCTTTACTGTTTCACTACTGATCTGGACTGGAGGCAGTGTGTTTTTGTATTCCACGGTGACTGGCATACTGTAAGTGAGAATAAAACTGTTTTGGATTAAATGAAATAAGTGGTACAGTTGTATTTACTATCATAATAAGAGTTACTAGCACATCAGAAATTCACCATTAAGCCATATTTTGTGTCTGCAGCCCCTTTTGCTTGATTTATGATAAATAAGCATATGCTCAAATCCCAGCTCAAAATATAGTATCTACAGTAGGTACTTTTTTATGCAGCAATATTCCAAACAGTTAAAATGAAGTAACGCATTTAGCTTTCAAGTACCCTGTGAATTGAAGTTTGGTAGTCCGTTATGACAAATAAGGCAAGTGATTAGTGTTAAGGAATTCCCGTGTGGCCATCTGCAAAAAATGGTGGAAACAAGTTTCAAGTTTAGGGAATCTACTCCCAAATCCTGGTGCCTAATCTTTGTGCCCTGCTTTGCTACCAGTTGTGGTGTGTCTTGTTTCTCACAGTTGGCCTTTTCCTGTCTCCTACACTTGCCTCATGCCTCATTCCGTGTAAACTATGAATTGGGTTTGGTTGTAACTCTTCCCTTCATTCCAACTTTGCTTTCCTTCTCTCTGAACGCTGAGCAGTGCTTAGTACAACTCATTCATGTGGCCTGCAACAGTGACCCTTGTAGAGTACATTGTGGCAGACCTTTGTCCTTTACCAAGGAGGTACCTCTTTTCCCCGTGATCTACCTTTTTTCCCCATGGAAGGAGAATATTTTCTTCTTGTGAAAATTTTCACTGACTCATAAGAGTTGGAATACCTCCCTCATTGTGCTGCTTCTCCATCTGTTGTATTTCTTTATTTTATATCATTGATAAAAATAGCTTTAGTGAGATTTAATTCATGTGTCCAAAAATTCACCATTTTCAAGGATACAGTTTCAGTCCCTACTTCACCTCCACCTCCTAATACCCTACTCCTAATTCCTAGCAACTACTAATCTGCTTCTGTGGATTTCCCTATTTCAGACCTCTCATATCACTGGAATCTCACGTATGTAGTCTTTTGTGTCTGGTTTCTTTCACTTATGTAATGTTTTCAGTGTAGATCCATACTAAAGTAGGAATCAGGGTTAATTACCTTCTACTGACACAGGTATTTTTCAGTGTATGATACACAATAATATTTCATTTATTGAGTTGATGAGTGTTTGTGTTTTTCCAACTTTGTGACTATTATTTACCAGTTTTTGTATGGGTGTATATTTTACTTTTAGGGGAGTATATATATCTAGAAGTGGAATTGCAGGATCATGTGATAATTTTGTTTTACATTGTGAAGAGCTACAAAACTTTTCCAAAGCAGCTGCACCTTTTTACAGTCTTCTTATAGTAGATGAAGTTTCAGTTCTTACATATCTTCACCAATGTTTGTCTTTTTAAATTATAGTAATCCTACTAGTTGTGAAGTGGTATATCATTGTAGTTTTGATTTGCATTTTCTTGATGAAAAATGAAGTTGAACATCTTTTCTTGTGATTATTGATCAATTTGTCTTCTTTGGAGGAATGTGCCATTCAAATCTTTTGCCAGACCAACAAGGAAAATGCCCTACATTGGGCTATATATTCTTACCGCTTGTTACATTTTATTTTGAAATTAGAGTTATGAGTTGCCTAGACTAGCTATGAACTTGCCATCCTCCTTCCTCAGCCTCTGAAATTGCTGGGATTATCGGCATGTACTACCGTGCCCAGTTTAGATACAGCTTTTGTTAAGTCTGTGGCTTTGTTTTTGTGACAGAGTCTCTTTGTGCAGTCCAGACTGGCTCTGAACTCACTGTGTGGTGCAGGTTGGCTCATGGCAGTCCTCCTGCCTTCACCTCCCTACTGCTAGTACAAGTGTGGGCCGCCACTACTGGCTTATGTAGTGCTGGGGAATTGAACTCAGGTACTTAGCACTTGCTAGGCAGTGATTTAACCACTGAGCCATTCTGCCAGCTTTGTATGTTTTATCTTGAAAGCGTGCAGACAATTTTTCAAGAATAATATAAAATCTTATAAACAATGAATGTGTCCTTGTGTTTTCAAATAGGTTCTGTGGCTTGGATATGGTTTGTCCTCAAAAGTTTATGTGATGGAAACTTGGCTTCCAAAGTAATGTTAATGAGTGTTACTAAGATTTCTAAGAGGTAGGATGTGGTGGGAGGTGATTAGGTCATAGGGCATGATTCTTGGAAGGAATCAGTGTCCATTCTCAGAGAAGTAAACTAAGTCTTATAAGGATGGAGAATTTACTACAGAGTGTCATATTAAAGCTAGTTGGGGTGTGGAGGTATTTACTACAGAGTGTCGTATTAAAGCTAGTTGGGGCATGGAGGTATAGCACAGTGATTAGAGTACTGGCCTAGAAAGCATGAGTGCCTGGGTTTGATCCCCAGCACTACATAATAGCTGTGTATGTTGGCACATGCAAGTAATCCCAGCACTTGGGAGGCTGAGGCTGTTTGAGGGCAGCCTGGGCTACTTAGTGCAGTCCTGACCAGCTTGGAATACAGAGTGAGACCCTGTAAAAAAAGCTGGTTGGCCTTCCCTCTCGGTCTTTTGTGTCTTTGGTGTTAGCATGTTCTGCTTCCCATTCTGCTTCTCTCCCATAATGTGTTACATCTCAAGGCCCTGATTAGAAGCTGAACAGATGCTGGTACCATGCTCTTGAAAATCTTCAGAACCTTGACCTAAATAAACATCTTTATAAATTACGTGGACTCAGGTTTTTTATTGTGTTGATAAAAACTAGGTTAGGATGACACACTCTAGAGGCAAACTATGATCAGTGTAAGTCCTTATTCTTTTCTGGAAGATTTTGTGTTTTTTATTTTAAAAATAGTGTCATTTCTAGACAATATATCTTTTGTTAAGAATGAATGTATTTGGACTATGTAACGTGCTATACTGGGTATGGATGGTGCAAATCAAATGAAACATATAGTACCTCTTTTCAGGATCTTAAGATGAATTAGGTAAAGCAGGTAAACAGAATCAGCTTCTGCTTTTCAGCAATAAATGTCCAAGAACAATTTAAAATATTTAGTTGATGGAAGCTTTATACATTACAAAAATCTGTTTTCATTTCTTATTTGATGTGATGAATGGGGTATGTAATTGCTAGAACTATTGGCTTTTGAGATTTCTCTCATTTTCATTGTCCCTTTGACAGTCATGAAGCATCCATGTGCTTTTGCATACTTGGGAATTTATTTATTTATTTTCCTGGAATCTGGTTTTATTAAAGTGCCAGCAGGTTAACTTTCCATACGTAAGCTTAAAGTTTAAAAAAAAAGGGGGGGGGGTGTAATAAACTCAGCACTCAAGAGAATATGGCCGGAGGGATGACATGAGTTTGAGGCCAGGTTGAGATACAAAGTGAGTGAAAGGCCAGCCTGGACCACAGAGCAATACCCTTTCTCAAAAAACTAAGAAAAGTAAAAGCACTTATGTGCGTGAGTTCTAGTTTCTCATATACTGGAGGCTAACTTGATTAGATAGACGTAAATGTAGTTTCACTTCATGAAGTCACTTGGCTTGTACAGAGGCTGTACAGGTAGGGCAGCTTTTGGTACATGCCCAGATGGATTCCAATATTGTATCTGTTTTGTAGTGATGATTCAGGGCTTTTGTTTTGTTTTCCCAATAAGTTCATTCTCACCTAACTTGACTGATAACCCGAGTATATCATATGGTTAAACTTAGTAGAATTTATGCATCTTTAAGCATACATAAAAAGACTGCCCAAGCAATAAGTTTTGGTAAGTAACTGATGTGAAGTGTTAAGTGTAACCCAAAATACAGTAATATTTAACTGTGTTGAACTAATTCTTCATTGCCTATCTAAAATTCTGAAACTTGGTGAAACTTTTCTATTGAAAAGCATTTTATATCTGATCTTAAATAACTTCTAAAGTATGTATTTCAAAATAAACCTTGTAGTCATAAGCTTATAATAAAATACTGCTTATGGATTGATTATACCATAAAGTGATTTGTTGGATTTCCTTATTCATAGCAATTCTGCGATCCTAACTAGATGGTATTACCATAGAAGAGGTATTATCTTGCTGTAATTAAAACAGAGGTTTTGACATGCCATTATAACTCTGTCTGGTAATTTTGTGACCTTGGACAAATTACCGAACTTCCCTTTCTTTCAGTTTCCTTGTATTTTTATTGTATTTTATTTTTTTGAGACAGGCTTTCCCTCTGCAGTACAGGGTGGTCCTGAACGCACTGTGTGTAGTGCAAACTGGCCTCGAACACACAGAAATCTTCCTGCCTCAGTCTCCCAGAGGTTGATGGAATTACAGGAGCATGTTACCAATGCCTAGCTTATGTGGTACTGGGGGATTGAACCCTGGGCCTTGAGCTTGCAAGGCAAGCATTTAACTGCTGAGCTATTCTTCCAGGCCCAGGTTCCTTGTCTTTAAAACAGAATAATAATAGAACCTACTGAATAGTTTTTATGAAAACTGAATTATTCTCATGTGCTTTGTAATTTGAGCTGTGCCTGGCACTGCGTATGCTAGCTGTTACTCTTATTTATTTCAGTGGACAGATAAAGAGGTAGAGGTTCTAAAAAGATTTTTTTTTTTTTTTTTGGCTATACTAGGGATCTAAACCAGGGCCTTACACTGAACTGTATCCTCAGCTCTATTTTTTTTTTTTAATCTTAATATAGGGTCTCACAAAGTAGTGAAGTTGTGTGGGCTGGCTCACACTTGAGATCCTCCTGCCTTAGCCTCCCACAGTGCCAGGATTATGGTCCTGTGCCCCTAGACCCAGCTGGGATTTTTCATTTTTTACCAGTTGTATGAGAACCTGGTTTTTGTCCCATTCTTGTCCTGTGTCTTTAACACGGTATGAATAAATGATTTATATTAAAAAATTGTGAGCTTTTAAAAACCAAATTCTGGCATTGGAGAAGTAGCCCAGTCATTAAAGTGTTTGCCTAACAAGCTTGAAGTCCTGAGTTTGATTCCCCATCACCATGTAAGTGGGGAGTAGTGGTGCCTGTTAGTAACCCCAGCACTTTAGAGGTTGAGGCAGGAGGATTGTTGTGAGTTTGAGGCCAGCCTGAGCTACCTAGTGAGTTCAGGACCAGCCCGAACTACCTTATCTCAAAAAATAAAACAAAAACAAAAACTTGAGTGTGGAATAAAGTTTTTGTTAAAGAAAACTGGCTTCCAAGATATTCCAGTTGAAGGCCTTTTCTTAGATAATGAAAATTATCGTAAGATTTGAAGTTATACTAAGCTTGGGTTACAATACAACGATCAGCTTAGAAATTCTTTCTTTCTTACCTTTTAATATGTATATAGTTTTCCTGGGAACTGTGTGAATAAGTAGACTATGAGTTAGTATATCTAAAGCTCCCTGGCTTCCATAAAATTACTTTATGAAAAACATTAGCAAAGCACTTGAGTACATTTTGAACTTTTGTGAGAGAGAATAAGGAGATATCAGGTTCAGGCATGCACTAATCTTTACTCTAATTACAAAGAAGTGTTTTGCTTTCTCCAGTGAATCAATCAGCAATTTTTTTTTTCTGGTGTCACAGAATTTGAGGTGTTTTTGTTGTTGTTGTTTTGAGACAGTCTCCCTGTATAGTGCAGACTGGCCTCAAACTCATGACCTACCTACCTTAGCCTCTTGCGTGCTGGGATTACAGATATTTGCCACCTTGCTTACCTTGGACTTGGGGTTTTGAGGGAATAATTAGTCTAAGCTGTAAGGTTGTAAAGATGGTGTATACATCGTTGCCATAGATATGAGAGAAATGAGTCTTTATTAAGAATTGGAAAAATGAAATTCACACCCAGTCAAGCTGCTACAATTCTTTCTCTTTGTACAGTATTTGTAAAAGAAAAGTTAGGGATGTGTTTGAGAGCATAGGGAAGAAGAATTTCACCTCTAAAACTTCAGAAAGCCAGGTTGCTCTTTTTAGTCCTGTTACAGGCCTTCTGTGTCTCTGGGACTCTCAGGTCCTCTGTTCTTTTTATTGTAAAGATAGGTTCTTAATACAAGCATTAATAAGTAATTAAAATAATTACCCAGCAAAAATTATGGGAACATTGGTATGCTAATATATTCTAATAAAGAAATAATTGTTTTGTAATTATATAAGAGACTTAAAACACTAATTTTATTCAGCTTTACTGAAGACAATAATTTAGTCAGATGGAGAAAACTTTCTAAAAAATGTGAATGTTGTGAAAAGTTAATTGAAAAAAGTGAATGTTGTGAAAAGTTTTTTTCTTAAAAATATGACCTAAGAAGAATGCTGTCATTATAGTGAGTAAAGGAGAGAGAAGTAAAAAAGATGGAAGCCACAGAAGGACTTTTTAATGACAAACGGTAGTATTCACAGTTCTAGAAGTGAATAAGTGTAAGGTAAATGTCATTGTAGAATTAATGACTTACCTATTCTTTTGGCTTTGTAAGTGAAACTAAGGTACTCCACAGGTGAATGACTTACTGAACTTCACAAATGGTCTTGTCACAGGCTCCTATCTAGATTGTAGGACCTCGGATGTACAGAACTTGTAAGAATAAGAACTCAAGTACTTAACAGGGAAAATGTGTCAGGAAGTGATCAGGAAAATGTTTATGGTAGCTTTTGAAAACAAATTTATCATTTGGTATATACATTCTCTTGGCTATTACCTACAGTTGTATGATATATAAGCATAGATGCCATCTTTGTCTTTATTGATATCATGCAGCTTTAAAAAGTTATAGTTCCTGATAAATATAAAAATAAGCTATACTTTTGAGCTTCTTGATCCTCATTAAAACAGAAAAAGTTACTTATTATTTAACACTGTACCCTAAATTATGCTGCTGAGAAATGTGGTCCAAGATTGCAGCTTGCAGCAGGCTGTAAATAGTTTGAAAGTTATTTAGAAGTGGCTTGGGAACACAGCTGATTGAAGGATTGGAACCAGCTGTGGGAATTAGGTAGGACATTCTCTTTCCTTCCTGCAGTATTTTAGACATGTAATTTTTTTTGAAACAGTGCTCACTATGTAGTACAGGCTGGATTTGATCTCACAGCATAGCCCAGGCTTGCTTTGAACTTGCAGTCCCTCCTCACTGTACCAAGTGCTGGGATTATAGGTGTGGGCCACTCTGGTTATGACTGCCTTTTTTTAAAGACTGGTTATAGCTTTGTAGTTCAGGTCAGCCATAAACTGACCATGTAGCCGAGGCTGGCCTGAGCTCAGGTAGTCTCTCAAATGCTGATATTCCAGTCGTACGTCACCACACCCAGCTTATGTGGTGCTGGGGAATCAGCCCCGTAACTACATTTTTCGAAGGAAGGTTATGAACACTTGATATAAAATTTATTTTGAGACATAAAATTTATTAGAGCATTTATAACTTTATTTTTAAAATATTTTCATTGTTTACATATCATGTCTCTTCTCCCTTCCCATCCTGTCTTCCCCCAACCATGTTTTCTTCTCCACAAAGCCTATCTACTTACTTTCTTCCATCTCTCTTTTACTTTTTTTTTTAATCAAAAAAGCTTTGGCTTTTTCATACTAGAGAAACCATACAATATTTAACTTTCTATGTCGACTTCATTTTCCTAAGCATAACAGTCTCAAGGTGCATCTGCTTGCCAAAAAATGACTCAAATTTGTCTTTCTTTATAGCACAGTAATACTCCATTGTGTAAATAAACCACATCTTTATCCACTTACCTGTTGTTGGGCATACTGGCTTCTTCCAGAATTTGAGTATTATAAATTGTGCTGCTATAAACATGACTATGCATGTATTACTCTTGTTTGATGACTTTTAACTCTTTTGGGAAGATACCTAGAAGAGGAATATTTGGGTCAAATGGAGTATATATTTTCAGTTTACTCAGTAATCTCCATGCTGCTTTCCATAGTGGTTGTGCCAGTTTACAGTCCCACCAGCAATGTAGGAGGGTTCCTTTTTCCCATAGCCTCACCAGCATTTGTGGTGGTTTTTTTGAGTTCCTAATATCAGTAATTTTTACTGGAATTAGGTGGGACCTCATTGTTGTTTTGATTTGCGTTTCTCTGTTGGCTAAGGATGGTAGACATTTTTTCATGTATGTCTTGACCATTTGGACTTCTTCTGAGAACTATTCATTTCAGGTTTCCATATTTTGGTTGGGTCCTTTATTTTGTAATGTCTAATATTTTCCATTTCTTTGTATATTCTTGATAACAGTCCTCTGAGGAGTAGATGGCAATTTTTTTCCCCATTCCATGCGTGTCCTTTTCACTTTGTTGACTGTTTCCTTTGCTGTGCAAAAGCTTTTGATTTGATATAATCCCATTTGTTTATTCTTAGTGTTATCTCATGTGACTTGCACAAGCTAGGCATTCATCAAAAAGACTGTCATTTCTTCACCGAATGGTTTTGGCATTCTGGCCAAAAATCATATGACTGTATAAGAGGGTACTGTTTTTGAGTTTATCTCTTTGGGTTTTTAGTGCTTGATCTAGTGTTACTTTATCTAAATGTAACTTGTCACATCTGATACTAATGTCACTTTATTTCTTTCAGTGAATATTTTGATTCATTTGTAAAGTAGTTATTTTAGTCTCTCTGTATTCAGTTATAAACATTGTATAACTTAGGATTCTCCCATCAGTTCTCAAAATTCAAGCCGTGGAGGAGGACATAACATTTATGCTTATTTGTGTTCTTTCACTACTTTTTTTTTTCAGTTAACATTGGTAATAAATACTAAATAGGGCGGGAGGAATGGTACACAGTTAAAACGCTTGCCTTGCAAGCACAAGGCCCTGAGTTTGAATCCCCAGCACCACATACAGCCAGGTGTGGTGGTGTATGACTGTAATCCCAGCGCTTGGGAGCCTGAGGCAGGAGGATTGCCAGTGAGTCCAAGGTCAGTTTGGGCTACACAGGGAATTCAGGACCAGCTTGGGCTACAGTGTGAGACCCTGCTTCAAAAAATAATAAACGAATAATAATACACACATTGAATAATTTGTTAGATTTGTATGTGCACAGAACACTCATTGATCAATTTTGTTCTGCCATCACCTATCTTGTCCTGCCCTCCTCCTAGTGTAGCATGTTTGGGGCTATCAGTGTGTGTAACGTGTTGTGTGTTCTTGCACCCTTCTGACTCATGCTCACTCTTCCTCTTTGTTCCCATTTTTTTCTTTCTCTTGTCTAGTAATTCTCTTCTTTCTTCTACCCTTGTCTTTTTTTTTTTCTGTTTCTGTTCAGAAAACTTCCTTTAATCTTTAAGTCTGCTGTAACAAATTCACTTAGGCTTTTGACTTTTATTGGAGAAGAAATATTTTCATTGGTTATAGGGTTCTATATTCTTTTTCTTTTGGGACTTCAAAATATTGTGCCACTTCCTTCCTTGTGGCCTCCATGCTTTTTTAGGAGTAGTTTGCTATTATTTGTATTATTTCACATTGTTAAAGTATCATATTTATCAGGTTGCTGTCAAGAGTTGTACTTCGTTCTTGGTTTCAGAAGTTTAGCTATGATGTGTCTTGGCCTGGATTGTTTAGAGTTTACTCTGTTTGGGTTTCAGTCAGCTGCTTAAATCTGCAGATTTATTTTTCTTGACATGTTTAGAAAGTTTTTGGCCTTTATTTCTTGGAGTGCTCCTTTACTCCTCTTTTCCTTTTGTCTTTCAGAGACTGATGACACAAAAGTCAGTCTTTAGTTTCAGTTTCCCAGATGGCTGATTCCCCCACCCCGTTTCCTCTGTTGTAGAGGTTATTTCTATTGAACTATTGATGTATTGATTCTTTTCTTATTTGTTACTGACCCCATCCACTGAGCTTTATGTTTTTGTTACTATATTTTACAAGCCTAAACTTCTCATTTGACTTTCCCACAAATCTGTTTTTTTCCTGAGGCTATTTTCTTTTTCCTTTCTTATAATTGCTCATTGAAGTGTTTTTAAATAGCTGCTTTGAAATCTTTGTCAGGTAATTCTAATTTATTTCTGTCATCTCAGGTTGGCACCTATGTTTTTTTCTTCATTCATTTTGAAATCTTCATGGTCTGTGATATGATGTCTACATTTCAATGGAAACATGAAGATATTTGTGATGTATTTTGACACCATGGATTTTCATTCAACCTTCTGTTTTAGCTGGTTTTATTTAAAACACTGGCAGAAGAAAAGTGTTGGACTGGGGAACTATCTCATTAATAATAGGTGAAGATGTAAGTCTGGATGTCCATTTGGCCTTCACTGAGACCTCAGGAGGTGTCCTTATTTCGCGGGTGAGGGATAGGAGAACTTGAAGTCCCCAGTTGTTTCTACTGATGCTTTTGTTGTTGGCCGTGTTCCCATAGCCACAAAGCACAAGTCCTAGTTCTTCACTGGCCTGTATTTTTTTTTTTTTTTTTGAGACAGGGTCTCACTCCATAGCCCAGGCTGGTCCTGACCTCACTGTGTAGCCCAGGGTGGCCTTGGACTCATGGCAATCTTCCTACCACAGCCTTCCTAGTGGTGGGATTATAGGTGTGTTCCACCATGCCCTTCTTATGTGGTGCTGGGGAAATGAACTCAGGACTCTGGCTCTTTAATTGTTGCGCCATTCCTCCAGCCCCAATCAACCTGTTCTTATAATACCTCTTAATAGGAGTAGGTATGATATGTCTTCTCACTGCCTGCTTGAATGAAAGTTTAGGCTCCCCGTATGGTGTTTGCTGACACCCCGAAACAGGGAGAGTCCTTTGCCAGGCAGTGGATATGAAAGTTAGCTTTCTATTTGGCGTCTTAGATAATCTTTATGGTGAACTCTACACGTAGCCTTGCTGGTGTTGGTAGGATTGGGGCTGTGAATTTTTTCTGGCGTTGGTAGGAGTGGGGCTTTGGATTTTTGCTTATATTCGTGGGAATGAAGTCAAGTGGAGTTTTTTTGTGATATTGACTATAAGAGAACATTTATTACCTAAAAGTGTTTTCTCTTATTTGAATGGTTGCCATTTCTTGGTCTTTTGGCTAGAGAGAGTGGATCTTTGTTAGGATTTTTTGTTAGTGCTAGTGGCATTTTCAAATATTTTTGAATATTTGAATATTTTACTCTCATGTCTGAGACAGATGACATATAATGGCTCACTGAGGAATCTCACCCTAGTGATGTACTTCGTGTTCTGAGGTCCCAGTCAGTCAGCCTCCTGCTACTTTTTTTAGAGTCTAATGCTTGTTTTATATATAATCCAGTGTTTAGCTGTCTATAGTAGGAGGAATAGGGGGAAGTACATCCAGCCCATCTTTCCAGAAGCAGGAGCCTAGTCCTTTCCCATTAAGTAACTATATAGTATCCCCCACATTTACATTGGTTTCAGCTCTTCTGTGTGTGGTATGTGTTTTTGTAGGTAAAAAATAGGGACTGAAAATGGAGGTTCATTTTCAATCATTGGATAAACATGTGAGTTGAAAGAAGTTGATGGAATATTGCTTAGAATTTAATTGTAATAATAAAGTTTCAGTGTGTTTAGACCACATTGCTAACACAGACACAGAAATATACCCATATAGTATCTACTTGCTCAACTAAGACATAGGTGTCCTTTTCCTGAAGTCTTAAAGTACAGATGGAGGCTGCAGGAATGGCGCAGTGGTTAAATAGCTTGACCTGCAATCGTGGGCTACATAGTGAGTTCAGGACCAGCCTGGAATACAGAGCAAGACTGTCTCAAAAAAAGTGTGTGTGTGTGTGTGTGTGTGTGTGTGTGTGTGTGTGTGTGTGTGTGTGTGTGTGTGGTTTTTATAGCTGAAAAGCCCTTAGGAAGCATATACTTCAGGCCCATTAAGTTCTCAAGTGAGGTTCCTTGTGAGTTGTTTTGAGGCTTAGAAGTAAGGTGTAAAATTAGTTCACATTAAAGGCAAATATTGTGCAAAGCAGAAAGGAAATGGGTGAACTTGCAGTTTTGAATCAATTAATTTTACACATATATTCTTTTTTGGTTCAAGTTAAAGTCATGGTAAGTTACCAATATTATCACTATTGTTGGGTAAGACCAAAGAGCCTGGGAAGCAAGCCTTTGATTGGTATTTAAAAACCAAAGGAAAAAACAGCATGGTCTTTTTCCCTCTTCCATGATTACTGTAGCTTTTGTTATGAATTCTGGGAATTAGTTACTTCATTAGTACTTTGTGATGTTCCTTGGTAGGGAAATCTTGAAAGTATTTAACTGTTATGGCAAATTTCACGCTAAACCATATTTCATAAAGTCATTAGTAAAAGTTCTGGAAAGAGAGCAGTCAACATAGGCTACCAAAAGATGGATTGTTACTATTTTAGGTGATTTAGTTGTACCAATTATATGGTCTTTTTATGAGTTACGCTTTATGTGATTTCCAGTAAAACTTTGATTTTAGATATAAACATTTACTTGAACTTACTTAATTCACTTTAAATACTAAGTTCTGTGTTCTTGTTTTTTTAAGTGTTAGAAATTTTCTATATATAGGCACATTCTGAATTGATTTAAGTAAAATAATTTCTATTCCAGCATTTAGATAATATTTCTCTTTGCTGCTTGATGAAAAGTAGTTAGTTGTGAAATGAGGCACAGATTATAATAGATTATTACCTAAGTGAAACTTTTCAGCTGCTATACAAGTTCTTACAGTAATGCTCAGCACTTTTACATGCATTCTCATTGCTTACAAATATGGCCAGCTTCAAAGGGAGCAGGATCTTAGACATAACATGTAGTCCAGAATTCAAAATTTCTTTTAATTTCTTTTGTTTCAAAAATTATTTTGAAATTTGTGTTGAAATATTGATATTCATGGAGTAGATATATGTAGTACTTTCACAATGCAGTAAACCATACAGTAATGTCTTTGTCTTGAAAGAAATTGAAAATTTCTAAGATGTTTCTTTTTTCCGTTGAGTGCTTTTCTGATATCTAATCTCCTTGTTTACTAATTTATGGTTTGTAATGGACTATCATACACTCCAAGATAATACAGTCTAAAACAAACTGCTTTTGTTTCTTCATTGTTGCAATTTTCTTTTTTCCTTTCTTGCTTCCTTTTAAAGAAAGGTCTTGCCTTGTAGCCCAGGCTGGTGCTGTACTCACTATACAGCCCGGGCTGTCCTTGGACTCAATGGCAGTCTTTCTGCCACAGCCTCTGCAGTGCGGGAATTGTAGGCATGTGCCTCTCTGCTTGCCTTATGTGATGCTGGGAAATTGAACTTGCTTGTGCTTGCTAGGCAAGTGCTTTAACTGCTGTGCCATTCTGCCAGCCCAGCAACTTTTTTTTTTTCTTTCATTGATTTTTATTGGTTGTGTAATTAATTTCCTCCAAATTATTATTCTTATTAGGATGTTTGTGACACACAGCAGTTCCATACAATTGGAGGAAGTGGTGCACGTACGTACCACGTCTTCATCACTTTTACTTTCCTCTCACCTCCTCCCACCTCCTGTCTCCCTGTCCACCGATCTAGCCTCCTGTTTTCTACTGTTAACTCTTATATTGTTGCAGTTTTCATTCTGTAATAATTTGATTTTAAAAGGTTTTAATTTTTTGTAAGTTTACTCTTACCCCTGCATTTCTCTTGTCAGGCGGACTTGCTGCTGTAGCACCTTCTTCTCTTTGCAAACATAATCGTTAGTCTAAAACTTAATTGTAGATTAGAAATAGCAGTCTACATATACATGTAAATCCAAGCTGCTTGGGAATCTGAGGCAGGAGGATTGCAATTGCTGTGCCAGCCTGGACAATTTATAGAGACCCTGTATCAAACTTAAACAACAAAACTAAAAAAACCAAATGGGTAAGGTTGTAGCAAAGTCGTGGAAAGTCTGCTTAGCATATTTTACCCAGTACTACCAAAAAACTGACCAACCAAAAAGCAGACAAACCCAGTTGAATGTGGTCGGTAAGATAGATACACATTTATTCCTTCAACTTTTATGAATGTCTACTGTGAATCAGCTATTTTGTGGACTACTGATTGAAGGATGATAGGTATGTGCATAGTCTTTGAGAAATTTACATTTTGCAGTTTTGTTAGAAAATGATGAGGAAGAAGATAAGTGAGAAATTAAAATATATTGTGATCAGTTCTGTGTTTGCATAAGGGAAATTTGTCATGGTGGGAGTGCATAGGTAGATGATTTAACCTAGAGTTTGAAATGTTGAGAAATGATTCCAGGAGCAGATAACACCTGAAGGATAAGTAGGAATTAGTGAGGTAAAAAGCAAGGGAATCCTTGAAAAAAAAAAAAACCCAAAACCCAAAAAAACTAGGACCAAAGAGATTGGAGGTGACCTTCGGGAATACATAGTAGCCTTCATCCATGGAGCCCTGCCATGTGTCTAACTCTGTGAAGGAATTAGAGACATCTCATCCCTAGTACTGAGTGCAGCGCATATAAGAGTGTGTGTGTATTTGGGGGGGGGGGGGGAGCTAAATCCTAAACGTCCAGAGCCATTTATAGCGACTTACTTATTCATTTAGTAAGTATGATAGCGACTTACTTATTCATTTAGTAAGTATGTACAGAGAGCTTTCCTCCCTCTCTCTCTCTCTCTCTCTCTCTCTCTCTCTCTCTCTCTCTCTCTGTTCTTCCTCTTTTTTCAGCGCTGGGGATTGAACTCAGGGTCTTTGCACTAAGCTACATCCACGTCCTTTTTAACATTTTTTCTTTTGAGACAAGATCTTGATAAGTTGCTCAAACTTGTGATCCTCTTTTGGATTCCCAGAGTGCTGGGATTACAGGCCTGTGTCGCATATCTGCCAACTGAGAGCCTTTTATGCCCCCAAATTATGCTAAGTGTTAGTGTTAGAGGTGCAGGGTGAGAGTGTTGGAAAGGTTGATTGCAAAGGAAAAGATTAGCAAGTGGGTAATAAATGTAGGGGTTATCAGTAGTCATCTGTTTTGTTACATTTTCTCCTCAACTCTGTGTCTCCATCTTGTGACAGGCCCAGGCGTGGGGCCTGGGGCTTAGCTGGTCTCTTGTACAGCCAGGAGGCTAGTGTTGTTTTAATGTGGGAAGTACTTAGCTTGGTTTCTGAAGAGAACAAGTCACAATATGGGAAGGATAGGAGATATAAAATGTAAAAGAAGGAAGTGTTAGATTTCACATGTTGAGTTAAGATTAATTACAGAACAATCCATGGATTTGTAATGGGCATTGAATTATATTGTAATTGTTCTTGTGTAATAGAAACTTAATGGAAGCTCTTATTCAAATGATCATTATGGCCTCTTAATTCTTTTATGCATTCTTCTTCTTCAGCCTTCAATTTTTCTGTCTGTCCTCCTTTTTGCTATGGCATTTGTTATCCTGACTTAGAGTTATGTATAGATATCTACCTCTTAAAACTGTATGCATTTTACCAGGAAGATATATAGAAATGCTACCTACTATCTCATATAATCTCACTTTAATGCTAATAAATTCTTATGGAGTCAGTGAATCAGTGAATGACTGAATTTCTCCCTCCCTCGCACCCTCCCTCCCTCCCTCCCTCCTTCCTTCCTTCCTTCTTTTCTCCCTCCCTCCCTCCCTCCCTCCCAAACTACTTGGGGTTGAACATAGGACTTTACCTTGAGCTATATATCCTTAGTTTCTGTTCACCCTTATTTTGTGATAGGGTCTCCCTCAGTCTCTAAAATTGCCCAGTCTGGAGTTGAAGTTGGAATTCTTCTGTCTCAGCTTCCCATAGTGATGTGGCAAGGGTTATAGACATGCACCACTACATCCAGCTTGAGTTTTTATCTGTACTATTTCTTTTTCTTTTTTTTTTCTTTCCCCCTTCTCCTTCTTTAATTAGATACAGGGTCTTACTCTGTAGCCCAGGCTGCTCAGAACTTACTCTGTAGCCCAAGCTGACCTCAAACTCACTGCCATCTTCCTGCCTCAGTCTCCTTTGAGTGTTGGTATTACAAGTGTGTGCCACCACAAAGGGCTTATGTAGTGCTGGAGAACCAAACTTAAGCTCTTGCTCTTGCTAGGCAAGTGCTCTTAATGCTCCAGTATTCCTCCAGACCTTGTACCATTTCTGAATAAATTTGTTTTTTGGTATTTTTGTTAACTGTTAAGGGTTAAATGTGTATATCTACCTAGTAATGATCTTGTCTGTCAGAAATTAAATGAAAATGATGATATGCCTAAGTACAAATAAGAAGATGACTCTTAATATTTTGGAGGTAGAAATCCAAAACTATTTAATACACAATTTTGAAAATTATTCCTAAAAGTTATGAAGTTTATCATTGCAGAACACATTTAAATAAAAAAGTAGGGATCTTTTTAAATCTTTAAAAAATTGATATTTTTTGTTTAATTATTTCTAATTTTCCCTTTAGGAGTTATGTTATTAGCAACTACAAGACTTGTTATAAAGTTAAAAGTTTAATTTATGTTAATAGTAAAGAAAAATTTTATGTATTCTAGAGTTTCTTTTTTTTATTTTTGCAGATGTAAGGATTGAACTCAAGGCATGTTCTGCTATCTGAGTGCTCTTTTAAGTGTCTCATTTTAGATTTTATTTATTTGTTTGTTTGTTTATTGAGACAATGTCTCACTGTGCTGTCCAGGCTGGTCCTGAACTCACTGGCCTTTGAAGCCCACGCTGGCCTTGCATCATTTTAGGATTTAAAATGAGTTTATTATTAGCTGAAAGAAATGAATTATGTTCTATTTAGAATGGAAGAGGGTTAAATACCCTTATGCTTTTTTTGCTGGTTATTTTTAAGCTTTATGTTAAGCCTATGATACAATCTTCTAAAAATTTTGTATTTTTATGATAATGATGATATGTAGTTTATCCAGTCTTACTGATCAGTGTCATGGAATTTTTTCTGTTTCAGAATCCTGTTCAAAAGATTCCTGACTCACATGAGATAACACTGAAGCATGGCAGTAAAACAGTGAGTTTTAAGAATTGGTTCTTTTCTGACTATAACAGGGCTATAATGGAAAAATGAAGTAATGATTTTTTTGTTAAGGTTAATAATACCATGATCAACTGCTGTCATAAAGCTTTTGACACTGTATAATAGAAAGTTTACTTTTATGTTAAATGAGAATGGCCATTTTCTTTCATTTAAAGTGGGAACTATGTTAAATTTTGAACTGCTATTGTTGGCTTAACAAATCCTTAACAGAAATGTTGCAAGTGGAGGGAAAGAAATAAAACTCATATAGTTTCATTTTTTAATGATGTAGGAAAATTTCTCATTACCTTCAGCTATATTTCTTTATTAAGAAAAGGCGTGAGTTCACTTTTCCAATGGATGTTGAGAAAAGAAGTGAACTTTAAGTAGTCAGTGTATTCTCTAAGATTATATATTACTTAGTTTATAGCTTCAGAGCTACTGCTTTCAAAATAATTTCTTTTTAATTCTTAGTATTATATTTACATTTTACACGAAATCAGGATTTTTATAATTCTTTTCTGAAAACTTGATGGAATTCTATTAACTTTCATGGCATTAAAAGATGAAAAGAATTGTAGACTGTTAGTATTTAAAAGGATGTTTTTCTGTCATCAGTCCAGAGAATTTGTAAGTAGGTTCATGTGTTTCACATGTTTAACATAAAAATTCTTTTTAAGTATTTCAAATCAAGATTCATAGAGAAGGCAATTAAAAGTACTGTACTATATCTTCAACGTGGAAAGCCAGTTAGTCTCTAGTTGTGTTATTGGGGTTTTTTTTACCTCTTTTTTCTTTTCTTTCTTTCTTTCTTTTTTTTTTTTTTTTTTTTTTTTTTTTTTTTTTTTTTTTTTTTTTTTTTTTTTTTTTTTTTTTTTTTTTTTTTTTTTTTTTTTTTTTTTTTTTTTTTTTTTTTTTTTTTTTTTTTTTTTTTTGAGACAGGGTCTTGCTCTGTAGCCTAGGCTGGTTCTGAACTCAAGTGCTTTAACTGCTGAGCCATTCCTCCAGCCCCCCTTCATATGCTTAAATTGATTCCTAGGTATTTAATTTTCTTTGAGGCAACTGTGAATGAAATTGTTTTTATGATCTCTTTCTCTGTGCTTTTACTGTTACTGTAGAAGAATGCTATTGATTTTTGTGTATTGGTTTTATATCCTGCAGCTACATCCTGGTCTTGATCCTGATTTTTGGGAGAAAGCATTTAGGTTGTCATTTAGCTCCTTTTCATAGATAGCTTCTTTCAGGTTTAAGAAGATCCCATCAATTTCTCACTTCTTCATTTTCCCCCCTTGACTTATGAATAGTTGTTGGGTCTTGACAAGTATTTTTTGAGTGTATTGTGTTTTTGACCTTTTTTCTGTTAATACAGTTCATTGCAAAATTTTTTTCAGATGTTAACTTTGCATTCTTTATTCATGGAATAAAGTTCATTTGATAATTATGAATATTATTTTTATATGTTCCTGGTGATTCCATTTGCTAGTTTTTTTCTTGAGGATTTTTATGTTTATATTCATAAAGTATACAGCAGATCTCTTGTGGTGTCTGTTTTTAGTTACCAAGAAGGAGTTTGGAAATAAAGGAATTTGGGAATATTTCTACCCTTTGTTTTTTCTCAGAGAATTTTTGAGGCATTGATATTACTTTTTAAGTTTTATTTAGAATTTGCCAGTGGCTAGACATAGTGGCACATGCCTGTAATCCAAGCACTTGGGAAGTTGAGGTAGGAGGATTGCCATGAGTTTGAGGCCAGTTTGGGCCATATAGTGAGTTCAGGACCAGCCTGGACTAAAAAGTAAGTCTCTGTCTGGAAAAAAAAAAAGATTTTTTTTTTTTTTTTTAACCAGTGAAGCCACCTGACTTACTCTAGGTTTCACTTTATGGGAAGACCAGTTTTCTTCATTTGTGAGCCTTCTGTAATATTTGTCTTTCTAAGACGTTTTTCATTTTGTCTAAAATATCTAATATATATGTTGGTATGCATTTCATAGAAATTCTTCATAATGTTTTTAATTAATAAGGTTAGTAGCGAATCCCCTTTCTAATCCTGACATTAATAACTCTTTTTGGCTTGGCTGGTCTAAGTAAAGGTTTCTCAATTTTGTTGAAAATTTCAAAGGATGAACTTTTGATGCTGTTAATTTTTTCTCTATTTAAAAATTTGTTTCACTTTTAGCTCTATTGTTTATAAATGCCTTTTCTGCTTGCTTTTATATGTTCTTTTTTGGTAGATATTTAATGATTGAAGGTTACTGATTTGAGATCTTTAATGTTGTCTCAGTTACTTTTTGTTGCTGTGAGTCAATACCCAACACCCACAAATTTAGGAAGGGAAAGGTTTATTTTAGCTCACAGTTTCAGAAGGTCATGATCCATTCAGGGGCAGCCGGCAGCAATGGAAGTACATGGCAGAAGCAGAGGTGGAGGCAGCTTCTCAGGACATCACAAACAGACTGGCAAGTGAGACTAATCCAGACTAGTCCAAGTCCCAGTCTTAGTCTCTCCTGCATCTGGGTATCGAAGGTTTGGCCATTACACGCCTTTAGTCTTAACTCACACGCCCCTAAACCCAACAGCTGCAATCCACCCCTCCAGGCCAGACCCCAATCCTCCAACATTACATGGCTCCATAGACAATCCATAACATTAAAATACATGAGATTTTTGGGAGACACTCCAGATCCTAACCACAACAATGTAGGTGTTCATGTTCATTCATGTTAATTTCTCTTTAAGCACATCTATTTATACACATTGCTTCTGTAAATAGTTTATTACTAGCAATCTTAAAAATGGATGATTTTATCAATTTCTGAAATATTAGTACATGGGAATTGTACAGGGAGTTCTTTCAAAGTTTTGACTTAAAAGTGTTTTCGTTACTTTCTCGTCACTGTAACTCAATACTCAACATCCACAATTTAGGGAGGAAAGATTTATTGTAGCTTACAGTTTCAGAAGGTCTTAGTCCGTTCACGGGTGGGTGGCGGGGAAAATGGTGGAAGCACATGATGGGGCTGTAGCTCGAGCTACAGCTTCCTGGGAGACAGCAATCCTTCCTCATGGCACGGTGAAACCGAGAGAGACAGACTGTGAGAAAGTGTGGAACCAACACACGCTCCTCCCAGGTCAATCCCCAAACTTCCACCCCTTCCAGCCAGGCCCCACCTCCCCACCCTACACAGTATCCTTAGGAACTGTGAGGCTTTTGAAGGACACTCCAGATCCAAATCAGGACAAAAACTTATATAGAGTGAAAGTATATTTACTGATACTTCTTATGTCAACAGTACTTGATTTATGATTTTCTTAACCACGTAAAGTTTTACAAATATTTAAAATATTTTACTAAAGCACAGGAAAAACCGTCAGGTATTATAACATTTATATAGTTAATGTGCCATCAGATCAATTAAACTATTTTTATTAATTAAATTGTCTAAAGCTTATTGACAGAAGGTAAAGATGGGAAAAATGTTTTCAATATGACCCATCAGTACTGAAATCATGGTCTTTCTCAAGATGGAACAAGAGACTTATTTTTGCATTATCTGATATTTTATGTAGTATATATTAAAACAAAAAATTTAAAATATTTTAATTCTTGTTTTAAGAAGTATAGATGATTACCCAGAATATTTTTAATATTTTTATGTAAATCAAAGGATTATTTGTTTAGCTCTATTCTAAACAAATTGTTTTGCATCAAGGGGGAGGAATTTTTTGCCAAGGACCATTTGGATATTTATAATCAATTATGGACCATACAGAATTATCAAGTTAAAAATTAATCTGCTTTATTTGGTAAAATGTTTAACTCATCTGTAATGTGATGATTGAAACCTCTTTTGTTTCGCAAGGCCTGGGCCAGGCCAGACCAAATGATTTTGTGGGCTGTGTGCAGCCTGTGACCCAGACATTCTTTACCCCATTTTAGACCAACATTTATATTGTGTAAGTTTTTATTTTATTTCAGTGTGGTTAAAATGTGCCAAAAAATTGACTAGACTTACTGAATTCTCCAACTTTTGCAGATATAGAAATTGAGAGTTGGTATAACGGATCTGTGGAAGAACATGAATTCTCTTACTAAAGGAACTTCTTTTCCTTCTTAAACTCTGTTTTCTGTCATATTATTTTTAATATCCTTTCGCAGCAGCAGAGACTCTAATATTTTGGAATAAGACCATTGAAAACATTTTGTCACTTGGCTGTATTACTTACCATCTTTCTTCTGCCCTTAGCTAGGAAAATTGTCAACTTGGAGATTTATTCTGTTGTTCTTTCCTGGTAGAGTGGAATTTGTGTCATACTTGTCATACTGCATTGCTTATATAAGTTAAGGTTTTAAAATTTTTAGTGTTTTTTTCTTTCTTTTAAACAAATATTTGCTAGAGTTTCTGTTTTGTACCAGGTATAGTGCTTAGGCAAGCATGCTCTTTGTCTAGAGTTTACACTTTTGAGGAGAGGACATACACTGAATAGAGGGGCCCCAGATGAATTTGCAGTTTCAAATTCTGTTGAGTTGGGTGGGCATTTGTGAGGTTACTCTGGTCAGGAGAAGGGACATTTTCAGAATTGTAACAGGAGGGGAAAATGTAGTATAATGATGTGTCCTAGTTTGTTGGTGATAGGAGAAGTCCCTTCTTAAACTTGCTAAACTGCTATTCATTTATTCTATTTTTAATTGTTTTAAAATTTATTTATTTATGCTTTGTTTTAAATTTTAAGACATTGTTTAGATTTAAAATTGACTTGTTTTCATTTGTAGAGTAGAGGCTAATCTAATTTAAAGATATAGTAAGCTAATATTTGCATATAATTTTCATATAATCTGAAGTCAGTATTTGGAGATAGGAATTGGAATTAGTTTAAATTATTTTGTCACTAT
Organism: Ctenodactylus gundi; assembly: GCA_004027205.1. NCBI lineage: Eukaryota > Metazoa > Chordata > Mammalia > Rodentia > Ctenodactylidae > Ctenodactylus > Ctenodactylus gundi. The sequence goes on along the minus strand of PVKB01000001.1, from coordinate 602,500 downwards.
CTAACTATAGTGATTTATTATAATTACATTTCAAATCCATTTATGTAACTCATTTATGTTTTCTTTTATATGGCTTTCATCATTTTATTTCATATATGTGGTAATTACATTAAGTATTCCAATGTATTTCTCTCCTTTTAAGAGGGCAGTGAATCCAGGGACTTCCTGCTTTAGCAGAACATTAAATATACTGCAAAAAATAGCAAGCTATGTGTTCAGTAATCATTTTTAATTTCCTACAAAAATGCACAAGGGAAGAAAATTTGATATAACTACTAATATAATATAGTTATAAATTGAATTTTAAACTTGATTATTTAAGGTAGATATTTTGAGTCATTTCGATATATGCACAAGATAATTTCTGTGTTATTTTAAGAGATTTCATAAATCTAATGTTGACATTACTAATTTTGACAATTTTGTTGATTAATTGCTTGATTGGTGATGAAGATTAGACTTAGGCTTCTTGTGACTAAGCAAGTGATCTATCACTCAGCTGTTCCCCCTGCCCCAGCCCTTTTTGGAGATTTTAGGTTGATGTGATATGTCTTCCCCCACTCTCTTATCCACATGGTCTACATTGAGTGTGGGTTTATTTATCTTAGGTTTTCTGAAGATTGTGTATTGAGAAAGGTGAATTATTTGTGTCATTTCTACTTGCTAAAGAAACATAGTTTGCAATGCAGAGCAGAATTGTGACTGCTGTTCTGAGTGAGTACATGATATGAACTTGGTATAAACTGTCAATTAGATTAAATTCAGTTTATTTCAAGGTAATTACTACTCATTGTAACAAAATCAGATAATATAGAAGGTACTGTATATTCCCACTTTTCAGAAGTAACAGTTGATAGTTTGTGCTTCTCTTGACTTGAGGGTTGAGATTGGGGTTAAGGAGGGGTAATGTAGTTTACAATAGACTGTATTTTTCTCCAACTAAGGTTTTTGTTTCTTTGAAATAGGTTTCTGCTCTGGGTTTGGATCCCTCAGGTGCCCGTTTGGTGACTGGAGGTTATGACTATGATGTCAAGTTTTGGGATTTTGCTGGAATGGATGCCTCTTTTAAGGCTTTTCGATCCCTTCAGCCTTGTGAATGGTATGTCTTCTCCTACTTAATATCTTCATATTTGACTTATTTTCATATATAGGAAAGTTGAATTTCATCTATAATGATTTGTTAGTTTTATGTTACCTATGTTTTAAAGGCATTTTCAGTCTTAAGACTTGTTTTTCTTCCTTTTTTATATTTTTGAGACAAAGACTCATTCTGTAATCCTGGCTGGTTTTGAACTCAGCATGTAACCTAGGCTGTCCTCAAACACAAAACAGTGTTCCCACCTCAGCCTCCTGAGTGCTGGGACTGCGGGGCATGTGCTAGTATGACTGGCTTTTGTATTTTTTTAAAAATATTTTTTTTTGAGAAGTTGTCACCTGCCTCACTTGAAACACTCTAATAAATGCTGGACAATATTATGTTTTTGTTTATGCCATATGTTAAGCTAATATCCAGTTAATGACTCCTGTGGCAATATCCAGCTATGGTCAGCTAACATTATATTTGAAAGGGCCTGACATGTTATGCCATTTGCTACACTCTTACCCATATTGACTCTCTGATGTACCCTTGATCCTTCATGGTACTGTTTAACTCATTCCTTTATCTCCTCTCTAATATGATCTGATGAAGATCAAAGGCTTGAACATAACTTAATATTGTATCACATCAAGTAGCATGTTCTGTCAAGTTGTTCCATTATGTAATAACTAGAAAGTAAGATAGATTTCTAGATTCCTTGGTCACATCTGATTCTTCCACTGTAAAGTAAGTGTTCTGTAGTTGAGGTAGGCAAAAGTTTGTGAAGAAATAGCTTGGTATCCTGTAAATATGCAGGTGATTGTCATCCTTTCACAGCTGTTAATGGTTTATCATCCATTGATGATTCCTACATAAACCTATTCTCTCATCGAGGGTTACAAATGATGATGTCCCATTATTTTAGTAACATTTACTTGCTGACATTTTTTAAAAAGATGTGAGTTTTTTCTTTTTACTTTTTCTTTTGTTTGTCTTTATCTTTTTCTAGTGTCAGTATTTATAATACTTTTACTTTCATGTATTTTAGTCCATTATAGTCATAATTTTTTTGAAGTTTAAATTATCTCAGATTTGGCCAGTGAGTCTCTGATTGCTACATAATTTTGTAATGACTTTATTCATCTTTGAAAGCTCACTTAGTTTTTGGCAACATGTAATGTAGGCTTCGTGGTATTTATTTTTTCCTGATTCCTGGGATTAGTGCTATCCTATAGAACCCTGACTTCTTTTTTGAGTAATGGTATTTAGAGACCAAATCTTGGTGGTAGGCATGCTTATTAACATTGTACCATGATTGCTTTTTGACCTTTTGAATGCAGAGAGGTAGAAAATATGTATACATATATGCATGCTTTTATGTGTATGTCTGTATTTAAATGTCAGGGTCATAATTTCTTTTTA